>VXBL01001724.1:2575707-2673563 GCA_013400195.1 Aramus guarauna
TTTTTTTTTTTTTTTTTTTTGCACTTTTTGACACAGTCACTGCAGATTCTACAAAATCCAGATTACCAAACCTTCCTGTGTCTATCCTCTTATTTGTAGCACGGTGCAACAGGTAGAAAGATTTCTCAATTTTACCCAAGGCAGGTATTTAGAAACCTTCATATAGTCATTTGCTAGAAAATGGCTTACAGCCCAATCTTTGGGGCAAGAGATATGAAAAGTATGTTTTCCCAAGAAAATAATATGCTTTATTCCCAGACGTGACTGGAAAGACCAGAACTTATGATATAAAAGCTTTCATTTATGCTGTCGCATCATATACAAAGGAACATGGTGGTGGGTAAATGTAAATCCCAAATCTATCAACAAGAAATGTATAACAGTGCATGATAAGTTAAATTTTCTTTATTGTTGTCCAACGCAGATCCTTTGGAGAGAAAAAAAGATCACAGTGCTTACCAGGTAACTGAATAGGTTAGGTCAAGGGAACTGTTAAAAGAAAGGGTTAGGGAGCGGTTGATTTTGTTTTTTTTTTTTTATGGCATCTTCTCGTGCGGAGTTCTTAGCACTTGGGAAAGGTCCTTTCCCCCCCATTTTGTCCGTCGACACGCTGTTATGTGTCGTTCACCAGGCGGCTGTATTTCACCTGCCTGCCCCGGTGCAGCACCGGCCAGGGGAAGGGCCAGTAGTAGGAGCGAGGTACAATTCCTTGGACATTCTTTTCAAAGTACTGGAAGGGCTTGTACCACCAGACCCTTGCAAGGAGGTTAGTTTGGGAAGCTTCTTTTAGCACCTGCGCAAAGATAATCGGGAAAAAAAAAAAAAGAGAATTACGGAAGCGCACGTCGCTTGCTCGCACGACTGCCTCGCGTGTCGCTTGCTACCGTTCACCAGTGGCGGCTCGCTTACAAAAATCTCTCGGTATCTCGAAAGACCTCCCAAACGGATCTGCACGGACAAAGATCGCGAGAGGCCGAGCCGCTTTTCCACCGCCTCCCTGCACGCACCAAACGTGGCTGCCAAGTGAGGCTCGCCCTCCTTTCCGAGACCTCACCTGTTCAACGGTCCCACGGAAAAGAACGAACGGCCCAAAAGATCAGTCTCTCCTCTCCTTTGGGAACGAAAAAAGCCCACCCCAAAGCACGGCTGTTTCCGTAAGTATGTCTGAAATGCCATGTAGCTCAGGAATCGCTTCGGAGCCTGGCTGCGTGCCTCAGCCCGGATCCGGAGGAGGTAACGCACCCTGCCCTGCCCTCCACGTGCTCCCAAGCCACCCCCACCCACCCTTTGGCTTCTCCTGGCCACGAGCAAGCCGCAACGGAGACACGAGGCACGGGCAGGCTCCGGGGGAGTTATCCAACTACCTGCTGCACGCTTCCAACGCCAGAGCAGGGAAGCGTTGTACCAGCCCACCGGAAAGTGCAAGCGCGGGCTTGAATGCTAAAATGCCAAATTTCATAAACTCACACGTAAAATAAATCCGCTTCAGCCCTGGCGGGCTTTTAGCTTTTAATTTTACGGTCAGACACAAGCCACAACCCGCTGCACATGGAGCAGCACCAGGAAGGAGAGACCAGCACACGAATGCGCGCTCAGGCAAGGATCCAGGGATCGGCACTTCCCAACATCTCGGCAGCTCAGGGGAGCAACGTTGAGCCACCTTCTGAGTCACTTCATGCAGCAAAACAGGTCCGTTTCCCTGCAGCGGGCAAAGGGCTTTTCTGCAGCAAGCCCTCATCAGCGCCCAAGGCAATCCTGACTTCCAGCACGGCCGCTCAGCACCACCGCTCTGACAGAGCCCAGGAGCAAACGCAAAGCGGGGAAGTCAGTCTGGTGCCGTACGACAAGAGTTACAAAGCCTGGGCACGGATTGCCGTCGAACACAGCCGTTCCCAAACTGACTGAACGGCACAGCACGTTCTTTGCCATCAGGTATTTGGTGGTAAAAACGTACCACAGGGCTTGACTGCGGTGCATTGCTTCGAGTAGCGTCAAAGCCACCGGAATAAGATGACATGGCAGCCGGAAAGCCTTGACATGATCTAAAAATCTGTACCAGCACAACATTAACTCATTTCCTATCATCACACCAGGTCTTTCTTAAACCTAATTAACTGGAGTCACATGCAACGGAGAAGCAAAATATCTTCCTCCACGTTGCACGGAAAACATCTGGACATCAATTTGCTGTTACAGACCCAAGAGTAAGTCTCTCTTAACTCACTAGTTCTTTCCCATGGGTAACAGACTTGCACCTTTTCTCTCGCGTTGCTCAGCACCGTAAGCTCATCTCTCGTTGATCTGGCTCATGGGCAGGAGGGTAAGAATGAGGACGACATGAGACCCTCGTTTAGACTTCACTCGACCTTTGAATCATTTCCTGCTGCTCTCTGTTTGAGTATTAGAAGCCATGCTTTGCTCTCTGCCCTCAAGCGCTGCGTCTCTCCTAAGCAGCTCCTCGCTCTCAGCGTTTCCCTCACCCCTCTGTTTTTCATGCCTTCCCAGACACGGGCCTCAGGACACGAGCAGCCTGTTCTCTGCTGCACTATCCTCCACAAGGAACACATCTCCCTTGGTCAGGAGAACTCACCGCCTCTTGGAAACACTCTGAGAAACTCATTCATTTTTAGTGAGGCCTCATACTATTCTTCAAGAGACCTGTCATCTAACTAAAGGCACAAGCCACAGAACACAAGGAAAACCCAGCTGGCTTCAACAAAAAAAAGAAACCCCAAGACCAAAAAACCCCACCGTATCGAAACGGTTTGCTCTGCTGTCACAAACCCCACATTCGGAAGGACTTCCACACTTGAGGGTCACAGCAGAAGCAGCGGAGAGGCCTGCCTGCCTGCGGGTAGACCTTCATAAATTTTTGCGGTCAAGACGCAAGACGAACCCAACCGACGGCGCCTCTTTCTTTCCTGCAAACCCAGCGTGAGGGGGAAGAGAGGGATGCTCCGCAGGACATGGGTGAGTCCACTCCTACTCCTGCAGAAAGGCTCTAGGCAAAGTGTGGATATTCGCCCACCACCGCGCTACAAGCAGAGCCGCGCAGATCCAAAGACTGGGAGAAACTCACTTGCTGGTTGGCCATTGTGTGATACCACCAGAAAAGTCTTGTAGTGATGTAGTAAGCCACCACCACGTCCACAGTGTAGTGGTCATGAGCAAGGAGGATGCAGAACATCCCAACCATGCTGAGCGCCCAGCAAAGCCAGTGATACCACCAGAGCCGCCGTGGGGAATCTGGAAAGAAGCACAAGCAGCGATTACCTCAAAGCGTGACGTTATCAGCGCGCGAGACTATCGCGGTAACTAGCAGAGGACGCGGACTGCAATCCTGGGTGGGTAGCGCGACGCCTGCGTTAAGATTAAGAGCAGGAATGCTGAGATCACAAAATAAGTATCGTTCTCTCAAGGTGCAACTTTAAATTGCACTCAGGGGTAATCAGATCCATGGAAAGGTTTCGAAATCTTTGAGAAACAGGCCCAATACATGACAATATAATATACCCTGGTCGGTAAAATTAACCGATTTGTATTTCAGTGTTGATTCTACACAGATGGCAATCGTTCCTCTTGCCTCTCATAACAGGTAAGGCCTGATTCCTGCGAAATGAGCAACCTTGCATTTTGCACGGCATTCCTCTCTCCTGAGGCCAGGAGAGACATCGCTGAAATACCAGTTATCAGGCAGGGTGTGACGAAGGTTTCAATTAGATTCTAAACAAATTTTTTTGGAAATAAAATGCTTAATTCAGACATCTACACGGTAAAGGGTTTTATTTTGTCTGGAAAATTTTCTTTTTCAGGAAGCCCTACGTCTTTGAAGTTCTATTCTTTTTATTTAAATGAAAAAGGGTGCCTTTTGACTTTAACTCTATTTACCGACCAGCACAACGATAACTCTCCAACGAGCAAGGAATTACACAACAGGAAATTCCACATGAAGAGCAACGAACTTACACTCTTTGATAAATAAGTATGTAAGAGTTAATATGACGGTGTGACCGCTGTACAGATAGTCGCCGCACATGTTGTGGGATCCTGTGATGGACAATCCTCCGCCAGCAATCAATTTCATTATCCTTCGCAGATGAGATTCCCAGTCTCCAAAAAGCTGGTGGAAGAGTAAAACACAAAAGCACAGTGAAATACCAGCGCTAACCTTTCGGAGCTTAAAGAACCGGTCTTAGCCAGCAACTTTGCCTTTCGGTTATTCCCTCTTTTTCTTTTGATACGCAACACCCATCAGTAAATCCACAGCCTTTTCCAAAAGCTAGCAGCACGTTTCTAGAGGGAAAAAGACTGGAAATGAGACATGAGCTTATTTTTTTTATTGATGCTTTGCATCTGTTACAGCTAGCCTTCATGTGAGCACCGGCCATACGCACCTCCATCCATTTGTCTAAAATAGGACTTTATTTGAAGTATTCAATGTATGAAGAATCGAGGAAGTTACACAAATACAGTATCCCAAAGGACCTCTGGTTTTTTTCCTGTGCTCACAAGGCACGGGAAAAAGACAATTTTCTTCACACACATATTTGTGTACGTACGTATGTGCGTAAAAGCCCTTTACCCCAGGTCCCTTCCAGTTGCCACGGCAGACGTGGCATTTTTCAGTATAATACCAAAGCAAAAAACCCGGTCCAAAAGTTGTTAAACCCCTGCCAGGGGCTACACGCAGGAGTAGTTATACATACACAGTTACACTTACGTAGTAGGTTCAGACCGTTACTCACGGTGAAACTGGTAGGTGAGCAAAAACTGGTTTCTGTGCTACTTGTAAGTACTTGTTGCTGCTACTATGTAAAGGTGTAAACTTCCTTCCAGGTCTTGTTGGCAGCCTTTGCTAATGCAGGAAAAGGATTTTTAGCGGGAATCTTCAAGCGGAGCTAATGGGTCCAGATCTCTTTTTATTCCTTATGTTCTTGCACTGGGATGTACAATGGGCATATGTTTGTATTTATGAACCTCACATATATACAGCGAGGTTCAGAATAATGACTCTTGGAAAAACTGCAACTTCTGCGGTACAGGCTCAAAAATCCAGCTTCACCAATCAAAAGGAATTAAAACCATTTCCAGCTATAGCTAGAATTGTCATGCTCTCTAAACATCTGGTTCTCCTCCTGTTCAAGAGGCAACGCACGCTAAAATGAATCGAGCTTAAGTTAGTTCATCTTGTTGCAACAGCGCGGGGCCGAGACAATAACCCAAGAGAAAAGAGGATGAGCTGCCCAAGCTGTACGTCCCGCTGCTGAAATGCCCCGATCCAAGGCGCAGAAGAGAGCGTCTCACTCCAAACTCTAAGGTCTCTCACCGCCCTGCCTTAGGAAGTCTTCAGAATCGTTTCTTTCCATTTCACATGTCCAAAGAAACATAAACCTGGTGTTCGTCAGAGCACGGTGCCAAACTTCTGCGCTGGCTTTAACTCACGCAATCCCGGCGAGCAACGGGGACGTTCCTCCACACCTGATGGACCTGCTCCGGCCCACCTCCAAGCCGTGGTGCTGGCTCAGAGGGTATTGCTGAAATGACTTCGGTTGGCCTGAGGAAAGCCAAATCGAAGCAAACCAAGTCCCTCTGGTGAGGACACCCCTCGCCCTCCTCCCAGGTGACCGACGGGCAGCTGGCACTGTCCCGAGACTTTGCTTTTGCCGCTGCCCGTGCTAAAACGAGCCCAAATGTTAAATAAATCCCCAAAGAAAATGCATGCCGTGGGACAAGCACGACCAAGATGTACTGAGCACCTCCGGGACCCAACGGGAAACAGGAACGACCTGAGCTCAGAGGATCAGGACTGATGGATCAATGCACGTGACTACACGTGTGCTGCATCCTTACCTCATTTTACGAAGTTTTGAAATCCATGGTAGTCATTTAACAGGCAGAAGGAAACAGATCCCCCCCGGCCGGCCATTATAGGCACATTTTTCTTTTATTTTAAAGCTCAGTCTTGCTTTAAGAAGTGGAAATTATTACATTTCTGACAGATTTAAACAGGGTCTCTGCAGCAATCAAACATTTCCTGCTAACAGTTCCTTACAAAACATTCAAATGCTCCCCAAAGCCGACTCCTCACAATCATACATAACTCAATAAGGCGTTGCGAGGTTATTCTTTTCCCACGAGTGTATTTATAGCTTTCACGAAAGCCCAGCTAATCCCTAGTCTTACTGGGGCAACAGAAGAGCACAACATAGACTTGTCTTTACTTGAGTAATGAGACGGACTTGCCAACGCTATAAAATTCCAAAAAGGGTAACTTACTCACTTCAGCCCAGAAGTACCTGTGTTGTTTCTTTAATTTCAGAACAGCTGACTGATCAAACACAATGTTGACTCCTCTCTCGCTCGCTTCTCTTTACAAAAGACCTCAGTCCCTCAAAAAGCCACACGTGGGCTGGCAAGCGCTCTGTCTTGTCCAACAACCGGTGGAGCACATTCACTGGCTTTATTTCCCCAAGGAACCGAAGCGTTTCGGCTTTGGTTGTACGTACCGGCAATCCTCTCCGAAAGAGCGACAGCACGCGTACCGAGTCGAATCAGGATTTTACGACCTGTAAATCCGTGATTTTACTACCTGTCATCTAACTTACGGCCGTGCACGCAAAGCTGCTGAACTGTGTCTGCAGTAGAGATTTCACAGAAATTATTTTTTCATAGAATCATAGAATCATCTCGGTTGGAAAAGACCTTTAAGATCATCAAGTCCAACCGCTAACCTAACCTTGCCATCCCACCACTAAACCATGTCCTTAAGCACCTCATCTATCCTTCTTTTAAATACCTCCAGGGACGGGGACTCAACCACCTCCCTGGGCAGCCCATTCCAGAGCCTGACAACCCTTTCTGTGAAGAAGTTTTTCCTAATGTCTAACCTAAACCTGCCCTGGCGCAACTTTAGACCATTGCCTCTGGTCCTATCGCTTGTTACCGGGGAGAAGAGGCCGACCCCCACCTCACTCCAACCTCCTTTCAGGTAGTTGTAGAGGGCGATAAGGTCTCCCCTCAGCCTCCTCTTCTCCAGACTAACCAACCCCAGTTCCCTCAGACGCTCCTCGTAAGACTTGTGCTCCAGACCCCTCACCAGCTTTGTTGCTCTCCTCTGGACATGTTCCAGCAGCGCAACATCCTTCCTGTAGTGAGGGGCCCAAAACTGAACCCAGTATTCGAGGTGCGGCCTCACCAGCGCCGAGTACAGGGGCACAATCACATCCCTACTCCTGCTGGCCACACTATTCCTGATACTCCTCTTTCTCCTGCTTAAATCAAGCTAGAGCACAAACAACCCCAGGAAGGGCACGGAGGTGATCTAACGCTGTGTCTCATACACGCACCTTGCTCCGTACCGTAGAAGCCCAGCCTGTTTTAGACACAGCACGTTGCAGTAAGGACCACGCTTACGCCAATGCTTGTGTGATACGAGATGGATGCAACCCCACCACGCCTGGCCCATCTCCACCCCAAGGACGAGAATTACTCTCCAAGGATGACTACGAGGGTCTTGCCTAAGCGCCTCTGTCTCAGGAGCCTGGTTTCACCCACGGCTTTTTGCGAGCCCATTTCATGCCTCAGCACAACAAAGAGGAGTCAGCGCTAGAGCGGGGAGGAGGTGGCAAGTCCTTGTGCTAACACAACTGCAAAAATATACGCAGGGACAAACGTCTGCAGGTTTCACCAGCCTTAGAAAAGTCTCTTTGGGCCATTTTCAAATACAAATCATACTGGATTGGACACACCAAAGTGTTTAGAAAGAAGTCAGTCGCACGCGGCACCTCTGCGGGTTGCACGCCTTTGACTGCTTCAGTGCAGGTAGAAAAACGCTGATTGTGCAAATTAGTTGAAAACGCTCCGGAAATTGTGTAGCTTAGCGCTTCGAAAAGGGTGGGAATGCCTGCACTGCCCCAAAGCAACTGCCAACACCTTCACCGAGAGGGAAGCCGGCGATTTGCAGAAGGACGTCCCTGTCACGCCAAAGCGGTGTTTTCAAATTAGTAACAATTCTTGAGAAAGCGTTGCTCACAGTTTTGGTAACGGCAGGACAAGGGGAAAACATACAGGTTAAAATACGGAAAGGCAGCCAGCAGAAGTTTACCTTTGGAGAACACTTGAAATGCATGCCGGGTACTGGGAGTGTAGTCACATACATTGTAATACACCGATACAGGTATAGTGTGCCAACTATACAGAAAAATCTTCTGCTAATTATAGACCTAAAAGGGAAAAAAAAAAGAAAAAAAAAAAAAAGAGAGAGGAAAAAAATGAGGTCACTCAATGCAAACAAAATACGCAAAGGCAAATAAAATAAACGACCAACTGTTCTCGATGCTTTTGAAACTCGTGACAGTATCTGCTTACACCTGAGAATACTGAATTACTTTACAAATATTCCCACGCTTTACAGGTCAGAACCACAAGAGCAACTCGACTACCATGACTCATGAAGGTGACTACAGGAAAGACAAGGATTAGAATACAAAGCCTTGTGCAGATTTAATGTTAAAGACATTAAAAGCGATTTCCTGCCCCAGACCCCTCCATTAGCTTTGAGCGGTCACTAATTTTCTGTTCGGCGCAGGGGACCAAGTTACAATATTTTCACCGTAAGATGAAAAGGAGTTCAGTTTCTTTCGGCTGACGCAGACATTTAGTAATTACAAAGGGCTGCTTGGGAAGAAATGGCTTCTATGACCCAAACAAGTGAGAACACATCTTTCCTGAGCAGCGTTAAAGAGGAAGGAGTTCACATCAGCAACGAAATTTCCAAAATACAAATTTAGAGCTGTGTGGTTACAGGGCAGGGTGTTTTCCCGGGAAGCCACTCTCAAGGCAAGCAGCCGCAGAGAGATTTAGGCATCCAGGCTGACGTACGCAGAGGGCAGATGCGGTTTTGGGGTACCGTGACGCTGTTCCGCCAAACCAGCAAAAGCACGCGGGGTAGAGAGCTGCGGCTTCGACTCAGGAGCGACGGCCAGCCCCAAAACTGGCCCGGGGGAGTTTCACCGCTACGTACCAGCGTAAAATTACAATCATTTGGGGAATAAAAGGCTTACAACACAAGCTGCAAGTTCTGGCAGTCATTTGTTGCTATTTTTAAGCGTTCGCTTTTAAAAAAATAAGATTTCTATCAAACCGACCTCTTTCGAAGCTCAACATTAGCCGCCTTTTTTATTTGCAATAGCTTTTGGCAGAGTTATTGAACTCTAGTGCTCAACTCTCGGAGGAGTGTGACTTTGCAGAGCCAGATCAATAACAACGTGAGTGTCTTAATTTATCAGAAAAGCTTCAACTATTACAGTGCAAATGCATTTTGCGCTCGAGTGCTCGGTGCTATTGAAACACAGGATTTCATATTTTTTTCCTCCCTCTCCTGGTGTAAGCACGGACAAAAATTATACTTTATTAACGTAGTTCCACGGACCGAAATTTAAGAGTGGAAGGCACCATGCCAGTGGGGCAGCGGCTTTCCTCTGCGTTTCGTATGAGGAATTTTTCCTCTCAGAAGGGTGATCCAGTAAGGACCTCACACTTGTGCCTGGCTTTGATAACCGGACATGAACTTGCTTTTCTTTATAACCTGGTGTAAAGACAAACAGGGGGGTTGGGGTTTAAAGACCGAGCAGCACTGTGTTTCGAGAGACTGAAGAAGCGGCAGTGTTTTATTGAGCACTCAACTTTTTTGAATTGAAATTACCCGGGAACCGACTTGGTTTAGCTGGATTTAGCCTATTTTAGCTTAGGAAAATCTGCGTCAAAGTGGTCTGTACTGTAGTAAAAAAAGAAAATATGTAAAAAGCCTCATATTTTCCCTTCTCAAAAGGATTTGTGTGTGTGTGTGTGATTATAAGCCAGCTAGCAACTACAACCTCTACGCTTATTACTGGCCAAGACAACTTTTGTTACAACCACCCAGACCTCACCTAACGCGGGCAGCGAGCACGCTGCTTTTTCAGTTCCGTGAGGCTGAGTCAGATGTCAAGCATGGCCAAAACCCAGCACTGTACTTCTCCCGAAACATCTGGGAACGCTTCCCAGAGAAGTTAATTCTGCCTCAGCAGCTCGCCTGGACTCCTCGAGTTCCCTGCGGCGTCTGCGGAAAAAACCGGGAGTGCCCAGCCAAGACCTGCGCATCCACCCTGCTCCTGCTTCCTGGTCAGCCACCGACCCAAGGCCACGGACAGTATTCTGTAGGGATGTTCAACGAAAGCTGTCACCAATTTCCTGGCACCAAATCTAGTGCCTTGCCCTGAAGCCAGTCAGAAACTCCAGTCTCTACCTGAAGGTAAAAAGTAATTTTCAGGCAAGAAAGCAGTAACAGGGGCCAAGGGAAACCCTGCACCGTGGTTAGCTGGACAGACACACCCAACACCCTCTTCCATTTTGGCCCCAACGTTGCAGCCCAACAAAGACGACGCGTAGGTCCTATCCAACATGGACTGAACAAGAAAGACCTGAGTGATCAGTATCACGGATGACACATCTCTATCGTCCTGCATTGCCTGGGAGAACAGCAGGCTTAGCTTGGATGAAATCAGCTTATTGGCAAATAATGGATCTGGTAGGATAAGCAATAGGAATTTCACTGCTTGGCAAAGAAGAGCGTTTCAGAAAGTCGGAAACTGTGAAGTGGCCTCCTTCGGTCAAAGGTTCAACCCAGCCACTGGAGGCAATTCAGCTCATGGGTAACAATGCTGTTGGTTCACCACTGACCCTGAGCTTGGAGACATCTGTGAATGGTATCTTCGTCATCTGAATAGGCGAGAAACCAGGTCTCACCCTGCCCAGCAACCACCTGGCTTCATGTCTTACCTTCAGATCTCGAATGGAGCGTGGCAATGGCTATCTCTGACATCATCAGAGGTCAGAGTAGCAAGGAAGGTCTAGCTTAATGCCCTCTCTTTATTCTTGAATTAAGGTTCAGAGGTGATAACCCATGCCACAGAAGTGATTCATCTCTTTGTACAGCACTTAGTGGTTCACCATCCCAAGCCACGAGAATGAGGTCCTCCAGAGAGAGCCACCTCATCGGGCTCCTGTTCCGGGGAGCACCTCTCCTGTTCTTCCCTTTCTGTTGCCTACCAACAGCTGGGGCCTCTCAGACTTCCATCCCTCTGCTCATTGACATAAAAGAAGAGTTTTGGTCTCCAAAGCATTCTGCGACCAGTACACACACTGACCAGCGCTGACCAGCTGTCCCAGGGCTGATACTGGGAATGGAAAGCTCTGCCGCTCCCTGACATCTTCCCCTAACACCAGAAAGAGCCCTCCCAAAGCAAGTAAACCCAAACACATCAAAGCAAATGGGAACGGGGTGGGATCTTCACATCTATCAACGCTACCAACATACTTTATCATCAAGTCATCCCATGTCTCAATGCTTCGAAATCTCCAAGGACTCTGTGGACTCTGCTGTTCTTCATCTAAAGACTCTGCTCAGCTCCACCACAGGGGGTTTGCTGCCTCACATTGCCCTATTAACCCGACAACCTGTTCTTGAGAGCAATCCCATCTCATCTTCTCTAGGGGCTTCCCTTGGTTTTGAACAACATTTATACTCAGAGACCCCAAGAAAGTTAACGGTGCCCCACGTTCACCGTAGGCAGCTGGAGCAGTGGGGAGAGGAGCTGGAGTGCCGTTGGGAGCACTGCAGCTACCAACATGAGAGCGATACTGAAGCTTACAGCCATAAACAGAACAAGAGGCAGGTGAAGAACAGGTAAAGAATGAGATCTTGTATTAGCAGAGAAGAAGAGGAGACCCTGTTTGGGCTGGACC
The DNA here is from genome assembly GCA_013400195.1 of Aramus guarauna. NCBI lineage: Eukaryota > Metazoa > Chordata > Aves > Gruiformes > Aramidae > Aramus > Aramus guarauna. The sequence continues at coordinate 2,587,492 of VXBL01001724.1, forward strand.
ACTGTGGGGACAGGCTTGTGCCTGGTTTTTGAAAAGAAAGGTGATACGCCACCTCATACTGCTTAAAGCCACTTGACTTTGAAGACTACATTCACAGCCATGGCAGCACGAGGGTTTGCGTCAGACACTGGTGGTAAGGCAGCCCAAGGTGTGGATTTACGGCAGTATAAATATCCTGAATTAAGCATCCGCACGCGCTCTGCAGAGGGTAAGCGGTAGGTTACTTCCACTGGCAGGCAAATTCACCCTTTGCAATTCTGACCATTACGAGCACGGAGGCACACAACCACTAAGAACTTGCAAATTCATTGCATATCTATGCTTTTGCATATTTTATGATCAGCTTTTGACACACTTTGTGAATTTGACATTACCTGTCCCACCTAGCGTCAAGCAGGAAACGCCCCTCAACGCTTTTTCACGCAGCGTTGTTCAGGTGCACGGACTAAACCACTGCCTGTTGGTTTTGTCCAAGAGTATCACAACCTTAGGGCAGGTCTTTACACCGGGCAAACTACAGAGACACTACATCAACCCCAAGCCGGTTCGCAGCTGTGGTCACAACAGCGTCAGCTGCGCTCCCTCTACACAGACAGGACGGTCCACTGAGTTCAGAACATCAGTGCATCCAATTCGTGGCTTTTCGCACGTGAAAAGGGGTCAAGTTAGTTGCACGGGGAAACAAAACCAGGGCTGTTAGTTTCTTAGGCAGCAGTTGGACTGAACGTCTCCTTTTTGCACAAGCAGCCCAGAGAAACTGCGGTTTACCTATGGCATGAGACCTATTTCAGTTTGGGAAACTAAAATCAGAAAGATCACAAGCAGCTTAATTTTATTTGGAGGTAAACCAGCATCCGACCTCCAAAAGCCGTCAGAAGTATATATACCCTAGCACTTGCTTTTCAAAAGGTTTTACTTACTTGTACTTTAAGAGCAGCCACTGAACAAACCACAGTCCTACGAGGATCATGCCGTTGATTTCACAAATAGAAAAAGCCCATTGCACCCGATCAAAGCGATCAAAAAATGCATCTGGTAGGGGAGGCTGCACCTCCTTGGGAGGCACTCGTTCATGAACGACTGAAATAGTCACTGTGGTAAAGACGAAACAAAAAAGTGCATAAATAAACGCCAGGAAAGTCTTGCCCCATTCCATAGGATACTGCGAGCGCTCTGGCTCTGGCATGGGGATCTTTATCATCTCCTTCTTATACCCATTTGGCATCCCGTTTAGCTTCATTTTACTGCCGAAGCCATTCTCGCGCGCGGTGCTGCTCACGCTGACGCGGATGTGCCCGTTGACGTGCCCGTTTTTGTGAGCCTCGATGTGGTGAGCCATTTTTAAAGTTTCGATCATGTGCAATAGCCGCTGTCCGCTGTCGGAAGACACCCGGGAGAGAGGCGTCGTCTTAAAATCCTCCTCCGTGAGGTTGATCAAATCCTGCCCGGTGAAGCTCTTCAATGGCTCACAATACTCCGGCACAGCATTTTCCGTTAGCCAATTCGTCACCTCCTCGGGTGACCACAACACCACTTCTTTCATCTCGCCAGGCAGCCGGGGCACAGTCTGACATTGACTTTAAATCCGGCAGCGGTCACTGCCACTCCAGCGCGTCGGAAAGCTCCTCCTTGGCTTCATCTTGTCCAAGGAAGCAGTTTGGCGAGAGGCAAGTCCCCGGCTCTAACCACCGGATACGAGCATCCAGGCGCTGCGGCAAGCATAGGAAAAGCTTCACTTCATATTCGCGTTGGCATTCTTCTTCCTGGGGAGGAGAAAAACCCCAAACCAGACATTAGGACAGCCTTTACCAATAGTTTGCAGTTCACGTTTAAAGACAAAATTACTGCGAAACAACAGCTAGACTCCGGCAAGGAAAAGCCTAACGGATTTGAGCTCTGGCCTTGTACACGCAGCACTGTCCTCGCCGAGCTTGCTACCCATTCCTCGAGAGCTCGAACGGTTCTGCAGCATAAACCCCGCTTTGCAGCTCTGGGACAGACTCCGTCCTGCTCTGCATTTGCAAAATTTTCTATTACTATGCAGCTCTGGTCCATAACCAGTCCCACACTCCTCCTAAAATGATACTACGAATGGATTTAAGGATCTCCAGAGCAAATGTTTAGTGTTATTCACATCACAAACCTTCTCCTCCCCTTGCAGACCTGTATCTTAACGCAATTAGTTACTGAATAGGAAATCTGGGGCTTGTTCTGCAAGGCAAAAATAGCCAGTGTACCACAAAAAACGCTTTTCTACAGGTCAGACGCACATACACACGCACACAAATTGATGGAGATAAGCAAGGTTATACTCTCTGGGCCAAAGCACCAGCAGAAAAAAAAAAAAAAAAAAATCAATGCCCAAACAGGGGAGCCTGAAAAGAAAGTGAAGCATTTAGGTTTGCAGGACTCCAGCAGATGTTCAGCAGCTCTTGAAGGTAAATTTTAGGGTTTCCATGGTATACTGCTACAATTCAAATAAATGTTTGCCGTCAGCTAAAGAAGGAACCAGTAGAAATATGAAAGCGAAACTTTAAAAAAAGGAAAAAAAAGAGAAAAAAAAAGAAACAAAAAGAAACTAGGTAACGCTTCTCTACGTCAAATTAATTAAAAAAATGGCTTAGAAAAGCCGGTCACTTCCAATGCAAAAATTACAGGAAAACAGATTGCAGGGACCTCAGCCTGCGTTTTGGAGACACGAGCAGCAAAACCCTCAGCACGAGGGAGCGATCACGCAGCAGGTCCCGGGCTCGAGATGTTCATTCAGGGACCAAAAATCGGTCCTTCCCCGAGCGAAGGGAGGACAACGGCGAGAAGCCCCGTCCGCAGCCCGCCATCCCACGGGCCACGTCGGCATCAGAAACGCAAAGCGACCTAAAGAAAGTAACAGCGTGGGGAAAAAAAACGCTTCGTGTTTTCGAAAGTCGTATCACGCCTTTATCAGCTTAAAGACTATTTTTAGCCTCCTACAAGCTCCCAGATGTTTTTGTTTTTCATTGCGGGGAGCAAAGATGCCACCGAGGAAAAGCAAAATCATCCATGCGAGTGGCACAGTTTGAGAAGAAGTGGTACAAAACAGACAGAGAGCTATATTCCTACGCAAAATGAGATCGTGCCGCCTATAAACCTATTTTTTGACGTGCTACCTCCAAACTGAGCAAAACCCACAAAGGTGCAGCTTTTCATCTCTTTCTCTGCGGAATGACCTAGGTCTGGTGATGAAGAGGAGACAAAGGTTTGGACGAAGGACTGGCAGTATTTTGTGCACGCCGCTTCTCGTGCTGGGCACGCCACGCACACGCAGACATTTACATCCACGGAGCAGACAGGGATGAAGACGAACATTCCCCCTTGCGAATATTTGCGCTGTTTTAAGAGAGCAGAGGATAGGATACAGCTCCACTTTCCTTTTTTTTTTTTTTTTTCCAGTGGGATGATATGTACTGAGGAAGGCTTTTAGCCATGGATCGCTTCATTATTCACGTTGCATTTAGCAAATCGGTATTTAGTTACACAGCTCTGAAAAAAAACGGTGGTGGGAGGGGATGAACTGAATTATGCATGTTAACCCCCATTAGAAACTCCTACAAGGCTTTGCCCGAAGGAGCAGCTCAGCTCTCCGCCACGCTGGGCTGGCGTTATCAGAGGGCAACTCCACTCCTGGGCCTGGCAGCAGGCGCAGAGCGAAGCTCGAGCACGAACCCTGCGTCCTTACCCCGCGCCAGGGAGGGCTGGCGTCACCGGCAGCGACGGGAAGACGCGTTGCCTCCAGCTCCCCGGCTTCACGGCCTCGATCCGCGCATCGGGGCGATGCCAGCCTTCAGCCGCCTCACTTACTATAACGCCTGTGGCTCGACTCGCCCGCTGCAGACCAAGGAGATGGAAACTCCATCGACCTTCTTGATGTCCGCAGTATTTCAGTCTCAGGTGACGCACCAGCAATTCGCAACTCAAGGAATCGGTGTCTATGCGAAGGAAAACGCAACACACGCTCTCACGCTAGTCCGAGGGTCGAAACTCGGGTTGAAAGCCGTGAGGTGCAGCACCAGAAACCGCGCGGCAGCAAACCCACAACTAATACTAACAACAGCCTGCTCTGCGGGCTCGCTGTTTCCGAGGGTAGCGCCTTACAACCTTGATAAAACCGAAGTTATTTATTTTTTAATCCTGTTACGACACCTGGGCTTTTAGGCTGCAGCAGGACCTGATTTTCCCCGTGCCATTTAACAGCTCCATCGGCTGCCTCTCCAAGTTTTGCTTTACAAATTCAGCAGGGCTTTGGGGTTGTCGGAGCACTCTGTGTACACCACGAGGTGGGGCAATATTAAACCTTTTCAGTTTTAAATGCTGGAGGGACTGAATCACTTTCCCAAGCCACTCAGAAAGGAAGATAAAAGTTAAAGGACCTTTAACCGTTATCCTCCCGAGGTATCAGCCTTTCTGTCCAGCCCCTGGCACCACACCGCAAACCTCCTGCGTGCTGAAGGAGCCAGGATCCCAAAAACCCAGCGCAAGGGGCTGCGTTCATCACTGCTCAGGAGCCCGCAGCCGACCTCCACCTTACATCTCCTTCCTTACCAGGCGCATCCATCTCCTCCCGCCACGGCGAAGCTCGTAGGTTTTAAGATGAGCTCTGTGCGGAGCCTAAAAGAACAAAAATCTGCTGCCAGCTGCAAGTATTAGTCTGATATTGGCCCAGGAGTCCTAGTGTGCTGGTGTAAGCCCAGGATACCCGGCAGCGCAATGAGAGGTGGCAAACGCGTGTCTTGCAGTAAAACTGCAGGCTTTGGCAATATTGCTAAAAGCTACTGTCAATTCAGAAACTTGCTCGTGCTTTAAACTCACCAGCAGTAACGCTACTAAAGGTACCACACAGAAGAATACAGCTTGCTCGACTCCAGTTTTTGTGTCTTCATGGAAGGTAAAAATATAAACCTATCTCCTAAGAGTCTTTGCTGGTTTTACAAATGAGAAATCCCATCTCACGCACAAAGGCCCACGCTTTCCCCCCCATCTCGTCCTCGTCGGTGGATGGTGTGGGGGTCACCAAGGAGCACGAAGCTACTGAGCAGAGAGTTTCACTCCTCCGGGATGACGGTTCTGGGAGCGCGAGTGCAGCACTGGCCAGCTGCAATCCCAGCCCGCTGCCATCACACCACCAGCGTGTAAATCACTAATCGAGCCCCTTCTGTAAAAGCAGAGTAACATAACTCGTGAGAGGAAGGCTTAGAGGAAAGACGATGTGTCTGTCAAGGACACAGGCCACGGAGTTGTTTTCCTTGAGAGTTAAAATGAGGAAAACCCACTAAAATTTCCAACAAACACCTATCACGCAAACCTTCATTTCACAGCCTGTCTAACGGGGGAGGAACGGGCAAAAAAAGCTTCTTAACTACCACCTTCCAGCTTGCCACATTAAAAATACCTCACTTTCTATCGTGCCTTCATGAAAGCTTGATCGAGTGGGGTTTGGAGAAACGACCCTGGAGACTAACAGCCCTTGCTGGCCCCTTGCTTCCACAAAAGGTCTTCTCCTGCCCACAACAGCTGAAGACAGAAGTTGGGGATGGGCATGTCATTTCAGCGAAGCCACTGAGACGAAGGGCTCTGGAGCGGAGGATCGCGCCGAGGGACCCTTCCGAAAGCGGCAAAACCGCGGCGGCATAAGGCGAAAAAGCACAGAGAGAGAGAGGGGACCCCTCCCAGGGGGCTGAACATGAGCCAGCAGTGTGCCCAGGTGGCCAAGAAGGCCAATGGCCTCCTGGCTTGTATCAGGAATAGTGTGGCCAGCAGGAGTAGGGAAGTGATCGTGCCCCTGTACTCGGCGCTGGTGAGGCCGCACCTCGAATACTGGGTTCAGTTTTGGGCCCCTCACTACAGGAAGGATGTTGCGCTGCTGGAACATGTCCANCCAGCTTACCTTGGTCCCACTGCCCCAGCATGGCACGGGGACGGGCAGGGGGACGGGCGCACACCCAAACCTCCCCGGCTCTGATACAGGGTGTTACCCTGGGCCCGGCAACTAAAACGCTCCCTCCATCCGCAGATCTGCTTCATTATGGAGCCTGTATCTGATAACGAATTATAAATAACAATGTAATTATCATAATAATACCAACTGCACTATGACAACGATGCCGTGTGAAACCGGTATCTCAAAATACCCACACCGCAAGACCGAGCAGGATAAAATAACTTCAACAAGGGCTCCAGTCCCCACCTCCCTGTGTTTACACGACCTTTTTTCCCGTTCCCAGCAAACATTAAAGTGCTAACTCAAAACTTTCAGATCTTTTTCCACTTTCCCGACAGGGAGTATTTCCCACCACCGCTTCAACCTGCCCGTACGAGGGTTGTAGTACCACGACCGTGGCCAGCCCAGTGGGTGAAACAAGTATTTGAGAGCGCGCTACATAACCTTGCGTATCAAGATCCGTTCTCTTCTGCATCGCTTTGCAGAGATACGATTGGGCCGAAGGACAGAACATGGAAGCATCCACCTCTTTGGCTAAAGGACAAGATAATCAGCAATAACATCACCAGCCGGCACACCTCCACACTTCACTAGGTGGCCGCGGTGCAGAAATCTGCAGTTTTCTGTCTCTAGGCCTACTTGGAGGATAACTGAGCACTCACGTAGGACATCACCGTCCCAAATTTCCTTTCCAAGTCCACGGGCTCACCGCTGCGTGAGGGACGGACATCCCTGGGCAGGCGGCACGAGACTTTGTCTGGGGTGGGTGCAGGGTCCGCGGAGCAGTGGTCTCCCTCCAGAGCCCCGGCTAGCAGGTTAGCACGCCGTTCCCTCTTCCCCTAAACTTGCAAGCAGAAAGCATCACATCTCGCAATTAACGCTGATGAGACAAACCCGCTTCCACCTAAAACAGCAAATAAAGACCCTCAAAATCAGTTTGTTTGTCTCCAATCTCCTCCTAAAGCACTTTGAAACCCGACCGAAGAAAACCTAAATCTTTCCAAATGGAATCATGCCTTCCTCATGTTTGTACAGTGCTTTTATTCTCTAAGCGAGGACCTTTGCTGCCAAGGCAACAGTCACTATAGAAATCAGTAAAATAACCAGCCATTTCCGAAACCGTGACAAGCTCCTTCACCGGGAGCCACGGAGATTTTCAAATCCTGGCAGGGGCAGAGGGTGCGTTTCAGTTGCAACACGGAGCATCCTTCCAAAACACCCCGGAAAAGTTGAGATGATAAAACTGTTAGTGCAAAACGGTGTTAAAAAGAGCGAGGTCCAGGGATAAGCACAGTTTGAAGATAAACCAGTGACATTTTCTCCCTCGGAAAACAAACGCCGAGATGCACACTGATTATGTGTGCGCACGCATAAGCGGGAGAAAATGAACTGCTGTAAGGATTGAAGTTTTAATGCTTTAGAAACCATCCCACAAGTGACTTCCCCAAAACCCCTGGTGAGCAGAAGTCACACGGAGACCAAATACTCCGGATGACAGCCGGGAACTCTCATCCTGCACTTCCAGAGCACAAAACAAACTCTTTGTAACAGCAGGGTCTGAGTCACTCTGCCACAGTCACATCCTCTACGGGCATTTTATCATCTCTAACAACAACACCCCGACACCTCAACAACTGGACGTCCTGTACTCGCAAAGCCCCTCTGCACGCGAATTTACAACGAAAAGGTGATGCCTGCCACAAATTACGTGCTGGATATCGCCAAGGAGCTCTCAAGCGACATACCGCAATGCTTCCCTCCCTCCAGGATAGCCTTGCCTCCAAACCAGAGATCGCTCCTTGCAAGAGGCTGCACCGCTTGGTGAGCAAGAGACTGGTGGCATTTTAAAACATTACAGTAAAGCTGGTTTGGGGCTGTAAATACAAATATGTGCAAATAGAAAGCATCTCCAAGTCTAAAATTGAGGCACAGATGGGCTCACGAGTTTCACAGAGCTCCGAGATAGGTTTCCAAGGTCGGTCCCAGATGGAAAACATTGTCCCGCGGCCACAATCAGAGCAAGCAGAATTACTACTATGAAAAGGAAGGCTGGGATCAACGTGAAGCAACGCCCACGTACCCTAAACAGCTCCTTACGCAGCTTCAGAGAGAGGAAAAAAAATGCCTGTAGAGTACCTAAGTCCCCGAGCAGCCCATTTTTTCTAAATTACTCTCTAGGAAGAAGAAGAAGAAGAGGGAAAAAAGCCACCGTGTATTTCCTATCCTAATTTAACAAAAAAATAAGAAGTGCAAATCCACTCACAGGCAGGGATCTCAGTATAACAGCTCTGAACCCAAGCCCCGGAGCTCTCAGTGGCAAGGATTTCAAAACGAAAGTACTTGCATCAAATCTGCATAACTAAACAGCTCCTCTTCAGAGGGGAAACACTGCCAGCGAGTATCTCTGCTACACAAATGCATCGTCTACACTGGGCGCGTGCATGCGTGTAGGGATACACACGCACACGTTCTGTGTCATACAGACGCCTTTTCCCTCCAAACCCGATGAAGCCTCATCCCTTGGCTTCTTCGTAGCCCTACGTCTCTTTGCTCAACTTTCTTCCTCCCCCTTCTTCTTCGGCGGGCTTGGAAGTAGTTATGGAAACCAGCAAACGCTCACGAGAAGGCTTCACCTGCCCAGCAATCTCATCACGGGAGCGGCTGCTAAGCAAGGCTTTTGTTTTGACGGAAATCCTGCAGAAATCCTGCGTCGGATGATGGAGGGGGTGGACAGGATGGGGTGGGGAGGGCAGGTCCTGCCTTTGGTTTCAAACTGCTATTTCAGACTGAAAAGTCTGGGGAGGGAGAGCCAGGCACCCCAGCTGGCACCCACGGGAACAGCTACGGGCTGTATCCAGCTAGAGCAGGGATAACCCAGGCACAGATCTCGTCTGGTACTGCGTACCGCAATCCTAATGCCTAAATCCTAAAGTCATTATAACAACTACAACGAGAGTGGGATGAATATTGGCTTATTTTTGAACGGCTGCAATAGGAAACACACCTTCCAACTCCCTGCCCCAAATGCTTTTAGTTCTGTGCGGGAACCATGCAAATAACACCACAAAGTTAATCTGCGCTGGGGAAAAAAAACCAAAACAAACAACCCCAACACAATCCACAACTATATTCAGCTCCTAAGAATATTATCCTGGAGAGAAAGTGATTTTGTACTGCTTCAACCCTCCACCCGCAAAGGGGCGCATGAAAACCTTAAGGGACCATCACAACTCCTTACACGCGGGTAATCTGCTCCGCCACCGGGATCTTTAATTCTTCAGCAAAGACTCCTACGGCAGGACTCAACCCACCCGGCCCATCAGTCGCTCCTTTGCTCTACACAAACAAAAAACCCCCACGGACACCCCGCCACGCGCTGCGCTCAAACCTTGCACATCTGGTTTCTGGGCCGAAGGAACCCTCCGCATTTTTGGGCGCCGTGCTCGGGCAGCAGCAAGCTCCGGCCGTCGTCTCCATCACAGCTAAACTCACGTCTGCGTTACGCCTCGGGATCTGGGTCAGCCGGAGATAGGGCAGAGCTGGAAATAGAGCCCCGCGTCCTCGTGCAACCTCTGAGCTAACTCCGTTACTAAAGAGCACGAAACGATACTTGCCTTCCTCCTGAAACTATCCAAACCTCCTTATATTTGTCCGCACGCAACAGAAAACCGCCAAAGGGAAACAGATAAAACACTGAAAAAAAGCAAAAGAAGCGATTCGCCGCCCCCTCCGGCACAGAAATGGGGAGAGGAAGGTGTAGGGCAGAAGGATGGAAACAAGAAAGTAAGGAGAGACTAAATGTTTGCAACATGCTCCGTATTTTAGCTCTGTTAGCCAAGTAAATATAATTTGGGTTGGTTTCTTTGTTGTTGTTTTTGGGCTGGGTTGCTGGGGTGGTTTTTGATTTTTTTTGATTTTTTTTTTTTTTAAACCTACAAGTAATGTATTGTTAGAAAGTTGGATTTGCGGTGAGCTTCTGGGAATCCAAGTAGTAGCACGAAAATTTTTAAATTATCAAAACAGAAAGGGAAGTTTTGCCTAAGGAAGCTGAGAACAGTCTTGTGACTGACGGAAACACAGCTCTGAAACGCTTACTCCAGCATATTTTGCCAAACCAGCCGTGCAGATTGGGAAAAAGCAAGTTGGCAGAAACTACAGTCAAAACAGAGCCTGGCTGAAGGCTTAAATCGATTAATTGTTATATTTCCTTAATATTTGGGTTTGTCACTGGACACGTATCAGACACCGTCCAGACCACAATAGCTGCTTCCTCCAAACTGCCTTTCCCAGAGTTACAACTAAAGCAAAAGAAACCCAAGTTTACACGCTCTGAATCCCAGCCTAGAATAATGTTTCCGTATTTCATTAGAGATATAAATATTTTATTTAAAACACCCTGCTTTTGAAATCCAGCCCATCAGACCCAGACCAAAAAGACTCCGAGCCTCAAGAATTGAAATAGAAACTTCTATATATCTTCGTGCAAGACGCTGCTCTCTGCATTTCAGCTGTTACTATTCATAAACCCACCCAAAAAACCCCACCAGCACCATTATTAATTTGCAATGCTATTAGCCTTGTAAAACAAAACAATTTCTTGGGTTTGCCTTTATTAATTCCGTTTCATGTAACACACACTGTCTGAAAGACCACCAGAAATATTCCAGATTAGTTCTGGTATATATAGCCCTAACCCAATTTTTTTTTTCCTTCCTCTTTCCAGCAATACCTGTTCAGAGTTGTGCCATACATAAAACATTTACATCTGGAAGACACGTATCTGTTGGAAGGAGAGGAAGACTTGTATTGCATAGCTGGTCCGGAACAACGAGAAACCCAGGAAAGGCTGGAAAAGGGAGGCTGGAAAAGGGAGGCTGGAAAAGGGAGGCTGGAAAAGGGAGGCTGGAAGGAAAGGAAGGAAAGGGAGGCTGGAAGGAAAGGAAGGAAAGGGAGGCTGGAAGGAAAGGAAGGAAAGGGAGGCTGGAAGGAAAGGAAGGAAGGAAAGAAAGGAAGGAAAGAAAGGAAGGAAAGAAAGGAAGGAAAGAAAGGAAGGAAAGAAAGGAAGGAAAGAAAGGAAGGAAAGAAAGGAAGGAAAGAAAGGAAGGAAAGAAAGGAAGGAAAGAAAGGAAGGAAAGAAAGGAAGGAAAGAAACAAACAAACCAGGCATTGTTGATTGCAATGAGTTACGGGTGTATAATCTGCACGCTGGGAATTTGTCTTCGTAGAGCCAGATCTGCTGAAAATTCAGATGCAGTGTCCTGGCATCTATTTTTTGTGGTTAACGTTACAAGCAAGAAAAACATCTCTCGGCTCACTTGCCAACCTTCAGCCACCCTCCCTTACTCTCTTCGCCGCCAATCGCGCGGATGCCAAATCTCGCTGTTTGCAAGTGCAGACCCATCGCTGCCGGCGTTCGGCTCGACGGCAAAACCACGCTCCCGTTCATTCAGCAAAATCCAGTGCGGCTGGAGAGACAAATCCTCTCCCCTCCCCAGCCCAGCCATCTCCTTCTTCGAAAGCAGGAGTGCCCGAAAGGGCCAGCGACTCAGACCACCTCTGTTCCCTGCTCCACGGGTCCCTAGATTTTTGCCTTTTATAGGTAATTTCATGGTTGCTGCTTGGTTTTTCAGGACTGCTGCTGCCGCCACTGAATGGGATGCTCTGGTGCTGCAACAAGCCCCCAGTTTCACAATTTGGACTTCTGAAACCCAAGAGATTCCTCCCCCAGCGCTGAAAACGTAGCTGTATCTCTGTATCGGACTCCAGATCTTACCACCATCGACTACCCATCCTCAGCTGCTCCCCATCTCCGTCAGACACGCCAGCTCTCCCTTTATTTTGTGACACCAGCAAATCCCATTTAAATCTCGCTTCTGACAACATTCGGCATTGAACCCAACGAACGGATAGATACGCACAAATTTCCTCCCTGAAACATTAAGTGTTCCTAACGTGTTTAATTGCCAGCTATTTTAAAAGCACAAACCAAACATTTAAAACCTGCTTGCTTCCCCACGGCCAGTGATGGCAACTGGCTGTACTAACAGGTAGCAAACAATTTCCAAGACCACAAGCAGAATCACTTGAAATGATTACAGCGGGTTCAAAGTCTGCCAAGCACTTAATAATATTTTAAATATCCCTCTCTGCACAAAGTTGTGACTAACTACGTCCACAAATAAAGAAAGAGAAGAACCTTGCGTCTTGCTATCTTACTCTTCTGGAAACTATGAGTGTTTCAATACCCCACTGAAAGCTTCAGAAGCTCCTGCAGACATCCGATTACCTCTTAAATTTCTTTTTCTGGTGACACACGTGAGGTATAGGAGATTTTCCTGTGTCATGTTCTCCCAGTATCTTTACGGAGATGTCCATTAGCCACCCGGCGACTCCAGTTCCGATCCCAGGGAGGATCGCAGGCAGGGCGGCTCTTGCCCACCCTTTTTCCTGCAGGCAGCAACTCCGCTATCCGGCACCCTGCACGCCAAAGACCGGATGACCGCGGAGCAGATTCACACGCTGAACTGGTAGGTTTTGAACGCATCAGTTAAATCAGTTCAAAAAGTAACCTGTAATTCCAGCCAAACAAGAGAATCTCAGCTCCAGGTACTGGGTGAGTAGGACTCGCTTGCATTCATGTCATGGAAATTAAGCTGCGTTTAAAAACAGTATTTAATGAAACCAGTATTTCAGCTCACAAACTCCCCCACTCGGGGAACGCTATCATCCACTACCTACCCCCAGCCCGTAAAACTGCTGCAAAGCGACTCGAAACAGAGCGCAAAGCTGAGTCAGCAGTTGGGTCACACTCCACAACCGGAAAGAATTCAAATAGTTAAATGAGATGCCTCAAGACGGTTGTTCATGTGATACCTCTCCTCCTGCCACAGGAGGGATGGAGGGATCAGGCCCAGCCTGATGTCACCAGCATTACCACGACCGCGCAGCCTCAAGCAAACTTTCCTTACCAGTCTAAACACTTTAATTAAAAGAAGGCAACCCGAGCTGTACCCGATGAACTGCGTGATGCACTCCTCAAAATCGGGAGTTAACTGCTTGTAGCACAGCGCTAAACATAAATGTCATTTCCACCATCCACCCAACGTAAGCGTCCATGGACCACGTCACAGCACGTACGCTTTACCGAGCACGTAACAACGGTAGCTCCCTGCAGTGAGCCATCCACACGCTGCTCACAGCAAGCAAGTCAAATTGCTCAGATAATTTCAGCTGGTTTAGAAATTGAAAAGCTGTGTCCACCCTTAAGGGGGGAAAAAAAAAAAGGAAAGAAAAAAAAAGAAAAAAAAGGAAAAAAAAAAGGAAAAAAAAAAGAAAAAAAAAGGAAAAAAAAAAGGGAAAAAAAGAAAGGAAAAAAAAGAAAGGAAAAAAAAAAGGGGAAAAAAAAGAAAGGAAAAAAAAAAAAATCAGCATTCTTTCCCAGAAAGTGGGCATGTGAATTAACCATTTAATCAATGAAGGGATGCCTGTCACTCCAAAAGGACCGCTGAGCTGCTTGCCTGCAAAACCAAGCCTGAGCTTCACAGCTGCTGTTACCCAAAGCGGTCAACGTGCAATGAGGAGGACAAGCCCTGCCCCTTTACAGCGGCAAGAGAAGCGCAGAAACCCAGCGGCACAATTCTCCTTCCAGCCGCAGAAAGAGGAACCCAAATAAATTGCAGGGAAGGAGACGAGAGGGAGGGAGAAGAGGAAGGATTTAAATCTGCCGTCACGTGGATGCCGTAAGCTTTCTGCAAGCAGATGGGCGAAGCCCAGATTAGCAAGGTATTACGGAAAGCAAGGCATGATGAAAGCAAGGCAGTACCGCCGATGAGGTACAGCTCCAAAATAGCCGAACTCTGACCTGCCTCGCCGTGCGGAACGACGCTTCCCTCTCCCAGACGGATCAGCGTCGGCCGCAAAGTCACTGCTGACTGGTGGGAAAAGATGGGAGATTGCAAGAGAAGCGGAGCACGGTTGGAAAAAGCTGCTGAGGCTGAAGCTAAAAGATGAATGGCAAAGTAGATAACGAAGGAGCAGCCGTGCAGAAAAGCGCAATTCTCCTTTAAATCAACTTTCAGCAGCAAGATGCAAAAGGCTCCCTGGGAATAAGCCTTCCACATAGGTAAATACTCAGAAGATGCACACTCTTGAGATGTCCGGCAGGATGCAACATCCCTACTGCGTACCTGAGCAAGAAAACAAAACGGGGGAGTAACAATTACGCCAACGTTTGTAATGCGCTGAGGCTCATCTGAGCAGCGGAGGGGTTAGGATGTCACCGTAGGGCAGAAACTCCTCTGCCGAGGAGCCCTTGAGAGCAGGATGCCGGTAAAACCTCATCCAACAGCCTTGTGACGGGCTCCGTGACTAGGCAGCGTTCCCTCAAGGTCTGGAAAAGGTATATACACATCAGGAAATAGAATGATTTAAGAGTACAAAACAAATGGGATGGCAAGGTCAGGTTACTGGGATGGCAAGGTCAGGTTACTGGGATGGCAAGGTCAGGTTACTGGGATGGCAAGGTCAGGTTAGCGGTTGGACTTGAAGATCTTAAAGGTCTTTTCCAACCGAGATGATTCTATGATTCGATGATCCTATGAAATGGGGGCCAACCTGGCATAGCTGCTGCTTTACCGACCCATCCCACGGTCAGACTCGCTCTGCAGGACTATCCTTGAACCGTGCTCTGACACGTTTGTAGGTAAATCCTATGAACATACCCAAGATCTTCTAAACCTGATAAAATACAGCATTTCAATAAGAGGCCATTAAAAAACAAAACAAAACAAAACAAGACAAAAAAAAAAAAAAAAATTTTCCATGTCGAAAGATCATGAAAATTCACCATCGGTAATGCCAGTGTTTCTCCAGCAAGCAGTACAGACCTGTTGAAATGACCAGTGATGGGGAAAAAAAACCACAAACCCCTGTTTTGGAAACTATAAGATCAAGCACTGTGAAGTGCTCGTACCAAAAGATATTAAACAGTCACGGTAATTTGCATTTGGAGCTTGTTGGGTTTTTGTCTGTTTGGGGGGGTTTTGTGGGGGTGAGGGTGGGGCTGCCTTACCAGAGGTTGCACAGAATATAAATACACATGAAATTTGCTTTTAAAAGCGAGTATATTATTATCTGTCCTTAGGCACTCCAAAACCTTTTCACTGGGTCTGAAAACACCTACATTCCCAAATATTTAATGTGGGTGAGGGGATAAAAGTACCGTAGCAGAAATCCTGATGAAATATGCAGCTCACCCTACGTGGCACCGCAACAGCACTGAAAAAAAGTGTCTTTACGATCGGTTTTATTTCACATCATCAGTGAAACAAACGCAGGGACTATTTTAATTTGATCCTGAGAAAAAACTTGTGCCGGTCCGAATCGGTCTTTGGCAGCCAAATTACAAAAGCCTGACGTCATAGCCTCTCCCATCAAGTACAGGCAACCGGCAAACGCAGCGGCCGGCACGCGAGCCAGCCCGGTCCAGCCGCAGCATCTGCCCGCGCGTAGCCCGAAACACACGACGTCATCACGCACACGGCACCAGGCGAATTAAGATTTAAGGGGAAAACCGCTCATCTGGGACTAGAAAAGGCGGCGGCTGTAGGAGGGTCCGAGGATATCCCATCCCGAGGATATCCCATCCCCATCTGTTCCGGGGATTTCTTGCCCTCCGCAGAGGGCAGGAGGTGATCCGCAGGAGACGGGCTGGCAGCAGCAGGGCCGACGGCTCTCCTCAGTTTCTGGGGGAGTCACCAGGAAGGATCAGTATTTAGGAAGACCCTGAGATAAAGCGGTACAGCCACCGGGGAGGGGAGCACCAGCCCAGAAAGCAGGAAACTTGCGTTTCCTTAGTTCGCTAAAAGCCAGGGTTTGCCAAGTAACCGATTTCCTTACACTCTTCATTAAATGGGGGCAGGCAATGAAGGGCAATAAATTAAATAAATTAAATGAAGGGCAGGCAGAGACGTAAAATCTAAGCGCGTGCGCTTCCCTAAGCGGCGGTCCCTGTTGTTGTAGATGCCGCATAAATCCTGGAGGCCAGCGGGACTCATGTCCCCTAACAGAGGGCACAGGCTTCGGGGTCGGTTAGCGGGCGAGGAGGTTTTATCTTCACCAGTGTTGCATTTATATTCACCTTCGTGACCCAAGCCTGCCCAGAAACAGCAGAAACCGCTTCGGTTCAGGTATTATTTAGTCAGGCCAAACGAGGGAAAGGCAGAATCAAACCTGAAGACAAACATCTGACGATTTTGGCGTGGGTCTCCACCTAATACAACTCTTGCAATGGGACGGCAGGACGCTCACCAGTTTGGTTAATGAAGCCAAACTGGTTGAAAGGATCCTTCCGTCAGATTTCTCTGCGAAGCTGCCCGAAGCTGTGACAGCAGTTACCAGTTGCCCTACCGAAACTCAGTGAAACTCGTTGCTCTGTCTGTTTTCCAGCACTTGGCCACCCACCTGAGCACAAATGCAACGTCTCTACAGTTCGAAGCGTTAGCAGTTAGCAGGATTGCTTTAGCAAATTTCCCTGCGGAAGAGTAATAGCTACCTACGGAAGGCTTGCGCCTAATCACTGGCATCTCCTTCCTCTTTTTCTTCCCCCTTTTTGTTTTTTATTTCAGGCAGCTGACTGACAAATAATACTGCTGCAGTGCTCATGTTTACAATGCACTTTCCTTTCCCACATTTGCAAAATTTGGTTCAAAAGAGACAGCAGCTTTCAAACAACTGGTGGCGGGCACCTCCACAGAGTTCCGTCATGAAAACCAACTCTGTATCTAGCTGAAAACCACCTTTCATCCTCAAATTTAGGCCGCGGTCTGAGATATTTTCAGACTACCTTTTCAGCGGTGCTCAGGTCTTTGAGGGAACTCCATACCTGCTCCTTCCCACCGTACAGGACTATAAAGCTCAACAGGTCCCTGCTGAAGCTCCAGAAATAGCAGGTCTGTCCCAAACATGGGGAAAATCCAAAGTCACCATCAGCCCACGGCTGCCTCCTCCCCTGAGTAATCTGAGGTTCACCAAAACTGAAAGTCATCTTCATACCTAAAGTGACTTCCGAGTATAAAATCACTTCTGCTTACCTCTTTTGAAAGGAGACGGGAGTTCCTCCCCGTTTCAAAGCTCTGTATAGAGCTGGATTTATTGATACAGACCCATGATTCATCAGTAGAGCAAGCTGTAGGAGACAAACTGTATTATGCTGGAATCTAGCAAAATCAGGAAGGAGGGGGGGAAAAGAAAAAAAAAATCAGGAAGAAAACTCAGGAGTATTCATCCCAAACCGAGACGCAGACAAAAGTGGGGGTGTTTGTGCTCTCTGTAGCTTTACTCTTCCTTAGCTCTCTTTTCGCAGCCGTAGCACCCGCTCTTTGCTCTCTCCTTTCCCCCGTCCACTGCAGCTTGTTTCAGCCCGGCGTGTCAGACCCTCGGCGGCCGAGCGGCACACGCTCCGGATTAAAGGGCAGCAGGCTTGGGAGAAAAGAGAGAGGCTGCTAAACCCGGGGCTGTGCGAAACCATCGCCCGAAACGGAGGGCAGAATAGTTTAGATCACTTTGTGACAGACGGCCAGAGAGTCCCAGTGAGCCCAGGCGGCCGCCTCCTCTTCCTCATCTTCCTCCTCGGGGTTTTAAAAGAAGGAGAATCCGGCTTGAAAGGATCCTGAGGACTGTAAATAAATTATGGCCCCGTTCATCAATTAGCTCAGGCTGCAGTGAAATGAAAGCCGCAGCAGGCTCTGCGATCACTCCAAATAAACTCCTCTGATGGGATCGCTCCTGTGCTGATGGCTCAATTACGCCTGGGAAGCCCGTTACAGAACATTAAACATTAACAAAAGTCTGAGCCCGCCTTACTTTTCTCCCAGAAAAATCTAATTCAGTAACTGAGTGCTTTTAGCTCAAGTAACCCGGAATGATTGGATCAATCCTTCTCCCACCTTTCCCTCACAAGTTGCAAAAGCCGGGTCACCGCGTACATGGAAAACGTCTGCAACTTTGCTAGGCAGTTACAGTTTTACTGTACAGGGAAGGTGTTTTTAGCATTTAAAAATATATACCGTTTGGGAAAGGGCTGTTTATGTCGATTTAGCAGCTCAGAAATCAAAACAGGGGCAAACTGTGTTACAAGGGCGTAATGCGGCATCACTAGAAAAATGTCTTCATTTCTCTAAAATCTAGTCCCTGGCGAACGGCTCCACAGCTTATGTTTTCTGAAACTGCAAGGAGAACCGAGAAGACAAAGTAACTCCCACACAATGGAAAGTTGCTTTCATTTCTCCTTTTGCATTTGCAATATATTCTTTACTTCAAGTTTAACAGGACTAGAGATACCCTCGCCCCCCAAAACATCTCTCCGTTCTCTCTCCGCAACTGTGCAAGCGGAAAATAAAGTTTCTCGAGGTTTGCCCAGGTCAGATCTTTGCTGTTCTAACCTAAATACGACACACACACGCATTGAACAATGCCAGGATTTCGCTGCGGATTTAGGTAGAGTGTGACTAGAACAGACAAACCAACGTCCCCAAAGAAAAGCAGCACATGGCCAAGACTAAAAGAGAAAATTTCAAAACACAGAAGGAGTTAGAAATAATAAGGAAGAAACCCAGAGAGCTGGGAAGGCCAAGAAACTGAAATCAAAAGTTGCACCAAAACTAACCAGCTGGAGGTCTTCTTACTAAATCCTCCTCGTCCTCCATGCTTAACACTCACCAATCCCAAAGCATCAGCTGCCCCAGTATAAATAAATTGGATTGAACTGGGTTCAACTTCACAGTTTTTAAAAATTAATAAAGTGTAACGGTGTCAGCACTCTTGCTGGTGAAAAATCTGCTTGACTGCCAAAGTGATTTTTTAAATTGACAAGAAAATGGCGTTACATGTATCGCTGGGACCACTGCATTTTTATTCCTGGTTATGAAAAGCAGCCCAGTGCCAAGGAAGAAATGAAACTTCGCTGAGTAAAACTAGCTGCTTGTCTTCAGGATTTTTATCCAGAGGCTGAAAGAGTAACTTCAATTCTTAAATTCACTTTTAAAAGACAGAAGAACTCCACTTTCACAAACTGAGAGGTAAAATCTGACGCGGCACCGAATTCCACCAAGGTCTGGATACGCTTCTAGCTACAGCCCCTTGAAAAGAATAAATGCCGTTTGTCTTCCAGTCCTCTGCCCAGGGGAAGTGCTACGTTACAGGTTTTCTGAACTACCTAGTACACAGCTAGACATCATCTGGTTATGCTGCAGTAACTGCTGCTTTCCTCCACCACGTCCTGTGCAGGGAACACTTGGTACAGAGCGCTTGCTGGTGTTTAAGGTCCACCCAGGACGGATATCCAGGATATCTGAGACGCCCCTGGGTATTTCCTTCATCCTTTGGCACTGAACAGGATGGTTCCCTGGCTATCAGCGTGCGGCTGGGAGGGCTACAACAGCAGGAGCTCATCCGAGCCAGGGAGCAGCTGGAGAAACCACACTCTTCTCAAGATTGCGTTAAACAAACAAAAAAAAAACCCCTAAACAGAACAACCCCCAGACTTACAAAACCAAAGGCGACAAAAAAGCGTCAGGAAACAAACTTTTTCAGCAAAGAAAAGAATGGTTTCCTTAACGGGCTTCTGCCCTTACTTTCGGAAAGGCCTCGGAAAATATATCCGCAGTTCCAAGGAGCCCGGATAACCACCAGTGAAGCACTGCTGACAAAACACTGCGCAACGGCCGTTTCCTAAAAGCCGTGCTTAAAAAGCTCGCCCTTTCCAAAGCACACAAGCTATCTACCCTTGGCTTGTCCGTTGGCTGCCTTTCTCCTGACGCTTCACGTGCTTATTGCAAATTAAAGTCTGTTATGAGTGTAATATTATAACCACGCAAGACACGTACATTTAATAAGTGAAATTAAGGCCCCAGTACTTTTTACGTGGGTTTTTCCAGCTACTCAAACTCTCCCTATAAACTACCAGAACGTTACACAATTCAAACAGCAAAGTAAAGCTCCTCAAGGCTTTGCTCAGACCAACCTGGACGAGCTCAGCCCCAGCCAGAAGCAGCAGCACACGTGCTGCGGCTCCGATTTACGCCCAATTTACGCCCTGAATTTGGGTTACCTGTGCCAGCAGAGTTCAACAAGTCTTTTCTGGGAGGCATCCCCTCTTGTCCTTGTATCCCTACGCTCCTCTCTTGCGCTTGGCTGACTGCATGGCGGAAAAATTCCTCTTTTCCTGGTTTTCTGCTGGCCTGGGCAGTGGAACCAGCTGGCTGCGCAGCCACACAAGCATAAAGCAAGTCCTTCCCCTTTCGGTGGCAGCAGCGAGTTGTCAAGAGTAGCTCAGCTGTATGTTGAAACCATACCTCAGATTTCTTAATCCGCCTTTCTATTTTTACTCAGCCATTTCCCCCACCCTCTCTGCCATGCTGACAGCTGCAAGAAAGCAGCTGGAGACAACCGAGTGCTCCATCAGGCCCATTTCCACGGCCAAAAAAAATCACCCACAGGCCGGCAGCAAGTGCACAAGGGGACGCGGAGACGCTGCTAAAGGCCATCCCGAACCCGCGGTCCAGGCAGCCGAGAGGGAACAGGGCTGTCTTCCTTTTCCCGGTCCCCCGCGGCTTCAGTGGCTCTTACGGAACACAGAGAGAGCACGGCGACCTGGTTCGTCCTAAGGACTGCTGCTCTCTTGGCCTCCTGGCTCACGTAAACCGGCTGAGACAGCAATCAGCACCTCTTGTCCCTAAAAACTCCAAGGGGAAAGGCTTGAGAGCACTTGCCAGGATGTGCCCGGGACACAGACTTCTTCGACAAACACAGCTCTCGGGGAAAGGTTTGGATTCATCTCCTCCTCCAGGTTCGGACATCTCCTCCTCCAGGCACTTGGTATCAGGTGTAACACAGACGCACGGCGAACCCTGAAGTCTCTCCTCTCGTGGTAGAACAGCTTTAAAAAGCTCAGCTTTAAAAAGATAACGTGCAGCAGCCCTGTAAAATTAGCCAAGCAAAAAGGGCACTTTCCTGAGGAGCGAGAGCAGTTTTGAGCTTTCACAGGCAGACAGAAACCCAGGGACGCAGAGCACAGGCTGTGCGAGGTGCTGAGCCATGTGGAACGGCACGAAGCAGGCTTTTGGGTTTGGGGTTTTTTTTTTAAAGTTAGGTCCAGGCTTCTGAGCTGTGCTCTCAAAGGTCTTATTAGGACCAGGTTATCTCCAGGGAGAAAACTGAAAATCTCTTTGTGGGACCAGGCAGACTCTTGGCCGAGAGCCCGGTACCGGACACGGACACGGCTTGGGGAGGGCAAGGCACAGCTCCAACGCCGATTCAGGGAGCTTAAGCTGGAAGTTTTGAGTCATGCTCTTGGATGTGGGCAAGTAGAATAGCTTAAGCCCTTCTTGAGCTAAGCCAATTTTCTTTTGTTCAGGCAATCGCTGCAAACATCGCAAATGAGGCTACTCTTGCTACTCTCCATATAACGTGTTTTCGTAAGCCATGTACTTTCTATGCTTCAAGTTACTTGCACAAAACAGGCTTATCGCAAACGCAGTCAATCAAAACTTAAAGCACGTGCAGAGAGGACTGTACAATTATAAGTATCAAAAGCCTTGGAAAAATCCATCTCTTACATGCCTACAGAAACAGAAGTCGGGCAAAACAGCCGTCTGGCGTGGAATTCAGCATGGCAAGACCCACAGCAAATCTTCCCGGTTCAAACAGATTCGAATCACGGGATCCCAGGAAACAAAGTCGCTGAGCAAAAGAGCCCGTAAGCCATGAACTTATTTAAAATGAAGTTTCATTAATGAGTGACAGTATTTGCAGGTAGGTAAGCGGCAGAAACCACTGTGACTCAGCAATCGCCACGCTGACTGTTGCGGTCAGGGGAGAGAAGCCCCCCCCACGAATGAAGACAACGGCCCGTATCCGCACGCAGCACAGGTGGCAGGTAGGTCTGAGAGCCTGTTCCCCACGACATGCACCAGCACCAGCCCCGAAAAGAATGCTGCTCTTGTCGGTTTGTGGATAACCACACGTCTTAGTCACCGTTTTATTCAAAACTCTTCCTAGCCTCAAGTTACTGCGATGAAGAGTTGAAAGACTGATTCCTCCCCCCCCCACCCAAAATCGCTTCGGAGCTGAAGTTTCTTGCTCACGTGAAACGAAAGCATTATCCACCTACGGTTCCTCCAGCACGACAGCAACGCCTGAGCTGATCCCAGCGAGCAGCCTGGCACGCTCTGCTGTGCCCCCCCCACCCCCAGCCTTAGGCTGAGCTGCTCTCCTAGGAAAGGGCTTTATTCTTGCGCACGAGGAGGAGGTCCTCTCCCATCCTTCATCGCTTTATTAACCAGTACAGAAACCCCGACAGCAGCAAACGCTCACACACAAACCCAAAATCTGCAAGTAACTTCACTTCTTACCTCCTGGAAAAAGGGCGTTTGACGGTGAGAAACCTCTTCAGCAGTTTTTTTTTACAAGCACTGGGACCACGCGTTAATGATTTACCTGACAGTGCTCTAAGTAGGTCTCTGATAAAAGCGTGGGGTTTTATGGTCTGCCTTCCTGCCTTCGCCTACATAACCAAATCAAGTCACAAACAAAGTAGGCATAGTATTACTTGACAGGACAGGAAGAAATTAATGCTCCTCTACGCTTGCTTACCCCATCCTGCTTTAAAAAAACATTTTTTATATATATATATACACACACATGCACATATATACACACACAGACTAAAAACCAATGTCTGGAGTAGCTTTTCTGCATGCATACATATGTGCGTATATATACACAAATATACATAGACGCACAGAGATGAGCCCAGGTTTTCTAGTTTCTTCCTCCAACTTATCACTATAAATCTATACGAAAGCTTCCGGATTAAAGCATTCAGTTCAAAAGAGGTTTACGACGAGAAGAAAAGGCAGCTACGCCAGAAACGCACAAACAGGATCACATACTGTGGAAAGACTCAGCTGCGTATCTCTGTCTAAGACACAGCTTAGGGATGAAGTTATTTTCCTGTTTCTGAAGCACGCTCAGCTCACTGAGAGGATTTCTGGGGTTTCCCTGTGACTCACTGTGTTCTTCTACACACCTAGGGCCACCCTCCTCTACAACCCAAGCACTCACGTTTTTGCGCGGCGGGTGACAGCGTGATACGTGCGGAGCGGCGCAGGCTCACGGCACTGCCTCTTCCTATGTACTTCCTCTTCACGTGAACCCTCGCTGCAGTTGTGCTGGGGATATCTGGCAGCGACTAAGGAGGGGGTTAGGGGTGGGGAGAGGTGCCCAAGATGGCAAAAAGGACAGCAGCTTGTCCCTGACTCCCCGTTTGTGCAAGCGGCCCTGCCACGCCGCGTAACTTTAAAGATTACCTCGTACCAGTGTGCTGCAAACAAAACCTCCCCGCCTAGAAACCACGGAGAGACTCCACCGTGCCGCAATGTCCGGCCGTGGCGAGAGATGAACCCGTGTGTCGGAAACACGCCGGACCGTGGACACAACGCAGGGGTACTCGCTGGCTGGATAAATGCTGCCCCAGCTGCCGGCAGCCTGGCTGGCTTTCAGTTGGCAAAAACCAAAACCAAACCAAAACCCAACCAACCAGAGACTAACGACAAGCTTGAGTGGCACCTTTAAAAAAAAAAAAAAGAAGAAATCCCCCAAAGCCGTACGTTAGATCTTACTGTATCCGAGTCCTCCTGCTCGCTTCTAAAACACAGCCCCTGGCCCTTCACCAGCAGTCAAACATGCCTTTTAACTAAAACGGGATCATCCAGCGCCGGAGAGCTCAGTCACTCGGGGAAATCAGGCAGCAGATAACAACCGCCAACTTTTCCTCTTCCCAGCTGCCAGCCAGCCGTGACACTTACGGTGAGAGGAGAGGGAGACAGCAGCGAGGCCTCTGCGAGCCGAAACGTTTTACGATCCCTCCGACGCTTCGGCAAAGCAACTCCCGGACCCGAGGATCTCACCGGCGTCTCCTTCACGAGCCAAACTTCCTTCAGATTAAAAGTTGCCTTCCAACTTGGCCGCGCCAGGCTTCACCGGGGTTCCTCTCCCCGCGCGGGAACCGCCTGGAAAGGAAAAGCACAAGAGGTGAGCAGCGCACCGGAGGCGACGAAGCGAATGCTCGCCCGCTGCCGCCGCTCCCTCCCCAGCCACGCTGTCTCACCCCGCCGAGTGCGTCAGCAGCGGCTGAGAGGAGGAGGAGGGAGACGGGGAGGAGGGACGGACGGGAGCGCCGGCCCGGCCAGAGGGTTGCTGTTTCCTACAGCAGCCAGCGTAACTGCGTGCAGCACCTCGGGGTTTTATCAGCAAAAGAATGGCTGAAGAGGGGCGGGAAGGGAAGAAAGTTCTCATAAATTCAGGGCTGTTGATTCTTAATGCGTGCAAGTAATCCAAAGCAAAGCCTTGCATTAGTATTACTTTTGAAAGACTCGAGATGACACTGTGAAGCCAAAAGAGGCAGTGCTGGGAGGAAGGAATCATTTTCCAATATACATATAAATACCAGATGTTAAGTCCTGCCCTGGAAGAGGGAAAAAAACCCCACAACCACAACAACAACAACAAGGCAAAAAAAAAAAAAAAAAAAAAAAAAAAAAAAAAAAAAATTTCACCATACAAAAAAAAAAAANAAAGTCATATTTCACCATGCTAAAACAAAGTGAAACCACAAATTCCCCAACCTTCCACTCCAGTTTTTGGCTACACCGCTGCCACCAGCGGCAGAGTCCCAGGGTGGGCAGCACCCCCGGTCCCCGAAGGCAGGCACCCAGCCTTTATCCCAAAAGCCACAGCAAGGACTGGAAACACACACCGGACTGGGGAAGGTAGCACCTCCCGCGCACAAATACAGGGGGTGGCAAAGATGATCAGGGACGGAAGGTGTGAAGCATCCCCGGAGAGCACGAGAGGGAGCGGAGCGTGTCCGCTGGCCACAGGACGGCGGGGAGGTGCACGGCACCGAGGACAAAACCCCAACCCAAAGCAGACTGAAGCCACGCGTTGGAGAGGCTGACGGGACGACCAGCGCTGGCAGAACGTTTTCCAGCAGCTCACACGAGTGCAAGGACTCTACGCAGTCCGCTGGCCGCTGCAAGCAAAAGAAATACTGTCCAGGAGTGAGGTCAGAGGTGTAGGAAGTGGCCTTCTTCCACTCCATGGATGAAATAATGTGGGGAGAAAACAGACACCAGCATTAACAAAGAGCAGCGTCAGCTTTTCTGAACTCCACCCGAAGAGAGGGAGCCCATTGCCAGGGATACTGAGGAGTCTGCAGAGCCCCATCGAAGAAATACAGGGCGGAAAAAGTATTTTTAGAAGCCGCATACCGAAATATCTCCATACTAATCTTGTCAGATGGAAAATACATGTTTTTAAGTAGTTGCTTTGTTTGGTTGGGGTTTTTTTTAATAGATACATGCCCCTAGGCACAGCCCATCGATCCTTGTTCCTAAGGCACGTAGACAGCCAGGTATCAAATGCAACGGCGTGTCCACGATCAGCTCCTCCACAAAGTCCGTAAGCTAAAAAAAGTCTGCGGGTTTATCGCTACCCTTCAAACACCAGTGAGGAGAGGGGTGGGGAAAAGGTTTTGCTGAAGGACTCCCAACATCAAGTGTTAGGTCTGCAAGCGCCAGTTCAAGAACCGAGAGCACCTTGTCGTGTCAGTCAGCCCAGCCAATTCCCCTGTCTCTAATTCATTTTAAGAAGTCTTCTGTTTTAAAGATCAACAAAAAAAGTACTTTGCTTAAGTGGTCCAACTTGTCTCTTTCTCAAATAGCTTTTTCCCCTAATTTAAGAATTAAAAACCCACGCAGGCTCATTCTCCTTTTCCTGCAGATCACCATTAACCGGGAGCTGGCAGACCCCGGCTCAACTGAACTAACCCCCAGATTTCCTTTTTCATAGCTCTTTTAGGAAGGATTTTAACAGTTAAGCTGTACCTCCAGCAGGCCAGAGAGTCAAGGCCAAGTCAGTCCATTTTCTTTCAAATCTGAGGAGAGACGAGAAGTGTGGATTAAAGGGAGCCACCGGCGAGCTCCCTGTGCCTTTTTTCCAGCAGTCCTTTCGCGACTGAGCTCCGTGACACTCAACGGACACATCCGTCTTGCTTTTAGGAGGGATTCCGGAGTAGAACTGGTAAGTAACTCATTACTTAAAGATTTCTTAGCTGCAATTCAACTGGGACCGATTCTGTAAATTCCTCCCACTGAGCATATATATGAGGAATTGAAGGATTAGTCAGAAGACACAGCAGAGGCCGTGGATTCCTTATCATGCCGATGACACGTCTACTTTGGGCCGTTACACGCCTCGGAGGACAGCAGAAGTCACTTGGTGAGGACAGAGGCCAACCTGATAACTGACTTCTGACAATAAACGCACCCATATTTTACAAAAATGCTTTTTTATTACTCTGGCAGATCTTATCTTTGCAATTTTTTTCTCGCAGTGATCCAGGACCGTAGGGGTTCGGTGACCTCAAGGCACGTAAGGAAGCCAGCCCTGTTTTCCCACGAGTGAGGTGGGGCCAGAAGGGAGAAGAGACGACAGTTTGACAAGTACTACAGGTAATTAAAAGCCAGCTTTGGGAACACCTTTTCAACATGTTTAATCGTTATGCATTTAAATATTGCATGTGTCCAGACGGATACAACCTAATACCCTGTAAAGCCCTAAACGAATAAAAAGAAACATATTTAACAAACTTTACCAAAGTACTTGCAAAGGTGTTTTGTTTGTTGGGTTTTTTTTTTTTTTCTCCCGTACACTTCAGCCAGGACATATTTAGCCTCAGGGCTAAAAGGGAGGACAGCCCAAAGTGATTACATCATTTTCTTTCTATAGGACTGAACATCTGGGAGTACTGCTCTCGGTTACGGGGCTATTGCTCTGCTTCACCTCCACCTTCCCACACCGGGCTTCGGATGACAATCACCACAAAAATGCCTGCAGAAGAGAGAGGCCACCCCGACTCGACCTGTTTGCTTCTTTCCTGATCAGGACAGGACCTATGTGACACAGCACCAGATTTGCATTCGACTGCTGGCACTTCCCAGTAATAGCTACCAGGGAGCTCCAGCGCTGAAGTTTCTTGGTAGTTGAAGCACCACGTGCATTGGCATCAGAGCATCCTTCTGAAAGCCGCGCTGGGGAAACGGCCTCTTTACCCTGACAGCTTAAATCTACCGAAACATCAAAAAAAAAAAAATCAGAGTAAGCAGATTATATTGAGTCACATTTTCCCTTTGCCTGTCAGTAATGAAACTATTAGCAGACAAATCCAGCACTGAGGGTAGGAAGTAAAGTCTAGCGTAAGTACAAAAACCTCTACTCATTCACACCACCGAGCAACTCAACTTTGAGGCCCAAGCAGCACAGCCCAGATGAAGCAAAATATCAGTGACTCTGCCTCCAACCGAGCCGCAGGCACGGCTGGGAAACAAAAAGCAGAAAGATGTAAAAAATCTTTTGGTGTAAAAAGAGAAAGGAAGCCTGAGTCAGAAATGAAAAGAAATAAATAAAAATCAAGTTTAGAAGCAACTGGTAACACACAGAGTAGCCTCACCTTCTCCTGTCTCCGGAGACAACATGGAATAGGTGACAATTTTTAAAGAAATGCGTTTCTCTCTCCCGAAGTCGGCAAGCAGCTCTCCTCCCCGCGGCGCAAGGTTTTAAGGCAGGAACCACGCGCTGGCCTTTTCAGGCAGCATCTGCGCGGGTCCCAGCAGGGAGGCAGGTAGCTTGCTGGGTACCCAGGACCACTACCAGCACAAAAGCAAGTCTGAGTTCAAAGGCTGATCGCTCATTTCCAGGACCAATCCCTACCGGAGAGGATATATTCATATTGCTTCACATGAGCAATATAAACCCGTACATCCAGCACGCGTATCCCAAAAACCTTTAAAGCTTTTTTTTTGTGTGCGTGTGTCTTTTTTTCCTTCAAGTAACCTGACTCAGATCACTGATATATCAGACAAAAACGTGCTGCAGGAGCGTTAAAAAGCTACTCTGACCTCTGTTTGCTCCAGAACACTTCAAACCACTGTGTTCAACAACAGCTCGAGGACAAGGGTTTTAAAATTCTTCGAAATACATCGCCCATTCTGTTCAGAGCCAAGCTATTTGGTCTTAACTACAACGCGACTGCCCGCTCACTTGAAAGGAAGCATTAGCTATTGCACTGAATTACCGTTTGCTCTAAGCATCAAACCCTCTACTTCGCCTTTACTCTCACCACGTGCCCAACAACCCGTGCCACTCTGAAATTGCTGCTTATTGCTCGTTCAGCACTTTCACCCCCCAAACAAGCGACCCGGTTTACGGCAAACTCCCTGTGCGGTCTGTAATGCAGATCTCTGCAGAGACGCTGTGAATGCAACAAACCCCGTTGCTTATTATTTATATCAAGCTTATTATTTCCTCCAGTTCCAAGCTGGGGTTTTTTTTTAAACCGCTTTTCTTAAGCTGAAACGTCTTTATAAAGAAACCACAAAATCAAGGACACTGCTAAGTTTTGAACGGTTTTGGCAGAGGCCTTTCAGCACATCTGCTTTATGATCCAGGAATGAAGGACTTTAATAAAGATGCAAAAATGCTCATCGCTAAAACAAACTTGTTCTGGCCATTGCTGCTCCACCCTGTCTTCTGAGGGTTTTCAACCAGCAAATGTGCAATATTCCTGTTTGATATAACACATGATTTTGAACAGGTCAGTAGTAAAAAAAAAAATAAAAAAATAAACCAACCCACAACCAAAACCAAACCAAACCCCCCCAAAAGCCACTCAAAAGGGAAAAAAAAATTAAAAACAAACCCAAAAAACCAGCACAGTGGACACCCCACCCTCCCAATCTATATTCTTTCCTAATGAGAAATAACCTGAAATTTTATTATTACATATAAAATACAGCCATTACAACTTCTCACGTGCAAGTTGCTTTTGAAACTGAAAAAGTGTCATTAAATTTACTTTAACCAGGTTCTGATATATACTAGAAACATTAAAAGATTGACTTTAAAAATCTATGAAGTATTTATTGAGATAATTTCCAGAAATGGCAGGTTAAGGGTTTAGGTGTACCAAACCCAAAGGGTGGTTCTAGAGTACTCCTCAGCTCCAGCAATTAAATTTCCGGAGAGGAATGCTGTGTCACGTAACATGTGACTCATCAAGTAATGTCCGGAGGAAACCACCCTTCTCTATCTTTTCCTATAAAAAGCTCAGCTTGCTTTTCAGTTGAACGGAGTTACCTGAACGACGACGACAACAACAACAAAAAAATCTTTCCTCCAACAAAGGAGCTAATTTCAGCATCGCTTGCTCGAGCACGAGTGCAAGAACAAAGGTGTGTTTTAAATCGCTTGCAAAGGGGACGATCACGCAACCCGCCAGCAAGCCAGCGTCTGCTGAAAACAGCCCCTGCTCCTCCTCCAGAAGCCAATTAAGAAATCTGTTGTGATGTTGTATTCGAACACATGGTTGTACTTTGACCTCCCATGGGTTGTGCAACCTCCCGATGTTTTGGCTGGCTGACCTGTTCCTGGGCAGCTCCCAGTTCGCTCGCCGGCTGCATCTGACCGCAATCACGGGACTCCACCACGTTGGGACAGCTCTGAGGGATCACACGCGCGCGCACACCCCGTGCGTCCCCGTGCGCTCATTGTGACCGAAAGCTCTGAACAGGAGGCAGAAACACCAGTGGGATCCCCACGTGCCCTGGAGCTGCACCAGGGCACGGGACCTTTTGCTACCCCCAGGCCACGCGTGTCGTGCCAGCCACGCAAGACTTTACGTCTCCGGAGTGCTCGCCTAACTGGCATCGTCTTTCTAAATGGGTAACATCGGTCCTTTTGCTGATCCCGGGGGCATCCCTGGGCTGCAGGGTGCAAACATCCTCCTGCTGCTCCTGGTTAAATGCCACGGCTGGCCATTAGATCACTGGAGGAACGCCCCGATTTTCTCTCAGCAGCAGCTCTGCCATTAGAAGCTGGGGTTGCTCCGTGGAGTCCAGCACCTCTTCAGAGGCGAGAGCAGAAAAAAACAAGGGGGCACACTGAGTTACTGCATTTCACTTTCATACAGGAGATGAGCAATCAGATACCCCGTTCAAAGCAAGCGTTTAATACCACTGTGGTCACGTTTTAACCTAGAAGAGTGAAGCTTTCCATATAAAATGGAAACAAGACACCCTTTTCAAACTCACCGTCTCAACCAGAAGGACATTTTTCACATGGCAGGGTGTTACTCACACGTGACCGCATCCCGCATCCAGCTACAGCGCTCCCAGCTCGTGAAGTGCCACTCCTATTCTCCGATCCGCTTATTTTTTTCCTCCAAGAAGCCTCATTACCCAGGTGTGTCAAAATCCTCTGGCTAAAGAAGTCACCACCTGAGAATGTCACTTTGGGTGTATTTCTTCCAAACCCAAAATTTCAACCCAAAGGCATCTGTTGACAGGCAGGCAACGGATTGTTTCCTCCCCAGATACCCTGGCAGGACACAGATGGTCGCACCGTTGATTTTTCCATCAAGGAGTTAATTCCTTTATTTGCCCCACGATTTGCTACAACGCTGCTGGTTTTGTGTACCAGCAGTTTGGCACACGTCGGGCGCTCTGGCTTCTTTAACGCTTTTGACAGATCAACTTGGCCTTGCCCAGAAACGTGGCACGTAATGCTGGATGCCAGCTGCTGCCGCCATCCAAGGAGCAATCAAGAACCTTTCAGGAAAATACCCTTCCTTGTTTCAAGTATGGCTGGCTGGATATAGCAAGTCACTAATTTATTATGCATAAATGGAACCAAAATGTCCATACCTGGGCTTATGTAGAACACTGCAAGGGAAATGCTTTTCCTTTCAGGAAAAAAAAAAGGGGGGTGGGGGGGGTTATACCAAATACACATTTTATTAACACACGGTACCCCCTACTTGCAGGCCTGCCCAGCAAATCCTACGTTAGAACAGCGAGGTTTGAGATTGTACTAGTGCTGATCTCTGTGCCAAGGAGGGGCAGGGACGGGAGAAACTCAGCTATTTCCTCCCATCTCCTCTGTTCAGCAGCAGGACGGCACCCCTCTGCAAATACAAATACCAACTTCACAAATACCAACTTCACAAATACCAACTTCACAAATACCAACTTCACAAATACCAACTTCACCTCTGCTGATGCTATCTCATGCTCTTCAGAGGAGTTTCTTATTAACCTTAAAGACCTAGAAGGAGCCAAGCTTTCCAGTAAAAGCAAAATTAGCATCTTAAAAAAAAAAAAGGAAAAAAGAAAAAAGAAAAAAGCAGCCCCCTTCCAAAACACAACAAAACCCCAAACAACAAACCCCCAAAGAAAAAGCAGAGCAAGAGTTAATGCTGACCATGTTTCTGGCAGAAGTCAACAAGAGGGCTCCTGGGCGTGGAGGGGGCTCTTTCCTGTTAAAGATAAACTAACCCAGTCTCCACATCCTGAGTATTTGTTTGCACACCATCACAGTCACACAGAATAGAAACCAGAGAGAAATCCAGCTCCTGAATTCGCAATGTATTTCTTGAGCACCCGGGCAGGCCGGTTAATTATCCCAAACGCAGGACCTGCACCCGCTGGTCCTGCAGTGAGCATCTTCCCTCCCATACCCCGGTAGCAGACCCAGAAGGACATATACCCCACTCCGAGACTGAAGATGAAACACAAATCACTTACAGATTAATCCCGGAGTCCAGCTCCCTTTTTTTCCTACGGAACCAAAAGTAACTCACAGGTTAAGTGGGACTGACTCACACATACCCGCCTAGCCAGTACCTCACTCATTAATAATGGATTAATACTGCAAATTAGGGCTTCAAATATCCACTTCCTCCATCCCAAGGGCAAAGGGAACGACACAACAGAAGCGATAAAGAGCTATTTGTGAGGAACGCAGGGTGTTGTATTCCCGATATCCCGTGTCATGCAGCCCCTGTTATCACTGCTTTACGCACAAGCGAGTGGTGCGATCCCGTCATCGCGACACACGTCCTCTTCGTGCGACCTCCGCCCACAGCACGCATCGAGTGCCACCACTTTCCCTGGGTTCAAAGGACGACCAGATGAATTCAGAGCAGTAAAGAAGAAGAAATGACGCTCCGGAAGCCTGAGCCGTTAATCACTAAAGGCTCAAAGGCCTTACTGGGGAAGTGTGTTTACAGGCCCCTCACGCTCCTCCCGAGAGGAGGAAAAAGAGCGATGCCACCACAGGCACGGCCTGGCTTTGGTATAGCTCGAAATCCAACTGTACCGACATCTCTGCCAGTAACCAAAGCGCAATAAAACCGTTCCCAGTCTCTGGTTTCGGGCACTGGCCTGTTAGACCTCGTTTTTGTAACTTTGACCGCTGTGACGCATATGAGAAACAAGAAAGGACGAAGACCGAAGTGCTGGCTGCTCCGCACTGGCTGTGGAGGCTCGGCTGTCCCGCAAGGCAAGCGTGATCCCAGGACACAAAATATGGCAAGGTACAAACACTATTTGTTTGAAACTATTAGAGATTCTGTGACACCAAAAATTACGAAACACCAGCGCTACCTTCTACTTCCATCTGCTTCAGATGGGACCTCGGATTCGTTTACGGATTTTCCCTCTAATGAACACACAGACTGAGCACTCGTTTCCTCTGGTCCAATTTATTCCTATAGGAAGTACGAGCATCCGTTCTGTGTAAGCATTAAAAACGACCGCCTGGTCCTTCCACCAGGTCGTTAAAACTCTGATTCCTAGCACAAACATTCCCCAAGAATTCAGCATTTACTGAAATCCCAATCATGGTATTTCTTAAAAGTACCCTTTCCCGCAAGTACCCGAATTTGTGTCTCTGACGACACTGCTGAGCACTAACTTGAACAGGGACCTGAAGGAACTTCATCCTGCTCCCACCAAAGCCAAGCCTCGGCAGCTTGGACCACAAAAAGGCACTGTGCACCCCGGGCAGAAGCTGATGCCTGTATTTTCCAGGACATTTCGAGTTCTGCTTAAGTGCAGCATGGATCCACATCGGATGAGGCTCCATGCGTATCAATTTCTAAACCTCTTTGGGAGTTACGTACGTTCGAAGGAAGAATGCGCATAGATTTGATTTGCAAGTAACTAACAGATTTCATTTCAACTCACTTCCTATTGATATGGTTAGTTTTAATGACCAACAGACCGTATGTCTACAGCCTATATATAGCCTTACTAGAGAACTACTAGGAGTTCTCTCAACACTTAAAAAAACCCTACGAGGATATTTACACGGTAAGTATACTATGCTGTAGCATACACGGAGCAGCAATTGCTAAATCAAGCCACAGCCAAATACCTTTCCCCTGACATTCATCAAACATATTTTGGCTAGCATTTAACGCGTTCACACTTGCATTTCTGTTCGTGGCACCAGTCATAACGTAAAGACTACGCGCATCTTTTCAAAAACCCCACAGAAGACCATCTTAGGCCACTCTGACCTCAGTACTGATCCTCCAAGTTGCCGTATGGTCAAAGCATGGACAAGAAAAATCATTCTGCTTGATACCCCTTGATACGCTGCCTCTCGGTTATTCCCAGTGGATTATCCAAACTCAGAAATGAGCGGAGCTGGTTCTGTGCAAGCCAGGTGGGGTAGATGTGGACACCGAACTGTGGTCACCACCATCCTTCCTGTGCTCTCAGAGTCCTGAGTCAGAGGAACTGCCCATCTTTTTTTAAAGACCCTTCTTAAGTACTCCTGAAGGATGACATGACTTGGATATTGTTGTGCTGTGCACTATGATTGCCTAGAGTAAGAAAAGATGAGTTTCTTCTCCATCCACAAAGAGGACTCATCCAGAACAACATTTCCACTGACCTTCCACTGACTGTTAAACGTTGGAATTTGTAAAAATCCCTGTTTTACCCCTGCAATTACGGTTCACAAAAATCCAATTCTGCAACAAGTTTAAAATACCTAACAGGGAGCACAAAAGGGTAACGTGAAATACCTGCGCTTTCTCGAGAGGTGGACTTGCTTTCTTGCCCTGTTTATTTACGCAGTACTGTTAGATCTGCTCGGTGATAGGCATTTCGGCAAAAACGCAGTGCTCACGCATGCTCAGCTCACACTGGGCACCCAGAAAACCTCAAGCCTCGAAGTGCTACTTGCTGCATCTTCTACCACCGCCAAGTACCCAAAAGTAGCAAATGTGGCTTCAGGTCTCAGAAAACCTGTACTTAAACCAAAAGTAAAGGGCCTTATTTTGCAAGCTATCCTACAAGCAGAATAGACTACTCAATCGACACCGTTGTACAATTTTCACCCAAGTTCATTGTTTTGGATTTAGACTGAGCACAATAAAAATGGAAAGTCTTGAGGAGTTTTTGAGAAGCCAGAGCTCGGAATTGCTTAGAAAGCCAGAGTTGAAATTCAGTTTTACTGTAATGAAATCACTTCTGTAGAGCAATAACGGGGCGGGGAGGGGGGGAGAAAAAGCCTCTCCGTATCACCTATGCAAACCGCTGTAATTTTAAATTTGCTGCAGCACCTCTGAAATGGGCGTGAGGGGGGACAAGCGATCCCCGAGCACTGATGCTGTGCATGCAAGCAGCTGATGAGACAGTCTTGCAGGATAATTAAAGAACCATTGTCCTCAAACTTAAAGGCTTTCCTAAACTTGTTTCACAAGTCCTTTCCCAAATACACCCACCTCCCCACCCTACCCCCCCGTGTTTAACACCTCCGCCTCCCAATCCAACCCCCTAATTAAAAGTTCCCAGTTCTGTGGGGGTGTTCCTCACTAGATTAGTTAAACAGAAAAAGGCCATTTACCTTCACAGGCTTCCTGTCCTTCCCAGGTGATAATTTTCTATCACTCTTCAGGCCCCTCTTCCCACCAGGAGGAGAAGAAAGGACCGCTTTATTTTGCACGTTCGGTTTCTGTTTGGCTCAGATGAAGAGATTTCTTCCAAAGCAAACACTGCTGCGACGTCACAGGGTATATATATAGACACGCGCCAGAAGAGAAGGAGAAAGAAATACAGCCCTGCTGTAGATATTCGGTTACATTAGGAAAGACGTAAGTAGGGGAGAATATCAGACAGAAATAAAGTCTTTATTTTTCTACAGCTACATGCACAACGTTGACTCAGCCACTAAAGCCAGGTTGAATGATCCAAGATAAATATTGCATCCATCCAATAATAGGGAGCTTCTCACATATTCCTGGCTTTTGCCAGGAGACGTGCTATTTCTGCTCAGCAGTGACTGCCATCCTGGCAGCTCACGTGCATTTCTGCATGTCCAACTAGACTTCAGGAAAGCCACCTTCACTCACACACCTGAAGGCGCGTACACAGATACTGAAGTGTCTGCAGGGTGCTTCTGGGAACTCTGCACCCTTGGGTGCCTTTGTAGTGCCCGTACACCGCTGCACACAGCAGGGGGAACAGGCAGGAGGTCTGCCTACAATCTCTGTGACCATGGAGACGTGGTGGGATAACTCACACGACTGGTGAGGCCAGCAGGTCCAGGGAGGTTCTCCTCGCCCTCTGCTCTGCCCTGGTGAGGCCCCATCTGGAGTTCTGTGCCCAGTGCTGGGCTCCCCAGTTNCCTGGACGAGCATCTGGATGCACACTGGCTCTTTATGAAGGGTGCTCATGAGGGACTTTCACCACCCTGATATCTGCTGGAGTGACAACACAGCATGGCAGAAGCAACTGAGGAGATTTCTGGAGTGCACTGATGACAATGACAGTTTCCTAACACAAGTGATCAGGAGCCAACAAGGAGAGGTGCTCTGCTGGACCTCATACTTACAAAACAAGCAAGAACTGGTCAGGGATGCAAAGGTCAGGTCAGCCCTGGCTGCAGTGACCATGAGATGATGGAGTTCAGGACCTCAAAAGGAAGGACCTGAGGAAAAAAGCTGCATCACACCCCTCAACTACAGGAGAGCAGACTTTGGCATCTTCAGGGATATGCTTGAAGACTCCCATGGGATGCAGCCTTGGAGAGAAGAGGAGTCCAGAAGACCTGGCTGATATTAAAGAATCACCTCCTCCAAGCTGACAAACGGTCCATCCCAGCAAGCGAGTAATCAAGCTGAGGTGGCAGGAGGCCTACACGGAGAAGCAAGGAGCTCCTGACCAAACCCAAGTGCAAACAAAGTGCAGCAGCAGGGCCGGTGACCCAGGAGGAATCCAGGAACACTGATCATGCAGGATGGGGTTAAGAGAGCCAAAGCCCATCTGGAGCTGAATCTGGCAAGGGATGCGAAGGGTGACTAAGACCAACCTTCAGGAATTGCAGGCCCCTGCGACCACAGGGGAAGTCCTGAGCATGCAAGACTTACCCTTAATAGAAGGGGATCAGGATAGGGAACAGTAGACTGTACATACACCACTCCACAAGACCAGATGGGATGGACCCACAAGTGCTGAGGGAGCTGGCTGATGTCGTTGTGAGGCCACACTTGATTATCATGGCAACTGGGAGAGGTTCCTGGTGACTGGAGGAAAGCAAATGTCACCCCCGTCTTCAAGAAGGGCAAGGAAATGGATCTGGGGAGCTATAGGTCAGTCAGCCTCACTTCATCCCTGGGAAAGAGCAGCTAATTCTGGAAACCATTTCCAGTCACATGAAGGACAAGAGGATGACCAGGAGTAGTCAGCATGGATTTATGAAGGGGGGGGGAATATCACACTTCACCAGCCTGACCTCCTCGTATGGATGAAACGACTGGCGCAGTAGATGAGGGGAGTGCAGAGGACGTTGTCTGTCTGGACTTTAGTAAGACTTTCAACACGGTCTCTTATAACATCCTCAGAGAAGCTGACAAAGTAAGGACTAGACAAGCAGACAGTGAAGTGGACTGAAAACTGGCTGAACAAGTTCAGAGGGTTGTGATGAGTGGCACAAAGTCTGCCCATGGGTTGATATGAGAGCCAGTATTATTTAACCTCTTCATTAATAACCTGGAGGGTGTGCAGAGTGTACCCTCAGCAAGTTTGCTCATGACAAAACTAGGAGGAATGGCCAATACACCAGACGGTCACATTGCCACTAGGATGAACTTTGACAGACTGGAACAAAGGGCAGACAGGAACCTCACAGTGTTCAAATAAAAGAAAGGCAAAGTCCTTCACCCAGAGAACAATGACCCCAAGCACCAGTACAGACTGGGGGCTGACGGACTGGAAAGCAGCTTTGTGAAGAAAGACCTGTGGTTTGGGATGACGACAAGCTACCGTGAGCCGGCAATGCACCCTTATAGCAAAGGAGGCCACCAGCACCCTGGGCACTAGGAGGAGTGGTGCCAGCAGGTCAAGGGGGGTGATCCTTCCCCTCTGCTCAGCACTGGTGAGACCACACCTGGAGTGCTGGGTCCATTTGTGGGCTCCTCAGTGCAAGAGACACATGGACAGACTGAAGAGAGTCCAGCAAAGGGCTGCTAAGATGGCTAAGGGACTGAAGCACCTCTCCTATGAGGAAAGGCTGAGAGCTGAGACACTTCAGGTGGGAGAAGAGAAGGCTCAAGGGGGATTTTAATCAATGTATTTAAGTGCCTGAAGGGAGGGTGCAAAGAGGAAGGGGCCAGGCTCTTCTCAGTGGTGCCCAGTGACAGGACAAGAGCGCACAAGTTGAAACACATCGGACCGTAAGAAAAAACTGTTTTACTGTGAGGGTGGTTGAACACGGCACCAGGTTGCCCAGAGAGGTTTTGGAGTCTCTATTCTTGGAGATACTCAAAACCTGACTAGACACGGCCCTGGGCAACCAGCTCTAGATGACTCTGCTTGACCAGGGCGGGCTGGACAAGATGACCTCCAGAGGTCCCCACCAACCTCCGCCAGTCTGCGACTCTGTGATCATTTTGCCAGTTCATTTGCACACCCAAGGTATCATTTGTGATAAACACAAGTGTTCAGAAGGGGCATCTCAGTCCTGGCAGAAACCCAGACGGTCACC
Source organism: Aramus guarauna (assembly GCA_013400195.1). NCBI lineage: Eukaryota > Metazoa > Chordata > Aves > Gruiformes > Aramidae > Aramus > Aramus guarauna. The sequence continues at coordinate 2,625,416 of VXBL01001724.1, forward strand.
GCGTTGACAGATCGCACACCAGCTCAGCAGTACACAACTAACACACGCCACGTCTCACTCTGGATGTTGAGATTCAGTTTCCAGCACTTACTAGCTCTCCTTTGTTATGGTTTGGCTCAAACTCTGCTTTCTCAATGTGACCCTGGGAACATTAACAGACCAGTCAGGAGGTGTTTCATCAGACTGCCTGGTATCATCAGATTCCTTAAATCTCTCTTACACCCTCCATCTCTCTCAAGTTTTGCCTTTTTTTTTTTTTTTTTTAACATCACCTTTTTGATTAATGCTTTAAAAAACCCCCTCAGCTCCACAAATGTTGTGTCACCTCTAAAAAACAGAGGATGATTCTCCTCTTTTATAACAAAGCAAGAGGTGTCAGAAGCTAAAATCTTCATTGATTTGGCAGATACCTACTTCTTGCTGGTCTAAGAGCCCAAAGGTTTTAAAGATTTTGATTTTTTAGGCTAAGAGATAAATTAAAGCTGTAATCTCCAACATTCCCTGTTCCCACAGCTGGAGGTGGTCCGGCAAAAAGGGGCCAGTGGAGGTCATCAGTAACGGAGGGAAGTACAAAACTGATCCCATCTACTGAGATTTCACCCTGAAAAGAAGTTCAGGAACAGGGAAGTCTCCATGCAGAGTTCAGGTTTTTGTTCAAAAGCTCAAGATAAAACATGTTTCTATCCAACCGTTAGCGCATTTGTCTTGACTGGTTCTCAGTTTAGCACACCTCCTCCTCCTTTTCCTCTCTTTGCAGATAGAGCAAGCACGCTGAGTGGGGAGAAGGAGAGCACAGCTGAGATCTACCATGACAACTGTCACATCCGTGGCCAGAGCACTTGTGGTCTCTTCACCCAGCTAAGAAAAGACAACACGACAGTTTTTCAACTGCATGTGCTTCTTCACAGGGGGTTTAAAGGCCATCCACGATTCTGGCTTCTTGCCACAGGTATTTTTCAACATTAGCCTTGTGTCATCAAGCCCAGCGCCAAGACCCACAGAGAGCCCCACGTGGCAAACGACTTCTGGGGTTCGGCCAGTCCACGCCTGCTCCAGGCTGGGCCAGCTCTGAAGCTAGGTCCCAGCTACATTTTCTGGTAGGGTCTATTGCTCCAAGCAATACCATGCTCCATACTGGAGCTAGGGAAGGTTTTTAGAGACCACTTGTTTATAGCTGCCATGCTAGATCTTAACATAACGCAACAGAGGCACAAAGAGGCAGTGCTGAAGCAATATAAATTCACTGCACTGATCTGCTCTTAACCAGGGCTCAGATTCTCGGCTCATCTACAGTTTTGTCTTTAAAAATCCAACAGCTGTGAACATGAAAATCAGACCAACATCTCAAAACATCAAAGCAACTCATTCTAGTGAGGCTAAGGAGTTTGTTTCTTTGCACTTGCAGCACTCATAGCACACAAGAAACCCCATTTACATGGTACTTCTCTCTTGGGCGGTATAAGCTACTCTTTCATACTGAATTAAAACCAATAAAGAAGAACCAACTAAACACAGAAGTAACTACAGAATCCTCTCTGGACTTGCAAGGGAAAAGAGAGGCTGCTAATTACAGCCTAACTCGTCTCCTCACTGCCATTAGTAACTCTGTCTTTACAATGCGCATCAGCACTGGCATTTAGTTACACCAGCGATTTTGGTTCTTGTAGAAGGAGCTGGAGTGGCAGCACCCCCAAACTCCATCTCCCCTGTGAAAGGGTGAAGACAGGTTGTCCTCTATTATCAAACCATTCTTGGTTACTCCCAGACAATTAATCTGCTGTTTAATCTCACCAGCAGTGGCCGCCGCCACCAGGAAGCCATCCAGTTCAGGCTGCAGACAATGGGGAGAAGCCTCAGAGAGGGACTGCTATTTATATATAATACTGCCATGAGCTGCTTTCATCCACAGAAGCACATTTTCTTGCCTGAAGGCTGGTAACACTGAGCCTCTACATTTGTGTTTCATCTTTTTGATACTCTATTTAGGTAAAGAGTAGCTCAGATTATTTCTAAGGAGCACCGTGCAGCAGGTTTCAGGGCTATTTACTGATTAAAAGCAGACTTGGGTCCAGCCAGAAAGGTTTTCTACACGCTAACCCGCTTGCCGAAGCCAGTCGCCTTCCACAGTAATAGAGCGGCTCCTCTACAAGAGTCACATTCAAGCCGGGAGACGCCAGCAGACTGCATCTGGCGTTCAGACACAGCCGCTGCTCTGCAAAACAAACAGGGACACTAGGATGTCCAGCACATCACCGCTCCGTTAGATCCTCCCATCAAAGCGGCCCGTGCTGTTGCTGCTAGCAGAATAATGACCATTTTGCTGAAGTTTCAGGGGTTTGTGGGTACTGGAGAAAGAAAAACAACAAAAACATAGGCGCACACAGAGATAGGTATAAATGGAAACCGTGCAGCAGTCAAGAAGGAGCCAGGACTCCATCCTGCCCCAAAGCAGCAGATAAGCTTTGTACAGGCATAGAGCTGAGGCAGCTACAGCCTGTCGTCCCCCCCGCCGTGTATTTTCTGAGTGGTCCTGATTCAGAAAAGCATAAACTCATGCCCAGGGAACATCCTTACTCCAACAGGGAGTGCATGAATGATGAACAACATAAAACCCCCCCAGAGCAGCCAGCCTTTTTATGATAGGCTCACCCAACAAGAACCTCGCCATAGTTTTGGATCGTTCATCTAGTGACAAAAATAACCGCATTACTTCCTTAAATACACCGGGCAACAGGACAGCACGACTGAGACCGTCCCACTAGCTTCTTCTCCTGGGTAGGAAAGGCTACAGGACTTTGTGATCAATGACATCAAAGACCTATATTATTTATGAATTGCTTGCAATATCAAGATGATTATCGTAAGCCTCTAAGTCACTGCACTGCTTAGTTTCTCTTGCAGTTATGAGCGTGACTATTTGTTAATACAGTGGAAGAACATATTTGCTGCACCACTAAGTAAAGGAAAATTCAAGTTTCCACAGCCATCATGCATCTCCAAATTGAAATGGTAAAAAAAAAAAAGAGCAAAAACCTAACAAGATCTGCTGTGCTCCCCAGTGCCACGCTGAGGAGCTGTGCTTACTCAGTTTGTCTCCAGCACATAGAAATGGACCCGCGCTTTCAGTGCTAAATGAAAGCTGACTGCAGAAAATTCACTGGAAAATGTTTATTATGGGTTGCCATTCTAATTTTAACCTCTGGACATTTTTAGGGCCAATAAAAAAAGACCAAAACCCAAGAGACCAAATAATCCATGTAGGGATTGTCTCCTGCCTGTGCTATTTCAAAAGATATTCTGAGTTTCAGGGATTTCTTTTTTTCTTTTTTTCCAAACTATTTCTTAACTTCCTGTACTAGAAGCATTAAATTACAACACAACACCGGACCAGACCCTGCAAGAAAGCAAGCCTCACAGAAAGGACGGAGAGATGGATTCCCATGGGAAATAACAGTTTCCAATACCAATACTTGACCAGTATTATAATCCGCAGTGGGGAGCAGAACCCCCTATTTCTTTACCTTTCCATGTTAAAGGCCGTGGGACTCCAGGAACACAGGACTACCCCACGCCACTACGCTCTTCATAAGTTTTTCTGAATAAGTATCTCCAGGCTCATACAGGCTCCACCAGTCCCTGCAAAGCTGTTTCATCCATCCAAACTCTCCGAAGTGTTCAAAAAGCTTCACCTCAAGCCTTAATTACATCTTTATGCACCAAAACCAGATACGCTATTGTGGTTCAACAATAACTTTCCTTACCAGCAGAACAGACCAAGCCGTACCTACCCTATGCAGACCAGACTGCCCAGCACCAGGACAGACTCTTCGCACAGCTGGCATTACCTGCAGATGTTCATCACGGTGCCACGTGGACTAGAACTAGTCCAAGATCTCCAGGTAGAAGCACAGATGCAAACCTACCGGACGGCAGATGCAGGCTTCTTTTATTTTCCTTCCCATTAAGATAAGACCTTAGGTGCAACCCAGACACCCCGGGGCTGTGTTCTGGATAGTTACCAGGCCAACAGGAAAAAAAAAACCAAAACAAAACAAAGCAAACAAAAAAACCCAAACAAAATTGGCCAGTCCCCGGGACAAGCAGCTGCCTACAAGGACACTGCCCCTGTACTCGGCGCTGGTGAGGCCGCACCTCGAATACTGGGTTCAGTTTTGGGCCCCTCACTANATGATTCTATGACACACTTCATTGCGGATAGCACCGTGCTGTTGCCAAAAGGCTTTCCCCAGTGACTCCGACCACATCGGCACCTACCTTTCTTCCTTGGCCAACCATGCCCAAAAAAGCAGTGAGAAGCAGTATTCCCGGGTCTCACAACTCTGGCACTCCTGGCTGTACTACAGCCTAGTCTTCCCTTCTTCCAAATTATCATCACACCACGGAACACACGTCCCTAATTTAGCTTCCCTCGCCACCCCTACAAGCTCACCACAGCCTGACGGAGCTGAACGATGCGTCTTTCCATCCTTTCTGAAATCAGACTCTTCAATCTGAGCCAGATACGCTGCCTGTTATACTAGCTGTTACTTGTTTTGTTCTACCTGCTACCTGAACAAGCATTTCCTTGTAGAATAAAAACTAAATTCCCCTATTGCAAGTCTGCAGGGTGCACATGAAGGCAAAGCGACAGCCGATGATGCCTGTGCAAGAGACTGCCTTTCCCTTTGACCCACGGCTCAGGAAAGGGACTCTTCTCTGGGGAAATCATTCCTGCCTGCCTGGGTCCCAAGGAGCCCTCTCCTCATCTCACCACTTCAAAAGGTGAGCGGCAGCCCTCTGCCTTTCTAATCCCTGCGCCATCTCTTCCCTGGCCACCTCCAGATCCCTTAACGGGGCACAGGGACAGCGTAAGAGGTACGGGAGCTTACATATCCTCACGGGATCTCTACATAGCCATTTAGTAGCCACACTCAACTACAGCGACAAGACAGACATACTCAGATGCAGATCTACGGGATCAGGCGATGGGATGCAGTGGTACCCATGACTTGGGCATCTTGCAATGCAAAGGCATCGCTCGCTATTCCCAATTTCACAGCTGCTCCCAGCACCCGCGGCGGCACTACCGCAGGAACCCATCTCACAAGGGGCTAACGCTGGGGCTGACAGAGCTGACCCCTCTGCTCTGGGGGTTTCCCCCCGACCCAGTATTTCCCCAGCAAGGGAGGAGACCATGGCCATTCTCCCTGGCGAGAGGACGTCAGCACAGGCTGAGCACAGCACCTAGAGACCTCACTTCGTCTGCGCTGGCTAAGACCTTACCTTCCCTCTCTGTCAGAGCTGAATTTTACCTACTGAGGACACAGTTTGGTTTGTTTTCCCCTCCTCCCTTGCTTCTTTTAAACCATAAACCTACGTACTCATAGCTCCAAAAATAAAAAACTACGGCAGACAAAGCCCCTCACAATATGTCAAAAAACTTGGGTACATCATCAATACAAAAGCACTTTCTCACACAGCAATTTAAAACCTCAACAGTGCCAATGAAGCGCAAGAATAAAATCCTTACATGAGCCTACGCTGTTGGACACAACGCCAGGTAAAAGTTACCTACGTGAGAAGTTACAGCTATTTGTTGAGGAAAAAGCGTGCCACCGGCTCACAACATCTCCGATTCAGTTCCTCACTTCAATTTAAGATCCCTGTGTTAATTCAATTTCCCACACATCACAGTCCTCCTCGCCCCAGCTCCAACCTTTCCAACTGTCGCTGCAATCTCCCGTTTCCTCAGGTGAACACCTTGTTTCCGTACAACAGGTCTAACACTTTTTAGAAGCGGCGTAATAGTATTTTGCATAAGATAATACAGAGGAAATCGCTGTTAACCATTTCAAGATAGGCGAAGAGTCAGCGGGTTCAGGGTGTAAAAGCAGTCGTTGCAGGCAGCTTATGAAATACGGCTGATAAGCGTGAGAGGCAGGAAATATTGGAAGTGAAAGGCACGGACAAGTCAGCCTTTTGTTGGGAAAAAGCAGCAGCTTGACTTGCAAGGTAGCCGATAGTTTTTAATCTCATCTAGATGAAGGGATAAGCCAATGGTCTTATCTACTTATTATTATTCCACATTTACTTAAAACGATAAAAACGGCGAACGTCTGGTTACAGGACTGAACCCACATCCACACCAATATTCCCATCTTCAAAGGATGTTAACCTGCCTGCCTCTGAACATGGGTACGATTTTCTGTCCTCAAAGACAAATTTGCTATTATTTGGTTTAATAATCTTCAGTTGCGGACTTTGAACTCCTCAACTTTCTTTTGATGCTTGTTTTTGTTTCCGATACACTCATTGGTTGCATGCGCTTAGTAATAGTTGCATTACAGCACCTTGCTACATCGGGCTTATATTACGCTGCTCTTTATTTCTTCGGCACTCTGCAAGCTGAGGTTTTTTTCTTTAGCATGAGTCCTTCTCCCCTCCCGCCCCAAAAGCCTCGCCTGTTTGGAAAGGGCTCCTGAACTCTCCGCTTCCAGCTAGCGGTTGCAAAGTCAACACTACGATCCAAACAAGAGAAGAAAAACCACTCTACAACGCACATTGACTATTTTTTAGTACCGACTGGGCTACAAACCCACCACCAGCAGGTTCTACCCAACGAGTCCTTAATTTTACCTTTGTTGTTAGAAGTCTTTTGTAAAGGCAGGACTTTGCTCGGGAGATACGCTCATAGAAACGCACAGACGCGCTCTCAAAATAAAATTGTTCTCGCACACGCTGTCATTCTCAGAAAGGCACGGCGTTTCTTTAGACCGCTAAGTCTATGCTACTGCAATCAGTAACTAAAAGGCAGGCCAAGTGCTTTTTCTGCCTAAGCAATTTATCCTTAAATCATCATTATCTATGCAGAAAATGCAGGGCGGGGGAAAGTAAAGTATGACTTAATAAACTCTTGCTGACTCCTGCTGCAAACAGGCTTGCTTTTTTCCTGCAGTTACAGAAAAGGGATTTTCTTTTTCACTTGCGGTTGCCACAAGCAGCCTATTGTTTGGATTTAACCACGCAGCGCTCCTGACGCAAACACACAGCTCACGTTAGCACGCTGGACTGCATGTGACAAAAAAAAAACAAAAAAAAAAACACCAAACCAAAAAAAACCCCAAACCAAACCAAAAAACCATGGAACAGAAGGCAATTCAGTCCCGTTACAGCACGAACAGCACTTTGTACTACCTACCTGTTTGGAGCAAACAAGAGGTACGTACCCTGGTTTGGCACAGCTAGAGAAACCAGTGCCCGCGCGCACCAGAGAAGTCTCGCAATACTTCCAAACAGCCAGGTGCCCGTACGGATGTTGTGCAGCAGATGACAGCTTAGCAGCCTGTTAAGAGCAAACATCCTGCAGATCAGTTGCCTCAAACCCAGGAAGCCCAAACCCGCTCAAGACTACGTCTCGACGCCTGCCCGCACAGCAACACCGCGGTCGCATCCTCTTTTGGTCAAAAGCTGATTCAAAAATCACTTGGACACACCAGAATGAGTCATCTCGGTGCACTGGTACCTTAACTCTGAAAACTCCTGCTCCGGCCCTCCGCTAAGGGAACTGCAATGCCAGCAGCTCGCTCGTAGCTGTGGCAACAGCAAACGCAAATCCTGCCACGCTGCAAAACTTCACCACGGTCTCCTCCAGCACATCTGAACCACAGGCGAGCAAAACCACTTTTTGTGTGCGTGTGTTTCCCCAAAAGAAATTATGTTTCTGAAAGCTGTTCCCTCCCCTAAAGCAAAAATCAGATGGGCAGGGCAAAGTTTAGCCAGACTTACGCTGCTTTAGCAGGATTTGTACTAGCTGTGCTTTCAGGCACTTAGGAAACGGGCCCAGAAGAGTCTGGAAACAAGGTGCAAGAAGAGGTTCAAGATCTCTCGCGTACAACGGCAAAGTCTATACCCACCGCTTACGTTGGTGAGGAGCTATTGGATTTGCAGCCTTCGGTTTCAGGCTGACCAAATCATACCACTGCTGTTTTAATACAATAAAGTTAGCAGTGGAGATTTAGGCACAGAAGAGAAAATGGGTTTAAGTGACAAGTTGGGTTGTTGTTTTTTTTAAATAATCAGAATTCTAACACGTATCAGCATATCTGAATGTAAAACCAAGAGGTTTTCTTGGGAGGTATGTCAGATATTTCTAATTAAGATGCAACCAGTAACTGCCAATAACAACCAGTGGTTAAAAGACAACTCAGGGCGGAGGGGGCAGAAAGTATCACCTCACAAGTTTCCAGCAGCAAAGCCTGCGTGAACAGGAGGACCTGAGCTGGAAATTTAGCTTTGGTGAGAATTTTACCTCTGAGGCCAGCAGATGCTGGGCAGGGTATCTACCTGTGGTTTGCAAAACCTTCTCAGCTGAGCTTCAATGTTCTGAATGGCAAACAGATTAAAAACCCTGACCGGTGCTTCCTGTGCGTTAGCGTCTAGTTTTCTGGGTTCGGTGGGGGTGTTGGTTTGGAGCGGGGGTTGTGTATTTGTCTCTTGTTTGGGGTCTTTTAACGGACAGTTTGGCTTACCATGTGCAAATAATTTTAGAGCCTGCCACCTAATCTTCACCCATATATGAGCAAAGCAAACCTAATCCCACAGTCAGGTTATTCTATCTGGTAGCAAAGCAAACGAGCTAAAAACGAAGGAAAAGGGAGAGTTACCATGGGATACCAAGATGCGTCACTTCTCTTGGCTCTCTTGGTGCCACGTGACATCTCAGCCGTGAGTGAAGAAGTCAGCAGATGGGATAGAAAAAAAAAAATGTAAAAAGGTCTCTAGATTATAGCAAAGTTTAGGCTTTTAAATCCAATTTGCTCACTGCTTATAGCTACAGAAATACAGGGAAACTATATTTATCTATAAACCAAACTATCTTCCCATAAATCTATTGCCTCTGTGCAATAAATATATGCTTTCCCTTCCAACAGTCACCATCTACACTTTTCGGTTCCTTACAGTAAATTGAGTCCGAGCACATTCAGAAATACTGCCCTTGCCATCTTCAGTAAAGCTATCACTCGCCTTTCAGAGGAAGCAAAGCACGTCGGTAATTTCTACCTCGCTCATAAATACAGAAGCAGCCACTTCACAGCAACAGACACGAGCAGTCAGAGTTCAAGAGAGACCAGAAGAGGGATAAATCACTTTGAATTTACTCGCAAAGGTATCACGCCGGTCACCAAACCCACGCCTTGGGACGGAGCCCACCGAACCAAGACTTTCTTTTCATTTTCAAGGTAACAGCAGCGCACGAGCTGACCCCACCACATGCTGTGATTTACACCCCACTCAGTCCAGTATATATTTTTAAACATCTCCTGCTCCGGGTCTTTTTTCTCTACGCAAAATTGTAGAGTGGTTCGATGTTTGATTTTTCTTTTTTTCCCCCTTTTACAGCTGGCAATTTCTTTCTAGCATGTCAAAACAGCTCTGATTCAAAGGACATTATTCCACCTCCATCCTCCTCCACCTCCCAAAGCCTCCTAACACCCACACGCTGCCGAGCGCCAAAAACACCAGGGAAATTTGGTCCTTTCATACACCAACCAAGCAAATCCCCTCTCTGTAGTAAAAGCGATGTACAGTGTAAGAAACCTTCACCCTCCAAGCCACCCCGGGTGACTTCCACGGTACAATCGCAGAGTTTCAGCTCTACCCAAACTTACCGCCACGCTGAGAATCGAGCTTGCAGGGAAATGCCGTGGCCCTCCCGTCCCCAAGGCAGCAGGGTAACCTGAGGGTTACCCCAGGCACCCGCTGACAAGCTGCCGCTCCAACCTCCCCAGCTCTTACCGCTCTCCCGTTAGCTCCACAACGCAAAACTTTACCAAAGTAACACAGCAAATTATCCAAGGCAACTGCTGCTCTAATCTGCTCTCAAACACCAACTTTTTATCACCTGAATCATTTGCTACTATGCGCCCGCTTCCCATTAGCTACTAAATATATGAAATAATACAGAAGCCAAGAAATCCCACATTTAATCTGCTACTCCAACTTGTAGCCCCCCCCTGCGTTAGCACACGTGTATATGACACGGCATTTGAAAACAGCGAAGCAGTCTTTATTACCTACTTACAAAACGAAGTTTCACAGTTCTGCAGCAAGTGTAACACAGATGGCGTTACCTTCTTCAAAACATTGCTTTAGCAACCGTTCCTTGCGCCAGGAGATACCATCTTTAATAGCCGTGGCTAGGTTTTATCCAGCCTCCTTTGAGCCTCTAACCTTTCGGCAGGGTTACGCCACTGCGCACCACGGAAAGAAAAACATTAGTGAAAGAAAAACTTTCCCTTGTTTTAAGCTTGTTGCTTCCTTGTTTTATTTGGCACCTTTTTTTTGAATGAGAAGGGCCTGGGTACAGTCATCCTCTGCTCACGCTTTGCATCGCATTCCTCTTCTCACTTCCTCCGCTCACAATCATTTCTTTTCCGTGCTGGAGAGTCAAAGTTTAAGTACCTCCTTTTATACAACTGCTCCGGGCCTTTGATTACCTTCATCGTCCTTTGCTGAACCTTTTTCTTTTTGGAGATGGAGGACCAACTGGCACAAGGAACCACGGAGAAAGTGTTTTTTTTTAAATTTTATTTTTACAGTAACTTGTTGTTTTGTTCTCTACCCCTTCACTAATAAGATTCATTCATTTACTACTTTGACTTTACAGGTATTTTCAGCGCATGGATCTCCAAATTCAGGAAAAAAAAGCACCTCCTAAGAGCAGAACAAAATCCAAAACTAGTAATGTTTTTGCATCACACCAGCGTTGCACGGACAAGCATTAGGTTTCAGAGACAGGAAAGGGCCTGAGAAGTGCAGTAATCTCCCAATCTCCCACAATGGCCGTTTCCAAAACTTCATTTCAACGAGAGCAGCAGAGCAAGGCATTAATCCCATCCCTGCCTGTGCATGAAGAAACCTCCCTCCATCCTCTCACTTCGCTCTGCTAAACCCCTCACCCTCCCCTGCTCAGGCACAGCTCGGGAACCACCCGCTGCTTTTACGTGACCCAACCCCGGGCTCTCCGTGCTTTTGCAAAGCACCCCCAACCCCACAGGCACCCCCAACCCCTCTTTTCTGCTCAGAGGGGCAGATCAGCGTGTCCCCCCTCCTCGCACCTATTCCGCACCGCTTCTCGGGCTTGCTCGAAGAGCCGCGACACATCCGCTGACACCTCATCGCGGCAAGTCCTGGAGCAGAAGGAGCCAAAGCAGCAGTGCCCTGCGGGTGCCAAACCAAACGGGCAGGGAGGAAGGGGGAGAAGGGAGCACGGATCTCGTGTTCAGAGCTGGCAAGCCCGAGTTCAGAGCCCACAGGCTCCATATAAAACAAGTAGAAGGTGCACCTCGAGCTACTTCTGCTTGGTAAAAAAAAAAAAAAATATATATATATACACACACACACTTTGATCACCTCTATTTATTATTTCCTGACGTGTTACCAGCAAAACGGCCTCTAGTGAGGTGCACAGAAAAAGCCCTGCTTTTTTATTAGTAACCAATTGCTGCTTTACAGCTTCATTGACCTTGCACCCCGTACCAGATTCCTTACCTCACCTGCGCTCCACACACCCTCATTTCCTCTTTTCGTGGAGAAAAAAAAGTACCTAGCACTTTCTGTGTCATTAATAATCACAGTACACCGTGGCATAGAGCTGCATCCCAAAACTCCTGCCTGGTACACAGATTTTTTTTCCCAGTTTTCAGCACCTCAAGCTCCTCCCAACACAGGATGACATTACAGATTTGCTTTAAGTGTCCGTTTTCACTCCACCTCAAATTACCAGGTACTGGCTGAAAAGAGCAATTTTCCAGCTAGAACTAAAGAACCAGTGCAGAAACATTTAAAAAAAAAAAAAAAAAAAATCCTTAGGCAGGCATTTTATGGACAAACAATGGGATTACAAATGCACAGAGAAAGACCTTCAAATTTAGCATGACTTTTGCAGGGATGATGCATCATGCACAAGCAAGAAGCAGCAAGACACAGACAAAAAATTGCTGTTTGTGTAAGTTCACTTAAAGAAATGATCTTTAAAGACTTATTCCTTGCAAGGCTGTGGGATAAAAATAGAGCTCTTCCTTGGGATATCCTGCACAGTTTTGGATGCTGGTTGGAACAGACAGGAAGGATGGATTCGTTTTGCTTGGGATGGTAACTGGGCTTTCTCTGAAGTGAGCACCCAGCACCCCACCTTGAGAAGAAAGAGAATCAATAGGTCCAGGAACAGACTTCCTTGGGTATTCCACCCGGAATTTCAGGTTTCAACAGTTCTCACTTGTAAAAATCAAATTATATGAACGTGGTCTGTAATTCAGCACTCCTTTGCTGAAGGCTACTCCTCAGGCATTCGGGTTGTTGGATGCCCTGCTCCCTTCCTTTTCCACTCCTTTCTACACCATTTCTCCATCCCGTTTTCACACCGTACAGGGACACCCTCCTGCCCACCCACCATGCACTCCTAACCAGAGACACACGCCGACTGGCACGAGGCTTTGACGTGTTGGTCTCCTTACAGCAAGGTATCAAGTCTTGCAATACCCGAGTAACCTTGTCCAACCATTCATCAAGTGGATTACCATCCTGAAAGGTCTCGGCCGTTTCACTGACACCTAACGCATCTTTCGGTGCAAGCGTTCACGCTGTCTTTTTCTGAACAGTAAGATTTCAGCTGTCAGCATCATATTTCTCCAATGCCTGCTTCTCATCCAGGTCAAATCAAGCCAAACAAGAGAGAGGGACAGGAAAAAGAGTATTAGGACAGTCTGCCAAGGTGGGTATTAAATGATGTGCAATGGTTCTCCACAGCGACACGCAGAACAGCCGTGGATGGCAGGGTGTTACGGCATTGCCCCTCACCTTCCATGACCCCTTGAAACTCTCCCTCATCCTGAATTCCTCCTGTGCACTCTTTCTGTTCCAAGCCCAGGTCAACTCACATTTTCATTTCGGCCTCTGGGCCTCCCTGCTGCCATTGCAGAGACTCAAGACGACCACTGAAAATCCAGTAAAACTATACCGTGCTTGGTTTTCCCCTCCAGAGGGGACAAATCTGCAGAAAACTGACCGTTGTGCCAGAAATTGCAGAAAGGAGCTCCCTTTCCTTACCTTAACCCCAAAACACGCGGATCATAATGTTAGAGGAGCAACGGGCTGACGGCTCCAGGTCCAGGCCAGCAGCGGTACCTCGCGCCACGCTCAGAGGGAGGCACTTCTCACAAAACACTGTTTTCAGGACAAGCGTACACCATGCCAAACTACACAGCACCCAAACTACACCGATTTAAGACTGCTCAAACTCACAGCGCTGCAAGTGCCACATCGTCGTAGGACGATCAAACGCCAGAGCTCTTGACTTAACAAGTTGCAACAGCAACCCCAATGATCTGAGTTTAGTCTCCCTGGAAGGTTACGATGACAACCCCAGAAATTCTTCATTTCAGAGCTAAAGTTGTGGCTTGGGTCTGGACTAGTAGTTAGCAATACTCATTGCACAGGGGAGGGGAGGCTCAGAATCAGGTTTCCTAATTAAGGCACTGCTTTACAGCGGAGAAATACAAATAATGACTATCTCCCGTTGCCCCCCTGACTTTTGGCTAGGCAATTCTGTGTGCAAACAGTGGCGCATTTGAGTCGGGAATCTGAGTACACAACATGTTTCCCCCTACACACAGAAATTAGCTCACTTTCAGACTGGCTGCTTCAGCTGTGTAAATAAGAGCTAACATACTGCCTTATATATATATTCTGTAAAACTAAATCCTACAGAACGTAGCCAAGTAAAAGTCACAAAATCTTTAAGCTCTTTAGCCTTGTGATATACTCCTTTATTTCATAATTTTAACATAGCCTTCGCTGTAGATAACATTATTAAAATTTGACGAGGGAGTTGTCTAGTCATTACAAAACCTTTCTCAACAGAGTGCTTTGGGGAAATCTTGAGGGGGGTGGGTACGAAATCAGTGTATTTTCACGCACCGCTTGCAATTTTGTGATTATAATATTTGTGATTAAGTATCTTAGGATACTGCGTGCTATTTACAACTATTGCTCTCAAACCAGAGCAAGTCAATGCACTTAAAGAACCCGGGCTCAGCTCCGTGACGTTACCACCTTGCTAACGAATCTGAAATCTAACTGGTAGGTGATGCTGCAGAGCTAACAGTGATTTAGGGACAGAGCCATCCTCCTGCTTTGATAGACCTGCCCAGGCCGTTAGTCCTTAGGGCTTGCGCAGAGAGCTCACGCGTTGGCTTTGAGTGAGCCGACATCCTCACAAAGCACAAACACAACCTCGTGCTGAATATTATTGCAGCATGAGAAAAAATCACTTAGAGACGTAGCAGCTACAACGTCGTTACTTGCCTTATCTCCTTTGTAAACAGCTTTTAAACTGACAGGTACGGCTATGATTAAGGAGCAGCTGGAGATGAGAAGAGAAATCCTCGTAACTGCTGACAGGTAAGTTTATTTGAGCTTCAGTCCAAGCATTTAAAGATGAAAGAGCACAATGAGAATGCTGAAAGACAACTGACAGCTTGAGGAACACACACCAGTTTTCAAATCGTTTCTGTGATGTAGGGTAATATTTATGATCACAGGATTCACTGGGAATTAGATCATCCATTTAGCAGCAAGTTTGCCGGATCAACTGTCTGGGGACTTTAAACAGGATCAGCAAAATCTGTAGAGCATTGCAAAACCGGAGTCAGTGCCTTTGCATTCTTGGTATTCAGCTGCCTTCCTGGAGAAACTTCACAGAAGACTCAAACACGAGGAGGGGGAAACAAAACAAAACATCTAGAGGAAGAGCAGGTTGTGCGGTACAACTGCCTTCCGAAAGTCACACGCTGTCCGGGTTGACTGCTATACCCAGACCTGTTAGTCTACCTCCGCCTTATCTACAGCACTCGATTTCACATCTGCTGCTAGCGTCATTTAAATGCTTTTCACGGCAGATGGTTATTTTTGGAGCAGACAGTGTGACGAACCAGTGCTGTGGCAGGGCGGTTACGCTGTCAGACAAGAGGCCATCCAAACCTTTAGCAGGGGCAGACACAAGTAGCTGCATCGGGCTGAGGAGGGCATCACTTAATTTGGGTCGGCAACAGCACTCACGAGACATCTGAAGCAACCTTGTAAGCACTGGTAACGTATCCTAATAATAAAAACAGCATTTGTGCAAAGTGCATTCCTTACTTTTTCTGCAGCTCTCCTTTCAAGATGCGCAGTGTAGCTCAGGGAGCTGCCACGGCTATATTTACACAAGCTTTCCAAGAAACTATTAGTAAAGCTCAGGGAATTGAGCGATGCATCAATGTCTGGAGAGGACTGCAACGAATCTCACAATGCAGAAAAGGGCAGGGAGGAACCTAAAGGTAGGAGCATGCTCTAGACAAGATGGTATTTAAGTCTGCCTAGATGTGGCTTGGACGTACACATGATGGGAGCAGTTGGGACAGTCACAGAGGACTCCGGTGACGGAGCAGACATCCTCCATTGGGACTATAAAATCCCTCAGCATTTTCATACCAAATAGTCTACCCATCCTTTGCTACATAATTATCACTGTGGAGCAAAAGAGATTAGATATAACATTTTGTCTTCCTAAGTAGTACATGGAAATCTGTCGAAACTGTTGCCGACAGCCTTTCAGCTATTCACCAGAAATGGGGACAGCAGAGGAAGGGGGAGCACAGGCCAGGAAAAAAACCCCTTTTTATTTTAACGCATCTTGAAAACAAGTCGACAAGAATAGAGAAAAACATTTAATGAATGAACTGAAACAAAGCATCTCGTGCAAGAATCCCAATAACCGTATCATCTGTGGAATAATAAAACTGCAAAACCATGGAGTAATTTTAAACAATTACGTCTACCAATAAAATAATGAACGTAGTCAATACTTATCCAGTAAGAGAGTGCTATTTAATAGGGTCTAATTCATCATAGGAACACAGCCTGTTGGATCCACCTGGCTGAAGCTGGAGGAAAACAACCGATAACTAATGTAGTTAATGTGCCAAAAGGCACAAAACCCACAAGTATCACCATCAGAGTCCGTGTCTCCTGGGCTGCAGACTAAGAGGATGCCCAGATTCATCACATGCTTCAGCACCACGTGAACGCATCTTTGCTGAATGCAAAGAAACCAGATAGAAACCAGAGAGCAAAACAAGATTAGGGATCAGCAAGACAGCGTTCCCCTCATGAATTCAAATAAACAAGACATTTTGAACTATTTCCAGCATGACTTCAGCACAAAACAACACTCACACTTCAACGTAATAGCTGATGTTTTTAACTGCCTGCTAAGTTATGGGAACAGCCACCTACAGCAACAGAGTTTAATATCAGCTGCTCAGCCTTCAAAGGAAGCGAAAAGAGTTGCAAAAGAGCCGCGCTGTACTTCAAAGCAGTAACTGCCTTTCAGATAAAGACTAAATATTTACATTCGCTCTTCAAGCACTTGAACCCAGGTAAAGCACGCTGGTTGCTTTGGTATTTGCTAGGTGCCCTGTCCCATCCCCAGACGCCTCAGGTAGATGATGTGACACGTGAAAGCAGTTGGGATGGCGTTAGCCATCAAACCCCAACTGAATCCTCAGGTACACGAGAGCAGAGTAGTAAAAATTAAGCCAATGCAAAAAGGAGCACAAGCAAAGAGGATGCAAAGCAAGACGGAAAACCCGTTTCCTCTTTGAAGACATGCGAGAATTGGTGAGCACACCCTTACGAGAAATCCTACTGCTTGGGCCCGTAAACTATGAATCAGTCAGAGCCAGCCTCAGGACAAAGGAACAGTCATTTGCTAATTCAGCTGACAAATAAATCCTGAGAAGGAAGATTCCCTCTTTGGATTAAGGATTAATCAGCAGCAGGTACAGACTATTTTCATTAGCCGCAGCCATCTCCTGCTAGCACATCCTTTGCCTTTTCCAAGGAACAGGGAAGCAGCTACATGTCTGAAGGAAAATTAATTAGGAGACAAGAGTGAAACTATCGACAGCAACCTGTTTTACGCTACTCACCTACCAAGAACCAGCCAAGCTATTCAATAAGCAGCAATGGCTAGAAAATCTACCTAAGTTGAATCTGATCGATCCAAACAAACTGAGCTCAGGGAACATAGGATGTCTGCTCCAAAATTCAATTAAATCTTCAGTTCTGCATAAGTGCCCAAGATGTTACACCATCACTTCTCTCCTTGGACCCTTCACTCCTCTCTTGGTACATTATCGCTCACGTCAGACCACAGACTGGACTCGGGCACTCCCAGGGCATTGCAAGGATTCACACTGGACTTTGTGTTTGCACCAAACCCACCTACACAGATCCTATAGCATCCACTTGCCATGGCCACTTCTGCAGGACAGATTTCACGTGTGCAGCTCACGTGCATCTGGAAAGAATCGGGGTGGGGGGAGGTTAGTAGGGGGTCAAACAGGAGCCGAGAAGGATGCCCACGCTTTCCCAGAGAGCAAGGGCGAAGGCAGCAGCAGGTCGCGCGGGTGATGCTGTAAAAGGTGTTGCCTGTTGTGTGCAGAAGGTGAATAAAGGCAGTACTTACACAGCAGATCCCGGGCTTTAACTGCCACATCATCCCTCCTGTCATCAGCAACTTCAAGCTCGGGCATTCCTAGCAGCAATGGTATTACTTAAGAAGTCAATGGCACAGTGAACTCATGTCCTGCAGAGGACGCAGAAGACCTCTAAGTTCACATTCAGTTACATACTTGATTAACGAATTTCCCCAAAGGTACTTTTATGTGTGCAAGACAACACCCAGAAACCAGTCACTGCTTTTAACGGAGATTATCTCCCATGCATTTGACATTTCACAGGGTGGTAGGTTTTTGTTGTGGGCTGGTTTTGTTGTTGGTTTTTGTTGGGGGTTTTTTTGTTTTGTTTTAAAGAAACATCTGCTCTAGCCAACTGTTGCCCATTTAATTGGAAAATCTGACAGCTGAAAATCTCAGTGCCTGTTAAACTACCAAGTGGTCTGCGCCGGAATTTAATTTTAACCATTCCAAGCCCTTGCTGTATTCATACATATTTTTATTTCTGAACAAACAACTTCGGCAAAAATATTTTCAAGAGATACCGCATACACTGAGGCTCTGTTCCCATGGAGTTAAATTTGGTAGGTATAAGCATACCTGGCAGTAACGAGCTTAAATAAAACTCATTGGGAGATACAGAAATTTTGTTTCAGCCATAAATCACATGGCTTTACACTGCACTGTCTGCTTTAAATAGTCACTGTTACACTGTCATTATACAGCAATCAGTGCATTTGCTTGGCTCTCAAGTCCAGAGAGCTGCCATGTTCAGAATCATTAAGTGCTATATAAAAGTAATGTTGGGTTTCTCTTTCAAAGCCACTGAAGTTTAAATTGAAAGAGAATTCAGCAAGCAGTTACATTGAGTACATACTGGAGGATGAGTACATTTATATAACGAAAGGCTTCCTGGATTATTTTAAGGCTGAAGTTCTGTAAAGCTAACAATTGAGGAAAGGGATGTTTTCCCTTTGTTTAAAAATATAATACACATACAAGGAAAAAAGGAGAAAAAAAAAAAAAAAAAAGCAGCAGCAAGCCATTGAAGAGACAGCAGTGTCTTGATATTCCACTACATTCGATCCCTGGTTTTCAACAATGAGTCATCCACATGCTTTGTGACCCCAGGAGTTTAGAACGTACCTTACCGTATACAGAGACAAATATACAAAAAATCCAGAGGTCCCAGATACCAAGGCATCTGCGAGCAGCATCTTCACATAACTTACAAGGTATGCCACATGCCCAACAGTATTTGGTTTGAATCTTTTTCATTTAGCATGGAACAAAGCAGCCTTGCACCGTCTGCACTGTACACGTTGATGTTCAACCCCTATTAAATCTGCACTAAACTTTAAGCAATACGTTACTACATTATTCATAACATCTGGGTATTGGACCCAGGGGAAACAAAAGTTGAATCAATACAGCAACGTGAGATTTTGGTGTCTGGTAGAAGTGTCTTCTACTCTTAATATTTATATAGTTGAAGGCGGGTGGGGAAAGTAGGGATTTTTAATGACTGATGAAAACAAGCCCAGAACAACTGGGACTTCTTCACCGGTTTTCTGAAAGCAGCAACTGCAAAATTAAAACCTGCTCATAGCAATTCACCCTATGTGCGACACACACACAAAAAAATCGGTTCCCCCAATTTCAGTAGTGTTGATGTTTAGTCAGGGCATTTTTCTCATTATTTCTGATGACTGATGGTATTTCTTACAGCACCGGTGCAAGCCTGTAGGAGAGGGGTTAAACCCAACTTTCCCAAAAACCAAGTTTGCTGAGGGGACCCGCGGGAAGAACTACAACTGCATTAGGAAGAATCACAACTGGAAGTTGCTTTTCTGCTCTGTCCCTCACCATAGCCTCTCAGAATCAGCCACGTCGGTATCACTAATATTCAAGAACATTTTGAGAAAAAGGCAGCAGCTTTCCAACTAAGAACATAAGGCACACAAGACTTGGTTCATTCAATGTGCTAGTCACTCAGGTTACACACAAATAACAGTTTTAAAAACAAACTCTTTCTCAAAATCTCTATGCCCAATAGCTCCACTTTTATTTTCTGATTCTTACGACACCTCCCCCTCCAGCTCTTAAATCAGTCATGGAGCTTTCCAGCACAGATCAAACCCAACAAAACCACAAAAATCTTAAAAGATGCCTTTCAGCAAATCCTCGCATGGCTTCAAAGGATTATGAAAAGACAAAACCAGAACTACAAGCAGCAAGAAAGGGCATAAGCCCCATTTATTTTCCTCTTTGCAGGTCACTCATCTACGTCAAAGGCAGAACTGGGAGCAGAAACCAGGTTTTCCAGCTGCCAGTCTGGTTGTCTACCCAATATATCACTCCAGTTTCAACAACCAGAAGGGCAAAGATTTCCTTATAAGTAGGGGGGGTTGGAGTGTTTATACACAACTTTTGCTCTTAGTTATCCTTATCTGGAGGCAGGAAAAAGGAACCAATCTAAGTCATCTTTCAGCTGACTTTTCCTGAGATTATACAATTTAGTATTGGAGTTAAGACTGTTTGTGTAATTTTATTTTTTTTTCTTGGATGAAGATAGTATCAGGCTGGCACAAGCAACGTCTAAGAGAACAGAAAATGGAGGGAATCACCGTATTCTCTACTAACCCATGCTTTTAAATGAAAGCCTCACCTAAAGAAACCAGCCAGATGCCAAAAGAAACAGTGCCACGCAGCTGTAGGACAGTAAGTCAGACGATGCAAACACACCAGTGAGGACCGCTGACTGCTGCCAGTGCTGAACGCTGCCACTGGTACACGCGCAAAATGTTATTAATCCAAAGCAAAATGGGTATCTGCCTGTGCAAGTCCAAAACAAGAACCTACCCAAATTCAGGTCACAGGGAATAGCACTTTACAGTAAACAAAGTACTGAAAACACACACCACTCCCAAACACACATGCTTGAAAATGCAAAATTCATTTACTTACCTGAAATTGCTTTTTTACCCAGAGCACTCGATTCATCGGGTTAGAAGCTCACTCTGAATATGAGAGTCAAAGCTCAGAAGACCTGCTGCTGGCTGCTTCTCACGTATTCATAAGAGTCACTAATAAAAAACCAAATAAAACCAATTACACATTCAGAAGCACAGCTAACAGCAAGCCTTCTATTAAAACGTTAGGAGTTATTACAATGCGAAGATGACCTCAAGGTCTACAACTAGCTGGGATATACACTAAAGACCGTGCTAACATGGACAGCTGCATTTTAAAAATAGTATTTCCCAAAGACCACAGGAGGAGAGAAGATCCCTGTGGCCAAGAAGATCCAGCCTATAAGCTGCTTTCATCGGATCTGAAGGAGGCCTGGAGCGCTCCTTCATCCACTCAGTGGCATCCCACGGAGAGCAGATCCAGTACTCCCCACATGTACCAGCCTTCCTGCAGGACCGTATCTTGACGTACGCTCACTTTCCTCCCAGCCTGCACCAGGTTTGGAGGAGACCACCACCCTCAGAACAACGTGAGAAACGGAGCTACCAGAAACGGGCCACGGGCCACCGGATTTGGTCCAGGGGCCCCCCAGCCCAGAAGCTCTCTATCCCAACATCACGGGAATCTCAGAGTTTTGCTGTTGAAAGCCATACCCAGAGCACCTTTTCTTTCACTGAAAAGGCAAGCAGGCAGAACAACTCTTGGGATATACATTGCCGCTTGGAGCACACGTTGAAGAAATAAATCTTGAAATTTTCTTTGAAGGGAGCTGGTAGAGTCACCCAGGCATCACACAAGATAACAGGTTTTGCTGACAAATAAGGTGATTCAGGGGGTGCAAAGGAAGAAGGCTGAAAGCCTTTTCTGCTAGCCTTCAAGATAACCAAAATCATTTATGAGAGAGGAAGCACTTGCACCGAAGTAAAAACAGAAAGGAAAAATCTAAATGCGCATGACCAAAATCCTCAAGAGGCAGCACCCAGGCTCTCCATCTCCTTATCTGACTTCTGCAGGGCCAAGCGGTAGAGCCGGCAGTGGTAGACAAACCATTCGGCCCTGTGGCTGGGAAGCAAATGCACTCTTCATCCAACGCCCCCGGCTTTCAAGGGAGACAAAACCAGGGGGGACACTCAGAAGAGAACCAGCCCCCTTTTTGCATGGGGCTCTGCAGGGCTACTTCAATTAAACTTTCAAACACGAGAAAGCCAGACAATTGCCCTGCTCCATTCACATTAGTTAGAAAACTGCGATTCATGTATTTCCATTCAAATACTAGTTGTGGAGGGGGAAAAAATCAAATTCTGCTTGCTGAAGCAGAACCATATCCAAGTAACTGACTGCCAGGAAGCAAGCAGTCTGCTGCACGGCAATTCTGCTTTCTTGGACTCCTTTTTAGCTACGTTTAGGATTACTTGGAAATTCACATTTGGATTTTACACTGCATTCTTGCCTCGACTTCAAGATTATTTCACCAAAGTGCTTCAGGGAGAGTGCCATCAGGCACACACCCCCCTCCAAACACCCACCCTGAGCACCCACCGGCCAGAAGACTCCTCTCAGTAATCGGCTGGAAGTCAGGCGGGTTTTGTCCACCTGGATTGAGCCAGGGCACGCAGCCAGGGTGGAGCGGTTCAGTAAAAGCCTTGCCATCCTGCCCTGTTTGCTGGAGGGCTGTAGTAATAAGAGCTCATGTTTACAAAACGTAAGAGAAGTTATCCATCCCATGAACGCCCACCAGCACGGCTTCAGTAAGGAGGCAGGCCCTGTTTCCATGAGTAACCACACTCTTATCTCGTAACAACAGCCACCCTCCCAAACGCATCATACTCTCTCTGCTCGCAGTCAGTCACTCATCTGCCAAGTTTTATGAAGCCCAAAAAGCCACCCATCTGCTGGGAGCAGCATCGGCGTGAACCATGAGACAGCCAGCCTGCCGTAGCCCTCCCTGCATCTGGAAGGAAAGCTCCAAACTCTGCGTACCCGCTCCAGGAAGGACGGATACTCCCCTGATCCAAGAGACGACAGAGCATAAACTGGCGCTCAAACGTAAACACACATTTTTGATGAGCAAGTCATGAATCAGCATGGGCTGCTGAGCACCTCGAGCGCTCCCGAGGTGCTCGCTAACGCCGGTAGCCTCTTCCTCTCCGGTATAAACCACGCAGACCCTGTAAGGACGCATCTTCTGCCACATACAGGAAGAATTATTTCTCAGCCAGTTAGAAGAAATTAGAAGCAATTGACACCGACAGTTAGTTTCATTTATCTCCAAATTTACACTTGTAGCAGATGTGTATGGCAAGGTTTGATTAGAGCTCATTCATACCTTTCTTGTGGCACACACGGACCTTCATTGTATTTTTTGAAAAACTCTAACATTTGTTATATACTTTTCAGAAAATAAAAGGTCTGTCTTACCTAAATCAGTTGGCCTGTATGCAAACTCCTCCATTCTTTCCCCTTCTTTTTGCACAGCGGAGGCTTCCGCTCTGCTGGGGCGCAGTCTGCCCACTTCAGGGCCCAGCTTCCTGCAACTCCATTTTAATATCTTCATGGGAGCAATTCAGTTTCTGGAGTTGCTAAGCGATAGCAAGCCGTAACGGCACGAGAGAAGCCCACTTCTATTTTAGCATATAACATGACAACGTTCAGCTCTGCCTGTGATACCACTTGCTCTAACATCCGCGGCATTTCTTTAATGCAGAAGCACCTTCTGAGAAGCAATTCTGATGGATTTGACGCCGTGAAGATTAATTTCTGAAGTTACTTGCCGGTCTTGTTCTCTGTATCACAAGATGACTAAGAACTACCAGTCGTTCTCAATAGCACCCAAACACCCTCTGGAGCATCGCTAGCTTATTCTGAAAATACACACCATTTTACAGCGCCCGATCTAACGTATTGTAAGCAGCGCAGCCTCGAGCTTAGGACAGGCTTAGAGTTTAAGCTGCATCTCTGATGCATTTAAATAGATTACAACTTGCGGAAACCTGTGGGATTTCCGGAAAGAGCAAATAAATTCCTTTAGTAATATTCCAATGTTTTTCAGGTGAATACTCCCGTCCTTATTATCCATGCAGAACTGTAAGTGAATCAACCATCCAGACGATTTAGGAGGGTAAGTGTCCCCATCTAAGTGCTGAGGGCCACTCTGAGACTTCACGGAAGTCAAAAGGTCTCCTTGTGCCGCACACCAGCTGTGCCTGCAGAGCACAGACACGAAGCTCTGGAGTTGAGGAGTCTCTTCTTCCTCTTTCCTTCCCACTTAACACGTACACACAAGCAGCAGCAGCATTGCAAAAAGGAGCGAGAGTAGGCTGTTGTCATACTTTCTTATCCAACATAAACGGCAAGGATCAGGAATGGCTGCAAAGGCTGGATTAACCGGCTACTGACTGCCACTTAGAAAAGGCACCTCAATGATTAGAGCAGCATTTTCATTTTACACCCCAGCACAGGAACGCAGGCACGTTTCCACATTTCTCTGGCATGTCTGCTTCTCGTTTGCCAGCCACACTAAAGTGTCCTTAAAACTCCTTAAAATGCACTGGAGAAATTCAGTTTAAATAGATCACTTGCACGAGTTTGCCAACCCAGTATGCTAGTGGATTAAGGAAGTCAAATTAATTGATTTAAAGACAACATAAGGGATTTTGAGCGAATATTTAGCTGACGTCTAAGATGTCATTTTAATCCTCCTCGCAGTTAATTCTTTGAACCTAGGAAGCCAGTAAAATTTGTGATGCAGCTCTTACACAGACAACATCTCCAAAGACATGCTAATCATCGAACTAGTTTGCAAATTGCTCCTAATCTACAGTTGTTTGCCCCTGCACTCTTCCTGCGGCGACAATAAAATCGTACAGCTCCTCGTCATGTAGCACTCCCTCCCAGTGAAAAGCTATGTGAGAAAAGAATGATCCTCATTTGGTTTATGCAGACAGACCTGCAGTAGGGAACCATCATCTAAATACTAGTGTGTGTGTGTGTGTCCCAGCTTTTGCTATTATAATTTAAGGTAACTTCCATTTTACATTTTTGTCTTTAATTGTAAAAAGCAGACTATTTTTAGCTCCCATTTCCATTTTAGGAAGATTTGGAGACAATTCCTCCGTGCCAGACACACCGCATTTTTAATCAGTGCTTGGTGAAGCACTAAGGGAGGCAGCTCAGAAACGTTCCCTTCACCTTTCTTATATGGAAAGATGGTAGCAAAACAGCTAGCACGCTGCAAACTCCTTCCTAAAGTCCCAAAGCCCTGAGACAACTGTTGTTATCACGACCAACAGCAACATAATTATGTGAATTATCCAGATTTATTCGTGGGATTACCTATGTTTAGTTCTTCCAGCGTCCCAGTGACCTGAGCAGGGGACTGGGAACAAAACTGAGGGGAGGAAGCTCAAAAGACTTCAGTGACAAATGAAAGACAGTTTGCAGCAAACACGCTTTCTTCACTATTAAAATTTGCACTTTTATCACAGAAGTCCACAACTGCTCAGTCTCACACCTAAGGTATCTGCGTACTTTCTGCACTGGCTTGTACAAAGCCAGCCATACACCACCAAGTCTTGATTTCCATTTTATGCTGTAAATAACGTGAAGTATAATTTTTAGAAGTGTGGGGAAAAAACGACAGCATGCGCATCAGTTAAGAGATCTCTCACTAAATAACTACAGCAAAGAGAGCAGGAGCTATAACAAAGGGGGAATCGGCTTCCATTAAGAAATAACCAGATCCAAAACCCCCTTTGCCTGCTGCCTAGATTGATTTTTAGGTCATGTCATCTCCCACACAAGTATGCAACAAATAGCAATCCCATTAACAGGAGACTTTCCCTGTTTCCAAATAATTGTTCCAAAAAAAAAAAAACCACCTTACAGGACAAACCCCTCTTCACAAATCTGGCCTCGACATTGCTGACAGTCTTCTTATCACTCAGGGTGCCAACTGCTCCATGGACACTTGGAAATCTTTACACCGCCAGGACACTGAGAAGTGACTTGGTACTTACTGGTATTTTCAACTGTCCCTACAGGGCAAGATGCTCAAAATATCCCAGATTCACCTGAAAACATTTTGATGATAAAAAGCTAAGATTAGTTACTTCTAAATAAGCAAGTTATTGCTAGGATGACAAACATTAATAAAATGAAACACACTGCATCTAACTCATAGTTAGGTCATTTTCAGGATATTTGCAGTTGGACCTATCTAGATAATTTCCCCAGGTTATAAAAACCCAAGGTCTGATTATTGAGACGGATCATATTTTCTGGATCGATATCTCTAAGGAAGTTTCCACTACATACAGCTCCCACTAGCAGTCTTCGTGTATACACGCATCACATGCCTATCTATTAGAAAGACTTTCTTGAAAGCCTCAGCTTGATAATCATCTCATCTCAAGGCATACTGTTATAACACCTTTTTGAATGCAATGCTGTCTGCGGCATCATTTGCATCTGAAACACATGCTCCACACTTACTGGTACACCCCCCAAGGTTGCAGTCAGGAAACTTCTTCATAAAAGGCCCCATGCCTCTTCCCAAAAAGCAACTAGGAAGCGACAAGCCTCCCTTCAGCCCGTGACCTTTCGTACAACAATCCTTGGGAGTTTATTATGCAAATATATTAGAGAGATGGAACGCAGGGTATGACCCAACCGGAGTTATGGACCTCGCTGCTGAGAGACAACACCACAAATAGTTTCCTGTCTTCTGCCACCAACAGGGACAACTTCAAATTGCTTGTTATACTGCTTATTTTTACCAATCAAACTGGTATTTGACATCTCATGGACCATTTTCCATCGATCGGTACCTATTTTGGCTTTACAGAAGCTGGAGGAGAACAAGGTGAAAGCTGAAGGCTCCACGACAAGCACAGTCTACATGCATTGGCTATGGGGATGGAGACAGAAATGGTTCACCTCAACCTGCAAGCAACATGCCTCATTAGAATTCACACTATTTAAATGCATGATTTCACACCCAAAACCCTTCCTGTCAAGTTACCTACTGACTCAGAAACAAACCACAGCAGTTTAAACTTAGCTCTTCCCATTTTGCAAGTTCTTTGAAACAACAAGCCCTTAGACATATTCCATCTTTGCAAGCGTCTTTAAAAAGTAATAACTGCTACAAAATGATTACAAAGACAGAAATCAGAATAACTAGTTTGGCAAAAGGAGGTGCACACTTCAGTGTCACTGACCAGAGAATTGAGAAATTGTATTTCTCATACTTGGATTTTTCAACTTTTAACATGAGAGCAATACTACGAGTTCGAGACTTCACTAGTTGGACAACATGGCACCTGCAGAGCAGGGGTGGTGATGATGGCATGGGAAGAAGGGGAGAGCAGGATGGATGCTGGTCTGCTTACGTGCAGATCTCAAAGGGAGGACAGGCAGGATGGAGAGACAGGGTCATTTACAGACTGTGCAGTCTGGAGAGATTAAGGCAAATAAGCAGAGCACAAAACCTGATCTGTTGTGTGGTTTTTCAGCTCCAGCGGGGTTAAAAGCATTAGTGCAGATTCGCTTCTGGAACACGATCCTCTGCTGGTGACTGAATGTCTCCTTTGTCAGCCGCCCGGAGCCACGGGCACACAGGGGCTCACTCTGGCCTCGCTCCTCCTCCGAGGAGATGCCGTGCACTGCATGGAGCGCACAAATTCCAGAAGTACCAGTGGAGGCCGATGGTTCTCCTGGGCAGGGAGGTCAGGGGATACTTAGCAGGACAGCTGGAGAGATGTGCTGACAAGTTTTGTGTTCACTGCTCAAGCTAAGCTAACTAAGCTAAAAACAACATGCTTCATAAAGCACTCCAAAACCTTCACTGAAGTGAGGAAAAAAAAAAAAAAAAACAGCTAAACCCAACAAAACAAAACCCCCAAAAACACGAAACAGTTCTCTGCTTACCTGGCAAATACACTCAAAATGTGCCCAAGCAGCTTTCCCTACATTACTGCAGCAGTTTGTATACAAAAATGTTTTGTTTGCAACACTGAAATGCATAAAGGAGGCTTCTTTAAGCCTCTTTAAGCTCTTAAAATATCATTCAATACTTTGTATGTGGTTCTTTTCTCAACAGAAGATTTGCAAGATAATTACAGTGGTACCAGAAGAACAAGCACTACCACGTATGCAATGGGTGGGCAGCCATCCCATTTTAACCTTCTTCTCAATTGACCTTGCTGCCCAGGAAAAGGTAACCAAAGAAAGGCTGTAGAAACGGAAGGTATCGTTCCCACAGCACCTCCGGGCTGAAGCCAGCATACCCAAGATCAGTGACCACTTTTCGCAGAGATTCCCTTCGGTGCTGCCATCACACAGCTAAAAGTTTGGCATTTACCTCCACTATTACAACTCTCAAATCCAGTCACCCCAAGCTTCAGGGCTTTTATGTTCACGATATTCCCATGCAACAGGAAAAAAAAAAAAAATAATAAAAGCACTCAAACCTGCTCTGCTACGTCAGCGAGAGCAGCTAACCAGTGTGCCCGTGTCAGACAAGGCTCCTTACTTTCAGCTCTAGGAATTTCCTGAGCCTGTAGTTAGCCACCCTTGGGGAATCTCTCATCCAAATTCTAGCTCAGCTTCCCCTTTCACCCCAACTTGATCCCATTTCAACTCTTTGTGTCCATGACATCACGTGACAAGGAGTCCAACACATCCGTTGCTGCGTGGAGAGGGCAGTCTACACGCCGCTGCCCGCTCCTGGGGATTCCACTGCCGCTTCCCATCTCCCACACAGCTGAGGTGGAAAGAAATCCTTGTTTCTGGCTTCCAGGCTACTTACGGATTCAAGCAGGTATGTTTACACTTCGACCTAACTTTTAAGTTGTCACAAGCTGTCGGGTTTCCTCCCTCACCGCTCTCTCGTAAACAGAAGCCAGGTTACAATCCACAGGTCGAGAACACTCTTCTCCTCTGTAATAACGCGTGGGAGATGTTTTAGAAAACCTTTACCACAAAATAACATATAACAGAAATGTGCCTTTCCTCTGCAAGAAAAAATTAGACAGAAATAGACTTTATCTCAGTGAGCTCCTCCATGATTCCTAAGATGTCACACGAAGATTTTCAAGCACTGGAAGTGACAGAACAACTGACTTTTACATTCTTTTGTGAGGCATGATATCTAGCAACGCAGAAGTACCTCAATATCCCAAAAAGCTGATCACTTTGGCCTCCAATGCTGTTAGCAACGTTCAACAAATGTCGACAGCGTACTTTGTATTTCCTTGAGGATTTAAACAGCCTACAGAATAAAAGGACAGAGCAGCAAGCATCCCGACCACGGCACTGCCTGAACGACAAACGGCAAGGCCGCTGGCTAACAACAGGAGAACACACATCTGCGAACGTCGGTGCTCACCCATACCTACTACATCCGCTCACCAAATACACTTCTGCCATCACACGCGCCCTGTTTTTCCACAGTGGAACCCAACTGAGCTGGTGTTAAGCCAGCACTCCTCAAATACATTTCCAGCTGCTCCTACTCTAATAGGCAGCAATATTCAGCGACAATTTTGGGGGAGAAAAGCTACTGTAAACTGCTCCATAAATAAAAATTAATCTGGTTATGGATGCCAGTAGCTTTTCATACAATAAATGGCTTGGAGCGTGAAACACTGATCAAAATTAACATTTCGATACGACGTGTTGCCCCACTACATCCCACTCCCAGCTCTCAGCTCTGTGAGAGGTCCTTGTTCACGCTGCAGCGTTCACGGTGGCTGCATTCCACTCGGAGGGCAAAGCTGGCCTGTAAGTGGTTTATACAGTATGCGAAATGCTTTGTTTATCCAAAAATATTTTAGCTCCAAGAAACATTCAAGACATAGATTTCAGCATTTGCACAGTAAAGAACTGCAACTCCTACAGATACTGCCAGAAACTTTCTTCCCTAAAGGCTTTACAGCTAGAAAAGACTATTTTGCTAAAGCAAAACTACAAAGAGCAATGTTCTTAATAATATTGTAAAAGGGGTTGTTATAGCAAGGTTGAGGACACAGCAAGGGTGCCGTTTCACTCTTGCTCACTTTGTCCAGAGCAGATCATTGTATTAATCAGTAGGAAAAACTTGATGGTGCAGCAGGGTAAGCCGTAAGTTTTATGGGGTCTTCCCCAGTACATGGGCTCTGGAAAACCATCTTAAAAGTTCAGGGAGTTTCCCTGCAGCCTGGTCCACAATTGAACTTGTGGTAGTGAAATCCAGCTAGCCAGCAGACACACTTAAGACTACACTTAAGTCTTATAATAGTCATACCCACCTTAAAAATAAAACTCTGCCCAAAGTACGTTATTTAAGACAAGAGGAATTAACCACACTGGTCACCAGAGACAGCTGACAAGGGAGATTTTTCATACAACAATCACAATTCAGCACAACTCATTTATCCCAGGGGTACAGAACTGGAGGATGGGAATATTAAGAATGTTATTGTTCAAAACCAGCAAAGCAGCATCTCTTTTCCCAGCTCAAAGCTCTTCTCAGTTAAGGACATGCTGTAGACACGGTCTCAACACATTTGATCCCTGATCGCTGCTTTAGTAGAGCAGCAAAGGCTAAATCAGATGTGCTGGACCCTCTTGTGAAGGCCAGGATACCTAGCTTGGGGGGGAAAAAAATAAAAAAAAAAAAAAAAATAAAGAGGGGGAGCAGGGGACGGTTCTCTCCAGCCGCACTATACTGGTTCTGTAGTAGCTATTGATTAGTGCATTCTTCTGTACTATCTCCCTACTCAGCCCTGCAGGCTCCCATCCCAGAGCTCCAGCTGCACGCTTCTCTTGGGTTGTGGTTCCGTTCTTTGCCCCTGCCAGGGAATTCCCACCCACAAGCTGGTTCTGCACCAGTTCCTCACTTCCATAAACTGCCTCATTAATCAATGGACTTATCTCAAGCTACATTACAGATGTAGAATTAACCAAATATAAACAGAAGGAGGAAAAAAAAAATGTTACGCTTTTAAAACACTGATCTGGCAGGTAAGAAAATGTTTCCCTGCTTTGTTAACTTCACTATTTGTATGTTTACAGCAAGGTAATACTACATAACTTTTACATTTTTATGTTAAAAATCACTAGGACTACACAGCACTGGGGCAATAAACCAGCAAGTTTTGACATTACCAAAAACATATCTGCAGAAAAATAAGCCCTAGAGTTTGATAAGCCATTTCCTTGTAAGGTACTAAAAAACGCACGGACCTTCGCACAGGTCTTACTCATACTGCCTTACACGGCAGAATTTGCCCGGTGTGGTCAGAGGCCTCCGACAAACTGGAACTGCAAGTAGTGAAACCCAGACAATTCAATACACTAAAAAAAACCCCAAAGAAAGTAAGTTGAAATAAATTTTGGTTAACTAGGTGCTTACCCTCCACGAGGTTAACTTCAGCACCGCAAAACATTTTAAAACTAGTCTTGTGCAACACTTAAATATAAGAATACTAGACGAGGCTCAAGAATTCAAGCAAAAGCTAGCAAGTTTATCACGGGTTCCTGATGAGATCCCTACCCTGCAGAAATAATCACGGCTTTTGTGTGAGAACACAGATAATTTCGGTCCTGCTCTAAAAAGCCAAAGAGCGCGTTATTGCTTAGTACTGAACAAGTTGCAAGACCCAGAGCACATCACAACCACCACATGAGAGTAAAAGCAAACCGACTTCATTTTCCAGTCTTTTCTTGCACCAGGGAGAAAAGTAGCTTAGACCAGGCATATTAAGTGCTAAATACAGCTGGTTTGCTTAAATGCAATATCCAAAGCCATCTGCCGTACTTCCTGAGGTACGAACAACAAAAGCAGCAAGTCACACAAGATTTTCCAGTCTCAGTTTAAGTAAAAGAAGGAAGAGAACTGTACTCCACCTTTGAAAGCACAGCAGGGGCAGAAAGGCAGGCTTCTCGTATACCCAAAGGATCCCACAGCACACCTCCAGGTTTCACAAGACCCCCGCAATCTTTAAAAATCAGATCTCTCCTTTTCCTTCTCCTTTACACGCCTGCTGGGAGAGAAAGCCTACTTCTGAAACACACCTAAGAAGGTGTGCAAACGGCACCTCTGCTGTAGAAGTTTCAAGTGTGTCCAACTAAAAGCCATAGAGATTTCAGTATTTGCTGTCAGTCAGTACAAAGAGCTACAGGCAAAGTTGCCTCCTACTGTTAAATTTACATGTCAATACTAAGGTAGACAAAGAGGCTGCCATATCAAAGTGACCTTCAGTCCCCCTGCCCACTCAAATTCTTCTCCAAACACTTGTAAAATGACACAGCTACCCAGGTTAGTCCGATTAAGCCATGGCCCTACCACGGGCAGACCAAGGACCATCGCCAGTGCCCCACCAGTGGTTTCAATCAGCGGCACAACAGTTCATCACCGCCTCACCAAGAGACCCTTGCAAGTCACTGCATTTTGCAGCGGTGTAGAAAATAAACTTACTCCCTTCCGAGATTTACAAGGGTTATGCTCACCTCAGAGAAATTATAACAACCTTTTGCCTTCTTCAACAACTCTTTTTTTTTTTTTTTTTTAATTGGGGGTCTGAATTAATTACAGGCCAGAGAACAGATGAGCATTAGCTCAGTCTCAGACTCCTGATGAACTGTCTGCACCGCTCTGACCTAGAGAGACTTCACTGACCAGAAGAAAGGCTCTCAGCACAGCGCAAAGGCTGGTGCAAAGGTAATTAAAGCTGAAATCCGTCATGCTATCTCATTTCCCATTCCTCTGCACAACAGATTTTATTTTTAGGTTGTAACATCTAACACAGGAGGGAAAGATAGGATGGGCACAGGCACAACAACTGAAAACAAACTCTGAAACACCAAAAACAAGACATTTCCGTTCCATCCTGAGTTACATTAGCTCCACCTTCAACTCACATTCAGCATTTCTGGAGTCACGGTGGCAGGATTTATACTGTCACGCTGATGTCACCTTCAGATGTAGTTTCCCCGAAGTCACAAGCTGCTTACAAAGAGCCTGTCACCGTCTTTGCGAACTAGATCAAATGCTGCTTTTTTTGCCCCTTGCTTCATAGGGAAACTATACGATCGAACAAGCTGGGTCAGGGACGGAAGAGGAAGACCCAGGTGGATGGAGCATGCGACTCCCAAGTGGTGGTTCAGTAAGGAAATCTCTGGTTTGAGAATTTAGAAGTTAGTGAAGCTCTTTTATAACTACAAGTTACAGGAGCCAAAGGCAGTAACAAAACTTGGCCTGGTTTTGGCTGGGGTAGAGTTAATCTTCTTCCTAGCAGCACTTCCTATAGTGCTGCAGTTTGGATATCGGATGAGATATACTGTTGGTAACACACTGCTGGTTTGGTTGTTGCTGGGCAATGTTTACACCAAGTCAAGGATTTTTCAGCTTCTCATCCTGCCCTGTCAGCCAGGAGGCTGGGGGAACACAAGAAGCTGGGAGAGGACATGGCCAGGACAGCTGGCCCAAAGGGATATTCCATACCACATGACGTCATGCTCCATACGTAACATGGGGGAAGCGAAGGCAGCTCGGGAACTAGCTGGGCATTGGTCAGCAGGGGGTGAGCAATTGTGCTGTGCATCACTTGTTTTGTATATTCTTTTATCATATTATTATTATTATTATCATCATCTTCCTTTTCTGTCCTATTAACCTGTCTTTATTTCAACCCACGACTTTTACCTTTTTCTCCCCCCGATTCTCTCCCCCATCCCGCTGGAAGGGAGTGAGCCAAGGGCTGTGAGGCTGTTTTAGCTGCCTGCTGGGTTAAACCACAGCAAAAGAAAGAAAAAGGTATAGAAGCATGCAACACAGAACAGATCTCTGTTTTAAGCTCACACAACGTTTACGTATTACCAAAGCAATCCTCCAGCAGTGGCCTGCTCTCTTCTTACGTACTTACACGCTTACTACGGTTAAGGCACTTTCTTCTCAGAGCACTGCAGACGTACACCAAATGTATGCATCAAAGCAAGAGAGCTACAATAGCAAGACTTAAGCAGCAAGTTCTGCGTAAGGGAGGAAAGCAACACTAAGGAAAAAGAAGAAAATTGGCCAATATCAAGCACACCTTTTCCTGAAGCAGCTTCTCTTTATAGAGATGCACACCGAGAAGTACAAGCAGAGCCTGAAGCTCTGCTGTTCCTTTCTCCTCTCTTTCACAGCTAGACTTTTTCTTCTTCAAACTTACAAGCACATCTCACAAATCTCTCATATCCACTTACAAGTCAGGGGTTAAGTGGAGCTGAAGTGAGACAGCAGATTTGCTTTACACAAAAAGTGTCTCACATGTTCCTGTTTGCTAATTCCGTTGGTGCCATAGTTATCAATGGGAAGTAGGAGGAAGCTGGAAGGCAGATCTGTTCATCAGAGCAGCACGATACAGGTAATGGCACGGTAATTCAATACATACTTGCTCTCTGGGAGTATTAAATTCCACGGCTGGGTCTGCAGAGGAGCTCAGTGACCAGCTGAGGTGTGGCCTGCTCCCAAATTTCACAAACTGTGCCTGTTTCTTGGGTCTCCGGAGGCCAAGCAAGCGGAGGCTCCGCTATCAGTGTGCTGGAAGTGGCATGTTCCCTCGTGGCTGTAAAACACAGCAGTTCGACCGCAACCCTCCCGTGCTTAGGGGAGCCACAGACCTCAAGACCCCCAGGGAGGCTTTGCTGTCATCTGCCACACACACCAAATTCAGCAGAAACTTTCTTCTCCCGAGACTTGGGTCTCCTGGGACAAGCAATTCAGTTGTTCTTCTATTGCAGAGGCCAGAGACCTGCACGTATGCACCGAGGGCAATGAGTTGAAGCTGGATTTGCGCTTGACTAATTCACTGCAAGTAAAAAGCAAAGATACAAGGTGATACCTGGGAGGATGACACTTTAATCAGTCTACAAAGCACTCGAGAAGAGTGGCTGGTGGGCAACAGTTACTCTGTGTTAAAAATCAATACATCCCTAGTCTGATGCAAATGAAACCTAAATCTCAGTGGAGTGTTTCTTAAGTGGGGTTAACACACACGTTAACAAGTGGCAGATGACTTGCTAAGGGGTGAGAGGGGGGGAGAGGAGTTGAGGGTTCATCTCTGTTGGAGGGCAGCACAAAGTAATTCAAGAACTCAAGTTTGCCCGCAACAAAGTACAGCCGAGCCCTACGGAAGGATAAAAAAAAATATGTATTTGAAACTTCCAGCCACAAAAGGTATTCCAACTTTCAAAGGTTCCCATAATTTGCAGCAGAAATTTGTTTCACAAACAAATTGTTTGTTTTCCACCCTCTGTCTGGACCTAAAAAATACCAACTTGGAAAAGGAATTTTCTGGACAACTCCCCTGCCAGGCTACAGTAATTGGTTTTTAATCTTGTTTCTTCTGGGCATTGAAAAACATTTGTGCTTTGCTGCAACATCCCTTCTCTGCAGTTCAATAAGTGGTAAGAGATGGTTACCACCCAAGCTTCGGGGAAACGATGATCGGTATTCGTTTAGAAATTCCTTATGAAAAAAAAAGGACATACTTTCAGAGTTTGCTTTTGAGCGTGCCCTGTTTGCTAAGCCTCTGCGTTCGCGGCAGAGCAAAGCCCTTTAGGACAAGCAAACCTGGGCAGGCACTACGGAAGCAAAGCCTCGGCCATTCCGCAGCAGGACGGCTTTCCCAGAAGCAACACTTCAAGACCGAGAATTGCCACCAATGCGACTAATGAATCCACGCTTTGAGTTTAAATATATAGATTCTGATTTAGCTTTGAGCATGTCCAAAGGGGAGCCACACAAGAAGAGACCTGCCAGGCCTTCCGCTGTACCGTTTCTGTGGTAAAGTGTGATACCGCATCCAGTTACCAAACTGTTTTTTGGGTTTTTTTTTTTGAAAGACAAGCAAGTTCCTCGAAGAAACCAAAGTACTGGATTGTAGAACGAGGGGGGAATTCCCTGCTGTGGTCTGCTCCTGTTAAAAATACTAATAACTGGGCATCTGAAAGCTGAATCTGCGCAGATGTGAGGGATTAATAATCTCTTCCAAACAAGCTTGTCAACAAGGAAAACATTAGTGGCTTTTGCACTCCTTCCCATTTTGAAAGGCCATCTCTGATAATGCATGTTACTCAATTTTTCCGTTAGCTTTGTAAAGGCCAAACAGCCTCTTCCAGTTTTAACAGTTAATCAAATGATTTATGAAAGGTGCAAAAACACTAAATTGGCAGGAAAGAGAAAAACTGAGCTCCGGCAATGTATTTGCAAATTTGACCTGAACAAAACAACATATTTTGTCTAAAAAAAAAAAAAAAAAAACTTGAAAAGAGGGAGGAAACTTGAGCTACTTTGTCCTCAAAAGGGAAAAGTGCTGCTGGGGCTGCAAAGTAGTTTTGTGCTTGGGAGCAAGGAGTGTCAGTAGAAAGAACCTTCCCCCACGCGCACACGAGACCCCACGATGCCTTGTTCAAAAGGGTAACAGTACCGTAACACCAAAAAGAGCACTGGTACCATAAAAACTTGGAAATCATGACATTAAACAAACCCAGTTGAAAGTGGCTGTTCCTGCCCATTTCTGTTGGGCAGCCCAAGTTGACATTAAGCCACTGGTCCTGCTTTACAGGATTTGTTTTTGGAGCAGCCCGCTTTCCGTTCCCAAGGTAAGCAAGACATTTATGTGCCAGCAGCACCCAGGCCTTCAGAAATACCCGTAGTACAACATATTCCACTTTTCAGGAAAAGAAACCTTTGTAGTGCAGATTTGACAAACTGGTTGGCTCGGATCTGGCAAAAGCATGGTTTTTGGATCCACCTCCCCTCCTCCCCCCCGACCACAAGCTCCAAAACTAGACATACCTCAGGGTGAGGAGCAGGAACCTGCTCCACCCCTCTAACAGCAAAGTCTTGGGGCTCGCCAAGCAAGGGCTAATTCCCCTTAATTGCTGGAATGGGACCATCCCCTCGGCAGGAGGGAGGGAGGGAGGGAGGCAGGCAGCCCTGCACAGCCAGGACTTGCAGCCAGCTCTGCCTGCCCTGCCCTCGGGGGATGCTTATCCCTGACTCCAGCCTCATGCACACACATTTCCTGGGAAAAGCAGATCTCCTGGGAACCCAGAAATCGTGATCCTGGTTGCACTTCTGGATGTAAAGATGCAGGCTGATCTCTTGCAGAGCAAGCACGACAGAGTGGGCACGCACGTATGACCCGGGTGGGAGCATAACTGGGATGCCTGCCCTTGTTCCTTTTATTCCGGTTCAGCACAGCTTGGCGAAAATCCAAACGCGGACACTCGCGACAAGCAGGATGAGGATGCTCCCTCCTCTCCCTTGCAGCTCCGCACAGGGTTTTTTGGTTGTTAAAAGGGGCAATAACTGTGGCAAAGCACGCTCCCGTGTGTGTGTCCCCCCCCGACCCTGCGCTTGGAGGGGTGTTTGCTGAACAGGCGGACTGGGGGCAGGGTGAGAACCAACCTGGGATGCCAGAGCTAAAGGGTTTACTGTAATAGGCTTAACCGCTGAGCTGCTAGCTGCAGAAGGGGTATCTTAAGTCCCAAAAGCACGAGCAGATTCTGCTCTCATCAGATACAGCCACGGGCCTTCCGACGGAGGATTAAAGATGGATTGACGCACGTTGCAAAAGCAGTTTCACTAAGGAGAAAAGGAAACATTCTCCATAAACCGTAATACAAAAAATCAACACAGACCCTAAATTTCTGATGCTGACCTTACCAAGCCAGGCTTTGTTTCCTGCTTCGGCACATTCAGAAACCAGCCCTCAGTTTACGCTTGATTAGCTGCATGCATTACCAGTTGTTACAAACAACGTACAAGAACATTTTCATCCCCACCCTGAAATTTCTAGGAATTAATTGCACGTGAGCCTGGAAAAAGAATCTGACAACACTTGCCAGAACAATATTCCTACGTTTTGAGTACATAAGCAATGCGCACAAACCTCGTGACTGATCCAGCAAAGGCTGTTGCTGTTTGAATATCAAGCTCCCCTTCGCTTCTCCCCTCACCAGAAACCCCAGACAGGGCGCGGGGTCCCAAGCAGCGAGCCCGGGGGAAGGGGGTGGCAGCAGAGGCCTGACAGGACGCGACAGAAGACGCCTTGAGAAGGTGGGAACGTACATGAGGAGGCGGAAGACGTGGAGGAAGGGCGAGAAGAGCGGTCCAGGAAGGCCAGAAGGACTGCTCTAAGAGGTGATTTGAAAGTGTATGAATTTAAGCTGGGTTTCTGAGCCTTGTACAAACCTCCACTGACTGATGACAACTACCACAACTGGTTAGGTTTAATTTGGGAATGTTTGCAAAATCATGCCAAGAATATTTCTGTTCAATGCTGTGCTTAAAAACATATCCGTTTACTGCACATATACTGCATATCAATACTTACACTTGAAGAAAAAGTATGCAGCTTTGTAAGTATCTAAGAAAGTCTCCAGATAAGAGAATAGCTCTCCTCCTCCTTCCTCCAGAGTTCAACGCTTGGCTAAGCCACTGGAGGAACAGTGCTGCCCTCACCCTGCGAATGTAAATCATAGCAATAAAAATAACAAAAAAAGAAAGGTACTTTGTTCAAGACAATCTAACATGCCCTGTACAAGACAAGCTGTCTTCTACGGGGC
Organism: Aramus guarauna; assembly: GCA_013400195.1. Taxonomy (NCBI): domain Eukaryota; kingdom Metazoa; phylum Chordata; class Aves; order Gruiformes; family Aramidae; genus Aramus; species Aramus guarauna. The sequence goes on from VXBL01001724.1 coordinate 2,663,545, forward strand.
TGACTTGACATCTTCATTAAAAAAAAAAAAAAAAAAAAAAAAAAAAGTACAGCACAAAGATGTGGGTTATTATTAAGCATACAGCAAGTCACTTCACATAAATGACCACAGAGTAATTCACCTCTGCTTTATAAAAAAGGAAACGTTTTTAAAGCAGTCCTTGAAAAGAAACAAATCCTCAAATTTAGAAGAGGATAATGCTGCCTCCAGAAAAGCCAATGTAGAGACCGTTCTTCTTTTTATTTATTTTAATTCTTCTCCCATTTTTAAAGCTATAAATACAAGAAGATCAGGATGTTCAGCTCTTCAAATGCTTCAGATGTTTCACTTTGCAGTGTCCGTGGGAATAAATGGACTTTTCCTTCCTTCTAGCTGAAGTTTGTGTTGCCTCTTTTAGTGACTATTAGCAACCTTAAGTGCAAAGACAAAAGGATGCACGGACTATACACAGCCGCACATCCGGACCTCTCGTGTCTGCGAGATCTCACCCTAAATCGTACTTCTGATTTCATACTTTGCGTCTAGGATACGCACAAAGGCAAGCATACACACACACTTTACCTATAAAACCAGTGCTCAGTGTTCTAAGTGTTGAAATACCTTCCGAGAGGATGGACGAGTCAGGGCTGCTACAGCACCAGCGTAGTAGTATCAATATCTTCACTGTATCTAACTAAGATGAGGCACCACAAATACCCCAGCGGCATCTTGACTGTGCCCTCCGCTTCCTCCCCTGCCACCAGATCCTTTCCCAGAGATATCCCATTCATGGCACCTCTGCTCACCTCAGCCCCTTCTGCCGGAGGGAGAACACGGTGTTCCGCCAGCCCCTCGCTGTCTCCAGCGCCGGAGTGCCAAGGCTGTACCCCAGCTCAGAGAAATCACTGGGCATCAGCTGGGGAGCAAGGGGCAGGACTGCGCTGGGCAGAGTGACTCGCATCCCAGAGGGAAAAGATCTCATAGTCCCACACCATACTGCACTAAAGCATTGCTCCAGCACCCCAAAACCCACCAAGCCCAGGCAAAGAGACTCAATGGCATCCGAGTGCTTCCTTCTGATAGCGGCGAGTTGCACTAAATGAACGCGGCGTAGTCCATTATATGAGGGTTACATTGAAATATGCCCCACAAGCTTTTAAAGCTGTATTAGGCTCTATCCCAACTATCCTAAATCAGGAAAGAACTGGGAAACAAGCAAGTTTGAACATTTCCAGTTGCCTACACAGGTCCTGTCACTGCATTTACCACTAGCAAGTGCTTTAGCTGACACCTCTTACAAAAGCAATAGCCACTTCCATTTAGTCTACCACAGATCCACAATTGCCTCTCATGGTCTGTTTTTAAAAAAAAAAAAAAAAAAATCACCAACACATCAGTCACAAACGAAGTTTGTTGAAACAGTTGAGACAATCACTGCAGAAGTTATTCCACTTCAGAGGCACAGAGATTGCCGTTAGTATTTTGCATGATACAGACCTGGAAGAAAAGTTGGTTACTGCAGCACTAGCGAGGGCAGAACACAAGGGCACGATCCCACATGCTGACATTCGCTGCGCTGCTCTTTCCCTCCTGATAAGGTCCAATTTTGTGAGGTAAACCACAATGCATTGCTCCAAAACTTCCTGGGATGCCCTTTAACACTGGAAATTGGTGACACAAAGGAAAGGAAGGAGGGGAAATCATCTCCATGACAGCTATAAATTGATTCAGCCTGAAGAGCTCACTTTGAGCAGATGTACCGGAACGTCCTGTTTCTCCAGGAATTCAATCTGCAGCCTCTCAACCTAAAAGCAGGGATTTAGTGATAGGGATCAGAGCTTACAGCTCCGAGGCATTCCCACCTGGGTCCCGGGGTGAGAAGCCTCTGCCAGCCACAAGCCACCCTGCCACTGCAACCACCAGCTCAGAGTAATGCACGAGTGAAAACCCGTCTCCCTCGCTCTGGGAAATTCAAGCAGCTCACATCCAGTGAACATCTGGAGCTGGTCCACACATCAAAAAGATTTTCATTGCTACTTAAATGAAAACTCACAATAAAGCAGCTAGGATCCTTTAGAAAGTAGCATGCCATCCTTATTAGCATTTGCATGCACATTACATGCTGTGCAATTAGTCAAAGTCTTAATAACATTTACGCGTGAACTTACACAAGAGATGGGACCAAACCGTGTGCCCCACTTACATCTGAGTAACCAAGACTATGAGGTACAGTTACTTATTCTGATGTACAAAAAGCAGTAACATGTATTTGTTGGATTGTGCATTTGTATATCCAGCTACTTTGAAATCACTTCACCCTGTAAGGTCTAACTGTACACAACGCAGCTGGAAACACAAGGCATTTACAAGCAGTAGCACCTTACTTATGAAAGGTCACAAGAAAAATGAATCCTTCTCACACAGTGTAAAAATTGTCTTTCCAAACCTATTTGTGCTTTAAAGTGTTCAGATGTAGTTTATTAATTATATTTATTAAGCAGTCTAGACAAACTATAAATTCATTTTTCTTGAAAGCAGGTAAACAAACTCAAATATGACCCTCAAATTGGATTTTCATAATTATCAAGCTGGTTTGACTTTTTAATTTGCTATGATGAGTTTTGTACACGCAGCGAGACCAGACTTTGGAACCTTCCCCTTGAAAAGGTTGGAGCTTCAGTGTCCCCACAGCTGCATGTAACAGGAACACTCGTACAACCCCGGTCTCACTGGTGACAGGATATCTTTGCATGAATACCAAGATCGCACACCGTAACGCGTGCTGAAAAGATGGAGGCAGGCAAAGCATTATCCACTCGACAATTTTTGCAAAGCTTAAAGCAGAACGGCCAAACATTGACTGGGTGATTATCCATTCTGCAAATAAGCACAAGTAATTAATTTAGTAGCATAGCATCACGTCTTGCAGGCTCAGTTTCAACACACAGCTATTACAGTAGAACCACTTGAAGGAATAGAGCAATTCCCTATGATTTCTAGTATATAGTCAACTTTCAGGCTACAACCATGAAAAGACCAAAAAGGAAGTCCTGAACATGGAAACAAGATTCCCAAATCGTTAGCGAATAAAATACAACACAATCTATCAAGCTGACAAACATTTTTTGTAGAGCGGACAATTATTTTAAGTATTTGCTCATATCCAACTAGAAATGGACAGTATTAAAGCACCATTACCAGGGTAAGAGTGATGACAAAATTAATGCAAACAATCTACTTTTAACCTCTTAAGTACTTTGTGCCATATTACCAAAGAGGAAGACTAATGGAAAGAATCATAAAAGGATTTTAAAGATTGGCAGCCACTCAATAAGACGGCCAAGGAAAGTTCCCCGTAGGCAGCTATAAAATAGTGCCGGTCAATTCACTTGGGCCGTGATGAACTGTGAGTTAAGTAGCGCCATTCGGAAGTTAAGAACTTTAAGGAGTAACTGGTAGTTCATTGAGAACATCAGCTCAGCTGAACAGGTACAAGTGAAGAAAACAGCTCACAGCCTTTTCTATTGCATAAATCTGATGCACCTGTATCTTAAATATCATCTGTATCTCAGGTCCTTCCCTCTCCTCCACTCCCATCCCACCTTGGCACAGAGAAATGCTGAAGTGCTGGATGGACCATCTCTACAAACGAGGTGGGAACCCCTCTCCCCAAGGCCCACATTAGGTTCTTACAGCAACGGATCTCCTTCCTCGGAGATTTTCAAAACCCAACTGGACCCTGAAAAACCTGACACACCTTTGCTCTTAGCAGGAGGCAACAGAAATTTGTCGGCGATTATCATCTCTACAAATATTCTCATAGCCACTTGTACTTAGTGAACTCTGGCATTCCCTCTCAAAATCTATAGATGCCTGGACACAGGATATGTGGTGGCTCTATGGGTCTGTGTCTTCTCAGTACAGATACCCGTCTTCTTGCAAGCATTCCCAAAGAAATTCTGAACAAAGTATCAGAATGCAAATAATCCACTTCTGATAAGTGTGCTGCAGGCCCTGTTTTTGTTTTTAAAGCTTCCTTTGATAAACCATCTATTTACATTTTGAAAGGGAGAAAAACTGAAACAGGAAATTGCACATGCACGAAAACAAAAGCAGTATCTGACAAGTCATTTTGTTAATTTGTGGATAATTGCTCATTACTGTGAAATAAGGCTTTTGCACTGTTCCACTAAGAGTAGATAAGAAACCCTAGCCCATTACTAAGTATTGCTTTTGGCAAACACAAGCTTCTCCTAGCACTGCGAGCCTCCATAAAATCATGTTCCCATTAAATGCATATCCCGGTATCCCAAAAGTACTGGTGGAAAGAGAACGAGTTCTGTCTAGCCATTGAGTAGGTAGCTTCGCATGCTTGCATTCACCCTTTTCTGTCCACTCTTGCTTTGTCCACAGTGCTGCTTTGAACATCACCTACCCCCATGCTGCCTCTGCTCAGCACCCTGCCCCTCAAAAGCCCAAGTTCAGGATTTTGAGAAGAACATATATGCTCCTCTTCCTTCCTCTAAACCTTGTTCACTTAAGTATTAGACTAAAAATATATCCCCTAAACACTCAAAATCCACAGACCATTGGCACTTTATGTTCTTACGCACCCTCCGTAAGCAGCAAAGCTCACCGTGAGCTCCCTGCTGCCTGACTCAACTGCTGGCGCTGGATTTTCACCCTCATTAAAAGCAAGCGGACCTTGAGCCCTGATGCACCATCACTAGCCAAACTGGCTAACAGCGCTTGTGCTGAAGGTGGCCACCTCGGAGTTACTTAATCAGTGAAGGGTGAGCGCCCTCTGGGAACTCTATGCCATTCGCATAGCCAAGAAGGTATTTTTTGCAGCAATCACCCTCAAGGCGCTTTCAAGGTCTTTTTCATCATCGTAACAGCAGGACTCATTTTTTAAACCTTTCAAATAGTTTTAAATTAACTTCCCTGACAAAGTTTTCCAGGGCAATGTAATCTGACTACATAAAACTCTATGCAGAAGAGCAGGGGCACAAGGAAGACAAAGTACAGACTTCAGAGCGGAAGAGACACTACAGCTCGATTTAGATGGAGCTGTTTCATTAGTATGTAGATTCAAAGCCATTCCTATGCAGTTATCAAAGCGCTACCCAAGCCTTCCCAGCAAGCAAAAATCCATTCTGTGTACAAATAGGGCTTTTATAGCTTGGCACAGTGCTCAACTGCGGAGTCAAACTTTTCAATGCCTGGTAAATTTTTACTTGAAAGTGGCAGGAGAGCTCATGCCAGAAGCCCATACGAAATGCCAGCTCAGCGGCAGAAGGTCAAAGCGTGGCATCAAGAGATTTTATGGAAGTGTTTCAAGACAAGCTTCTTAAAAGCATTGCGCTGTCTAGGGAGGCACAGATTGATACTGCTAGGAAAGCCTAGTAACAATCTTTATGACTCCTTCCTAATCAAGGGTAATATCTTCAACACTCTACCTTGCGAAAAGCACAGCAGTAGGGTCTCCTGGAAGTGGTCAGAGCTGGTTTGTATCTAATCCTTGGTTATTTTGCTGAAGTTAAGAATAAAGAGGTGCTAGGTGCTAGAGTTTTTGTGCAGACTGTCCTCTACAAAAACCAAAACCAAACTCTCCCCTCCCTCCGCAAACCACAAACCTTCAGGTGCAGAAGGTGTTATTCCCTGCATACAAACCCCAGATCCATGGACAATCAAAGAAAGCACAACAGAGTTTAAAGACCAATAGCCCAAACCACTACCTTTTCCCTATTAGTACCTAAAACTATGGCTGCAGGAAGAGAAATTTAATTTGAACTGAGAGAAAAGCTGTATATTCTCTACCATTTTTGTAGAAGTATTTAAAGTTAAGATAGTGTCAGTGATGACCCTGAACATACGTCAAGCATGAAGACTTTCAACATACTGGTTTTTGCCAGCTGTCATCACATCATAATAATAAAAAAAAAAAAAAAGATAGCAAAGCCCCATCGACAGGGTCTCCCCTTGCATCTACACAAATGCACTGATAGATTCACTTACAAGAGCAAATTCACAAACATGCGCTTTCCCATTAAAGCATCTCAATTGTCTGAGTCTGCCATTTTAACAAATTCAAGTATAAGACTTAAAATTCAATTAGCACAAATCTCAGCACTCCCAACATTAAATTTGCAAGTGACATTTAATGGCATTCAACACACACAAAGCTCAGCTAATACACTAATGGACCAGCAAGGTAAATTGCAAGACACTCCGAAATGTGATGCTTGTTTTTACTAAAGGAAATTAAAGGTGTAGGCTACACTGGACAGGGAGAGATGACAGCTATTAAAAATCCTTCTTAAACCAAGGCTGCAAAAGCTCTCCTCTCCAGATACGCCACACAGCTACGTCTGCACATATGAGAGCAAAGAAAAACAGATGCTTCATTCAGTGAGATCTCCTTCAAAACTGCTGGGGTTTGGGGGCGATGTACCTAATGTAAGGCTGTTGCAGTTCTTAAAACGGGAATTATACCCTCTTCTGCCATTTTTACATCTGTTTCCTCCTACCTTTTTCTGATGAGGGCTTAGGCAACGCAGCCCCACTCACCCCTGTTCCCCAGACCTGCAAACTGATGCTCACAGGAGCGCTACGCTTTCCAAGCCCTGTCGCAGCCGGCTGCTAAGGGTGCAACGCTGCACCCCAAGGAGCCAGCCCAGCGAGCGCACCCGAGGAATTCTGCTACCCTGTCTCCCCGCTGTACACACAACTTGGTAAGAAAGCTGCCGGCTGTCACGCAGCTATGCTTCCTGCATTAGAAAAACCCAAAGTTACTGGACTTCAGGGATTCCTTTCAGTCTTTTTTTTCCCAAGTGGCAATACGCTTCGCCTTAACTCCATTTAAATAAAGCCAGCTACGCACAAAGAGCTTCAAAATCAGGGAGACAGAAGGCAGACCACGCTGGGAAGTCTGAGAGAGAAAAAAGCTTTGGAGTCATGGTTAAGCAGAGGTAGATGGGTTTTTGTTTGTTTAAATCTAAGCAAATTGGCACAAACGAAAGCTACAGTTAGTGAAGATGCTTTCGCAATAAAGATTTGTTAGTGTTTTTCTTTGACTATGGATGTGTAATTGGATACCAGAGCAGATGAAGGAAGCGTCAACAGACATGTTCTGCTCCACACAAGCCTTGCTCCTCTGATTTGGATAAGTGAACTGTAAAGACCAGCAAGAACAATAACTACATTTTAAAAGCTGCATTTCTTTAAGAGACATGTTATAGTCTCCTAAGTTTGGCTTTCTTTGCTCTTAACAGGTCTTGGTCAAGAGCTATCAGAACAAAGGTCAGTTGGTACTTTCACTTCTCCTGCCCCGACTACATCAACCCATTCGACAAAACCAGAAACAATACAGACAAACGTGTTTCAATATTCACTTATGTTAATGAAGCACAGGGAAACCAGTTACACTTAGTAGCTTATTAGGATGGATCTTCTTTTTATCAACAAAAAACAAGCCCAAGTAACCTGCACTAAACACTGCCTCTGCTAAATAGATTTTTCAAGGGCAAAAAATATATCTGGGATGAAAGCGTCACAAAAAGCCAGCAGGTTTCATGATTTCTTCAGTCTTCTGCATTTCCCCCAGCCTTTTGGGGAAGGAGGGGAGGACTTAATAATTAAGTTGAATGATGCCACACACTTTGGGAATTCAAGCTGTATTCAAAGCCGGAGTTTCAAATCCACAGCACAGGAGTCAGGCAGAACATCAGCCTTTGGAGGGCTGCCTGCCCCTCTCTGCATGCTGCTGTCCTGGGTGCAAAAAGCCTCCGATGACACCAAAATCCTTCAGAAAACACTAACATTAGACACTGCAGCTCAGTTCGTGACCTTCAGATTCTAAAAAAAACCTCTAAAAACTCAGGTTTTTGAGCTCATTTTAAGCTCACCTCTAGTTCAGAGCATTTTTTCCATGTACAGTTGTTTTTGATGTGTTGCACTTGAATTACGACTGAAATAGCATTCAGGTGCTTTGCTGTATTTCAGCAAAGAACAGTTTGGACCTACCTCACTGTGAAGCCTTAGAAATCCTTCCTGCACAACACGTGCCTCTGAAGCACACCACGAGAAGGATCTCACGTCACATTCAACAAAACCAGTGCTCATGGCCACATGCAAGTCTCCTACTTTGTTTTTTGATGGTCCTATACAGATTATTTTTTTTTTTCTTTCCCAAACAGGCCCTTCCCAACATGCTGGAGAACAAGGATCTGGATTATTTTTGTCTCAGCATTTTTTACAGGATGTCCTGTTGCCCCAATTAAAAAGCCTTTAATTCAGCAACCATTCCTTACGGCCAGACTGAAATTGCTATTAAATCTGAGTAAGTCCCAGGCCACCCATATGTAGTGCACCAATTAACCAACATTGAACAACGCAGAGCGGCACTGACCAGAAGACGGGAAGAATTTTTAAGTTGCCATCACCCATAGTGCATGTGTTCTTCCTCCACCCATTCAGTCCAAGAGAACTCAAGAACTGCCTTTTAAGGATCCCGTTAACTCTGAGTAGTCAAATAGTATTCATTACTACCTCCAAAACCTGAAAATGATCCATGTACTTCGATTTATTACATTTAGAAGTGTCACAAGTTTTCATTAAAAGCTAATTAAATGTGTGGAGACATGTCTCTAGGTTGGTACGTGAAAGATGAAAGCAGCGTGATAAATTATTTGGGAATCACAGTTTGTTGCACGGATCACAAACACAGTTTAAAGGCATCTGAGCTAGATTTAATTCCGTTCCACGTGCACAAATCCGGAAAATTGAAGCAATCTCTCTGGATTTAAAGGGTTTTTATTACCTTTTTTTTGTAAAATTGGCCTTTCCATCTGCCACCAACCAGGGTTGATTGCGTTCTCTTTCCAAACTCTAAACAACTTCACAAAGCTGAAGCAATTCCAACGCCCACCAAAATACTATGTGAAATAAAGCACAAGTGCGCATTACTCCAATGCAACATCCACTCCCCAAACAAACGCAGCCCAGCCCAAATCCACCAAGATCAACAACAGAACTTCCCCTCACTTCAACTGTCAGGCCTCACGTCTGTGTTTTGTACTCGTTCGCAAACGGGCACGAAAGCCAACAGAAATTATTTTCATCCACGCGGACCTGAAGTGGCAGAACGGAGCCTGAAGGAATCGCTACAAAACCGGTCGTCACACCGCGACGTACCGATGCCGCCATCAGCCAAAGCGGCATGAGGACGTTCATCGATTTCCAGCTCTGCTAAGGGAGGCTGCCTGCATCGGCAAGCTTCATCAGCACCATGTCAATATGGCACCGCTCCCATTTTTTACAAATAATACTCTTTTCTCTCTCTTTCCATCCTTGCCTCGCGTATTTATGGTGCCTGAAGGCACCGAGGCCTTCTTTAATGAGGTTTTCACACAAGACAGAATAAATTAGAAACGTTGATCACAACAGGGCCTCCAGCAGGAACACAGTAAGAAGACAGCCACATGCGTAACAAACCCCAAAAAAATCCAGATAACGCAGCCCGTCCACCAGCAAGCCATTTCCCAAGCAGACCAAACGGGGAGCACACCTGCTGCCAGGTGCTGATGGTGAGGCCTCTCCCTCTCCCCCCCTCGTTCTGCCTTCCACCCTCTGCCTCCCCGAGAGCCCCGGGTCGCTGTCGCCCATTGAACCTCAGACCCCAAGAGGCAGCGCAGCCCTAACACCACCGCTGCGGCCCTCGAAGCCATCGGGACGGGACAGGACGGATCTCCTCCCCACTCCCAGAGGGCCCCTCCGGCTTCTTGCAGAGTGGGAAGCGGCCCGCCTCTGCACCCCGGTGGGATGAGGGGACCAGGCAAGCCCTGGGCTGAGGGGGGCCCTAAGGCCCCACCTGGGCTGAGCGGACCGGGCTCACCCCCACAGCCCCACCGGAGCTGAGGGGACAAAGTGCCCCCAGACCCTCGGGGCAGAGGCCGCTCCCTGGGGAGGAGGGCGACAGACCCCACCAGGCACCGGGGCTAAGGGGAACACAGCTCCTCGGGGTCCCGGCGCTGAGGGCA
>VXBL01001724.1:2673632-2697073 GCA_013400195.1 Aramus guarauna
GGCGGCACCGTCACGTGACGGCCGTGTCATCCCGCGCCGCCATGTTGTGCGGGGGGCCGGGGCCGGCGTGGTGTCTGTGAGGGGGAGCTGCCGCTCCTTCCGCCCTGCGGCGAAAACCAGCCTTTTTCCTGAGAACAAGCCCACCTGAAGCTTTCTGAGTGCGCATAGCCAGAAAAAAAAATAAAATCCCTAAAATCTGGGATCAGCATAACTTGCTGGGAGCAGCCGAGGCGTAGCCGGGTGTGAGGAGTTCTCACACGCGCTCTGGCTGGCGTCCTGACAGAGCTGGGCCGGGCGCCGCCTCGTCCTTCGGGAGGTGAGGCCGTGCTGGCCTGGGGAACCGTTGCCTTTCCGCAGGGAAAATGTCATCCAGGGCCGAGGCGAGAGCGCCCTGTCCTGAGATCTGGGAGACGGACAAACTCTGACCTCGGCTGTTGTGTCGCTCTCCGAGGGCTGTTCCCGGCCGTGGGGCTTCTGTCCACCGCCTTCGTTACAACACCAAGAGCTCTGGAGATGTCAGAAATAGGCTGTTGCTAATAAAAGCTTAGTTAAAATCAAATCACAGGGTGATTTAGCTTGGGAGCAACCTCTGGACATCATCTTCTCCAGCAGGAAGAGAGTAATGTTTAGTTTCATGAACACTTAACGCCTCACATCCCATTTCAAACCTCACGCTTAACAAATTGTGCTTTTTTAATAAAAAAAGTTGTTTTCTTCCTGTCCAAAAAGGTCAAAAGCCTTTTGTGGTGCCCACAGAGGCACCCCGTGTGTGCTCAGCCTGGTTTCCTGCATGCCTCTTCCCCAGTGTGGGAAGATCTGCAAGGTCTGATTAAAACTTTTCCCATATTTCAGGCACTTGTTATCTCTCCGAAGTGGTTGCTAGCCAGCAGATTGTGGAGATAGCAGAGCCACACCGCATCCAGCTACTGGAGGATGAAAACACACACGGGAGGGACTGGATGTGCCGGTATGTCACAGTTACATTGAGCAAGAGACAGTTTTTGCTGACCTTGGTGTGTAAACATACAGAAATCTGAAAAAAAAAAAAAAACAAAACCCTCATGACTTATCCTAATCAACGAGTGATTGCAGACATTACCCAAGCGAAATCAAAATTAAGCTTGGATAAGTAGTAATTTATGCACTGGGACAGGTGAAACACAATGGTGCCCTGGTGCTCTGTAACGAGCTACCAAATACTGCAGTTTCTTAAAATGGGGTTTAGCCATTCCGAGGGAGAATTCTGTGTAATAAAACTCAAATTTAGAGCCAGCGTGAAAGTTACATTTTGAGATCTGCCGTGACCTGCAGCTCTTCACACTTTTTCCTCAGCGCTGACTAAGAGGGAACGGGTTTTGTTTGACCTCAGGATCCAGGTAACAGCTTTCACCCTGTGCAAACCACTCAGCAGTTAGGAGGGGAATCGCAGATGGGAAAGGATGGGAAAGGAGAAGGGTGCTGGAGAAATCCAGCATGAGATTTCACTTGACTTTTCTCCCAGGCTAATAGTTTACAAATCCATTTTTTTACCTGGTTGTCTGCGCACAGCACTCACGGGCTAAATGTAAACACATCTTTTTCATCTGAATAGGAAAGCAGAGTCTGAGCATTGTGTTGGCCTCTACTTTAACCACACTTTGATTGGCATCTCCTGGAAGTCATCATGGAAATGAGTGAGAAATGCAGGTGCCGTGATGGATCACCCAACTTTTTGGCCGGTCGTGCAGGCAGAGGTTTTCTCCAGGTGAATGGACAGCTGAGCCAGAACTCCTCGATCTTCTCCCACAGAGCAAGAAAGCACCTTGTAAGCCCTCTGAGCTAACAAAATACTGCCTTAAACAAGGAATTTTCAGAGAGGCCAAACCCCACGTGTGCCACCAGCCTGCAAATGACTCTCCCCTCCTGCAGCCTTCCAGGCAGGTCCCTTCCTCCCCCTCGCTCTTCCTGCCACGACCTTGCTTTTAATCCAGTCACTCCGTCTTTTTTTGGGGATCACCACTGACAACAACCCAGGCCTGGACAGCTTCAATTCTCACATCCCTGGCGAGGGATTTATTTGTGAGCAGATTTCATACTGGCCACTCGGTTCTGGGTTTTTCCCCAAGCTGGCCAGGCTTAAAACCTGATTCTTACCGAAGTTTTGCAAAGCTGGCTTGTGTGAGCGTGGTCATGCCAGGAAGGGTTTAGGAACAGGGAATAGTTCTGCTCCCCGCTCCCTGCCTCATTTCTCCTTGGAAAACAGGAAAGCTGACGGTGAAGGTGGACAATCATTTCTTGTGACTGAGTCCTACTAAAGCTATAATGGGATTAATGTCGCTGACACTTCTCCCAGGGTAATCGTATAATAAATTCCCCCTTTCCGGGGTTGTTCCCCGCGTATGGGCATTTTCCGGCAAATAATATGAACCTGAAGGCTGTGCAAATTGATTCCCGGGGAGTCTGACCTCCCTGTTGGGAATGACAAAGGGCCGTCCGAGAGGCTTAGAAATAGCTGTCCCGGGCTGCTGCCTGGGCTTAATCCTGCTGAGCCGCTTGTGTTCCCGAAAACAGCCTTTCCTGCGGGGCTAGGACCAGTCCCCAGGCGCCCGGAGCGGGGAAGATGCTGCCAGATTGCGCCAGATAACATCATTTTGGGGGGCTCCCTGCGGGATGGAGGTGCCTTTGTGGGAGCGTGAGGGGGCGGCCCGCAGCTTGGCTCAGCCGAGGGTTTGTCCTGCTGGGGCGGTTCGTTTGACTGATTAGTCAGAATTGATGTGCACGTGAATGAACCCGCAGTAAAATGCTAACAGATCACTACCATTAATAATCATTAGGCATTGATCAATAATAAATTAAGGAGATTCAAGTTGAAGAGATCTTTTTATTTAGATGCAATACATTTATTATTAGCACATTAATACTTTATGTATTAATGAATACTATTAATGAATAATAATATAAATGAATACTAATTAATACTTTATGTATTAATGAACTAATATTAAGCTACCGTAATTAACATTTCAATAACCTTCTTCATCCCACCACACTCACCACAGGTGCATTTTTCGGTATGGCAATGACCACTTACCCAGGCACATCGATGACATCACTTGATACCGTATGACATCATGTACTCACTGATTGTATTTATGACATCACTTGCATGCGTTGCATCGGTTACGGCGTCATTTGCATAGGTTGCATCATTTCAGTGTGTTGCATCAGTTATTTAGTGCCTTTTTCCATTACAACATTTAAAATTACATGTCATCATCGACTCAGTACCTTCGTGATATCATTTTGGTATCATTCTGACACCATCTGACATCATTTATTGAGTGACTTACACTAACCCTGAAGTTAGATGCATTTGCACTCTCCATGATGTTTTTAACAGAAATAGAAACGGCAGGAGTGTTCATTGCTCTGGATTTGCACGGCACATCGCAGAGTCCCACGGGGCTTTGTCCCTGTCCCCGATGGTGTTAAGGACAACGGCAGCTGCAGCAGAGCGAAAAATAAGAATGAAATACATCATGAACGGAGTCAAGCAAAGGGCACGTTGCGTTCACGTGCCATGGTTTTAAGAAACTACAGAGCAGGGCTCTTTACTGCAGTATAAATGGTAAAAGAGACCAAAACTCTATTTCCAAAGGATGCAGTAGCTTCCAGTTCAGCTATTTTATTATTCAAGCAAGTGATTAATGGCGAGATGGCGTCATCTTCTCAGATCAGCAGCGGTATTATCCCGTGATCTGTTGCAGACAAACAGCATTATAAATGCAAGATTGTAGAGTTTTCCTCCTGTTTGTTTCAGATCATTAGAAAAATACATCAACTCATTTCTTTAATTAATCTGGTCTTAATGGCTGATTGCTCCTGATTAAAACGCCATGTGTCTTTGGAGGAAAATGTGTCAAAATTTGAAACCTTAACAGAGGCAGGGCAATGGCAACCATTTCCCCATTTCAATAGGAGAAAGAAAAATGCAAAAGAGGTGTGAAAGCCAGAAAAAGCAGGAAGAAAAGACAATTAATTGAAAGGAGAGGAGGAGAGGGCCGTGGGGTTTTCCAGAGGGCAGCTGGGCTCAGCTCAGGGCTGTCCTTGACTTGCGCAGAGCACCCCACGTGCGAGCGGCGTGTCCCGGCTGGAGTGGGCCACGGCTGTCCGCAGGGTCCTGGAGACTGGATGTGTCCGTGGGCTTTGGGACCGGAAACAGGAAAGCCCGTGGCACCACCGTTTCATCCCTGCACTGGGTCCGCGCAACGTTTCCTTCAGCACCATGCTAGGCATTTCCCATCGGATCACGAAAGGGGTGACAGTGGATCCCGTAAAAATGGCGGGGGAATGAACACTGCAGCTCAGACTTGCTGCCACACAGACGCGGGTGGGAGATGATGAGTAGGTGAGGGGCTGGGGCTGGGACAGAGCTGGTGGTACCATGTCTCCCACGGCAGATACCGCCGCTCCTGGCCCCTTCAGGCAGTGACGTGCTTCTCGCCGGCATCCTGAGGGGACCCCCATGCCACAGCGCACGACAACCACAGGAGGTTATCCTCACTCTTTCTGTCGCTGCTAACAGGGTTTGCTGCTCTTAGGGAAAAAAAAGATGTTTTCTTTTCAGGCAGCAGTGTGTTTCCCGAGAATGCTGGCTGCCATGCTTTTCATATCCCTCACCCCCTTTTCTCCGCCCTCTTTGGCTCCAACGCCCTGTGCTGTCTCCTCTGTGAAGGAGCGAGTGCCTGTTCCCATCGAGGCTTGTCGAAACCCTCAAGGCTTTCCCGCATTGTGCGTGGCTCCTCACCAGAACAGTCCCCAGCGCCAGTTTATAGAGTGAATTGGTTTAGCCGTGCTTTTCGCCGGGAGGATTTTAATGCTGGGGCTGGCATGTGCTTTTCGTCGCTCTTGCTGAGTCGAAAAGGAGGAGCGGGGCTGATGGAGGGCACCGTGTTCCCCTCTCCATATAGGAGGGTAGCAGGCGGTACAGGGAGACAGACAGAGCAGCATTACGACAGCAGCTTGACAGGGCTGTTATCTGTGCTCTTGCAGGCTGTGGTAGGAATTCTTATCTGATTTGCTTTGCAATTCCACTGAAACTGCACCTCACGTGCTGCAGCCCTTGATTTTTCCCACAGTGCTACTGCTGCTCATTCAAAAAGTTTTTGTTGTTTTTTTTTGCCGGGACCCCTAACATTAACTGTAGATAAATAAATGTAACAGTGGATTTGAATCATTGCTGTGTTGCACGGCTCTGCTTACCCATTGCCTTGTAAAACCTTATCAGGCAAGTCCGGCAGCACAGGGCTCTACAGCAGCCTAAGAGGTGTTAATTACGGAATGGTTAAAACTCAATTACCTCAACCTTGCTCTGTGAAATCAGCAGCACCGAGGTGGGATTTCACACAGCTGTGTCGTTGTAGTGACTTGGGGAGCCCCCGATTAGCTCCCAGCTTTCAAAAGAGGAGATTACCTTGTGGAGGATCCTTGTATTCACTTTGCCAGCAAGTTTATTCTCAGAGCAGCGTGCTAAAATCATGGGAGAACGGGAGGAAATGGCTTTGCAAGTGCTTAAGGCTGAATTTGGAGTACGGCAGAGGCTGAGAAGAGGCAGATTTCTTGGGGCAAAGCAGTGTAACAGTTATGTTGAAGGAAGACAAATGGGGACTCGGCGCTTCACAGAAGCAGAAGCGGTGAAGCCCCTGCTCCATCCTACCACGGTCGTTCAGTAATTCCCTGGATCCATCTGCTGGGAGTAGTTCCCAGCCAGCACGGAGCTCTGCGCTCTCCAGCAAGTCCTGGAGGTGGTCACCTCAAAACTCATGTCCCACCATGGGGTCAGATGTGGCATCACAGGCTGGAGGTACCGTGGGGTGGGGGTCTCTGGCCCAGCCCCGCTCCCAGCGGGGCCAATGCCACAGCTGCAGCAGTTCACTGGGGTCCCTGAGTGAGTTGGGGCATCCCCAGGGATGGGGACCCCCCACCACTTGCATGGCAACAGGCTGCTTCCTTGGGGCTGGCTGGGGTTTCCCGTGCTGCAGCCCGTGCCGGTGCCGCTGGGGCTCTGGCTGTGCCCCTCCGAGCAGAGTGCGGCCTTGGCACCTCCGGGACCCCTTTGGGCAGGGGGAGATGCTGCTGGATCCCCCTTCGCCTCCTCATCTCCAGCTGAGCGAGCCCAGTTCCCTCAGCCTCTCCTCACGTGCCCTGGTCCCCACCCACCACTGCCAGGGTGTCCCCAGCCTTGCTCTGCTTTGGAGATCCCTTGCAGCCCCAAACTGGTCCCAGTACGTGGAGCAGAAAGCCATGCTCCCCCGTTAACCTGCCATCTGCCCTGCGTCAAGTTGAAAAACAGGATGATGCCTCCAGATCGTCTTCAAGTTACCTCATTTGGAGACCCAAAACCAGCTGTCTGGAGTGAGACAGTGCACAGGTACTGGGCTGTCCACCTGTATTGACCACTGAGCTCCAGACCGCATCACCTCCGTGGCACCCGAGGAGCAAAATGAAACCTGGAGGCTCCTAGTCAAGCTCTGGTGTGGTTTTCTGCTGAGCCTAGAGATGTGGTCACGTAGCAACAGCTCTCCTTCCTGCTCAGTCCCAGGACCTGGTCCTGGAGGTGAGTAATAGTTGCACCCTGTATTTATCCTTCACCTCACATGATTTGGGGAGCTGCCATTTGCAAATGCTTTGGGGATTTTTTGTCCTCCTGTGGTGCTGGCACCCAGGGAGGGCACAAATTCCTTTCTCAGACTGGATTTTCTCAGTTTTCCCAGTAGGGGCAGCACTTGCCTGGCAAGCCAGTCGAAAGGAAGAAAAAGATCTGTATTTTAAAATTAATTCTCGTTCCTAGCGAACGCAGCTCTGATAACAGGACTAATGTCAGCGTGAGCCTGTACTGACTGGGTTTAGTAGTTATCATTTATTTTAATGTTCAACTCACTGCCTAAAACTGCTTAGCGATTTGTGTCCTGTGTCACCATGTGAGCTCTATTCCTCAAATTAGAATAAGGCCTAGAAATCAAGCCTCCCTTTGATAATAATAATAAAGATATTATGATTGTCCTGGTCCAGTGCGAGCAATAGTCTTGCTCTGGACTGGAGATCTCCAGAGCTCCCTTCCCAGCACCGCTGCTGTCATGCTGCAGGCCAAGGAAATTTAGGACACGATTTAAACAGAATCTCTGCCCAAATCCCTCCATACCCTTCAGGGAAACACTGGATCCTCTCATAAAAGACTGATGTCCTCCTACCAACTTGATAAATATATAAAATCAGGGAAATCTATAGGGCACCAAGTTCTCCATGTGAGGATGTGCATCAAACGTTATTCCGGCCTCAGTGCTAATAGTTTTTACTGTAACAGCTTTGAGGTACAATAACCTCATCCTGCCCTTAGTCAAGGGAGGAGTGAGGAAGCGAGAAGCCAATGCTGAGGTTCTCATTTTGATGGCAAATTTTGGTAACGTGAAGATTTACAACCGAAATCCAGGTGGAGCTAGCATATGTTACTTGAAGAGGGCCAGAAAACACTATAAACCACATAAAACTCAGAATCATATAGCCAGAAAATAGTTTAAACTACATAAAACTCAGAATCACATAACCGCCTCACTACTCCCAAGCGTGGGAGAGAGCCTAACGCCTTCGGGATGGCTACAAAATTTCTCAGTGTAAAAAAATGTTGTTTATGCCTCTGCTAAAGAAAGAAAAGGCAACCTCAAAGAACATTTGTCCTATTGGTGGTTCAAATATTATTGTGGCTTGGATGTCCCTCATTTGGGCTGCGAGTGCCTTTCGGAGGAGACGATGGCAGAGGTTTTGCGGGAAGAACGTGGGAAGTGGAGCGGCTCCCACCAAATTCAACAGGAGTTTTGTCGTAGAGCACGGGTCAGATGTGTCAATCCTATTAGCAGTTGTATTCACGGGTCACGGCACAAGGGCTGAGGGTTGAATGTGTTTGTTTGGCAAATTGGACTAATATTGTGAAGACCGTAAAAGAGGATATGTAACATTTGGCCTCTTGCTGGTATCTAAGATCGCAGTGTATTACGTTTCCTTGAAATTACATTAACTCAGATCCAATTTTATGGTAACTTACGGCTAGGAAAGACTTCAATTTCATTAATAACAGTCCCCGCCTTTTTAACATTTAATACATCATAAATCATAGAAAAAAAATTTTGCTCTTGATTTGGAATGAGACAGCAGGAACAAAATTAAATCTGAAGCCCTTCAAGTCGGCCAAGGCATGGGCTTGCTCCTGAAAGGTGCCGCAACACCCAGGTAAAGTGAGAGGCTGGACCGAGTCTTTGAATAAAAATGCACATCATGGAGATGGCATTGTGAGAGTGATCTAAAGCTCAGGTCAACACATCAGCCCGTTCTAAAAAAAGCTGTGAGTGGCTTAAACGCCTCTCGCTAGATGGCCTGTGCACATCCACACCGCACCGCTGGCTGGGGGACAGATTTGGAGCCGGGGACTGTCCCATGGCTGTGCCAAATGCCACTACCGGTGCACTACCTCCTGGCCATCCTTTTCTTTGCTGCACTCGCTTTTACAGTGACGTTGGTGTCGTGACACACTCCAGTCGCACCTCCATCATGGGCTAGGAGCAATTATCTCTGCAGCAGTAATTTGGTTTCTGTGCTTAACCATCACGGGGCGTGATGTCGCTACTGTACGTGCACCCTTGGTACAATAAGGATATATTAGGCACGATGACTAAGTGCCAGCAAATAGCTCATCCGGCGTTACCCACTGTCCCATGTCCCTCAGAGCGCAGCCTTGTACACCAAGTGCTGCGCTCGTCCTTTGACACCCGCTTCAACAGACAGCAGCAATAATGCAGGGCTAATAATAATAGCATTGAGCAGAGCACTAAAACACGAGAAAGCTGGTTTTAACTGAGTGTGGCGTGGTATTTTTGATGCAGGAAGGATGTTTGATGTAAATGTTGTGGGAATAATTCATATTTGGTATGTACATGAATACAGATGTGATTTGGATGGCATGCACAGGACGTTTAGAAATGGAAATCTCATTATCCTAGCAGTAATTCAGGACTATTAGAGGGAAGCTTAGGGTCTTTAATCAGTAAGACTGTAAGAGCATAACAAAGTTAATTGCAATAAAGTAGAAGATGCTGATTAAAGAACATTTTTCTCCACAGAAGACCTGCTACCTACTCTATGCAAAATCACCAGCAGGCCAAATCCTGCCTCTGATGTGCTGCACCCTTCTCCTGGAGTGAGGGAGAGAAAAGATGGGTTTGCCTCCTGTAAGGCTGGCCCTGAGCTGCGTATCTTTGACTCGATCTCGCAGCGGGAGGAACAGAGGCTGTCCTTTGCGCTTGCTCAGCTTCCTGCTCCTGTCGATGGAGCTTGATGAAGTGCAAGCATCCTTGCACTGAGACCAGAGGCTAAAGCCCCAGGTGAAAATGCGTGGCTCATCTGGCTAAGGTGAGGGAACTCCAGCTGGAGGAAATAGGAGGGCTTAGCCCTCCCAGGGACGGCCTAGTTTAACCCTTGCACGGCCGTGGACTGTGCTCACACATGTCTTCCTGTACCGAGCTGTAGAAGTAGTGACATCTGGTAAGGGAAATAGCAAGGGCAAGGGAGGGAACAGCCCCGCGGCTGAAACTGAGATCAGGGACGATGCTGTCCCCGCTGACCTTCTCCACTCCAAATCCACAATGTCACGGACTTAAATGTGCAGCAAGTTCTGCCTGAGCAGCTGTTACCACAGAGCATTCTTGGTACGGCGTTTGCAAAAGCATCACTGGTGTTTATCCTCCGCATAGATACATTGCTTCAGGCCACACGCTGCAGTCGGGGCTGTGTTGCTTATATCCCTGCAAAATATCCAAGGATCGAACAGTTCATTCTAGATTATTCAAGATTTGGACCAGAATCATGCACGAAGCTGTCTCTTTCATAGGATCACAGTGTCACCTCATGCTTGCAGCGGGAGTGACGTCCCATCCCATTCTGGGTTGGGTGCTCCAGGCCCTAGCCTGCTTGGCATTAGCAAATGAAGCCAAGGGCACGTCCCTTTCTGCTGGAAAACGTTGTGTCTTTCCCCTTATATATGGTGCACTGGGTTTGTTCCCTTATAAAGGCACTTCTCTGGCTTATTTTAAAACCCACTGATGCTGAGATGTCAACAACTTTATTATCTCTGTGCCCTGAGGGCTGTTCTGCAAGAAGTGTGGCTGAGAGCAGCAAGGGGCTGTAATTCAGAGAGCCAAGGTCACTGTTGCAAAAATTTCCTTCCAAACTATGTACAAACAAAACTGCATCTCTTCCTTGCCCTGGATAGGAAGCCTTGCTGGGAGCATGACATGTCGCTTCTTTCCTTTTGCTGCCACTTGAAGCCTTTCTTGGAGGTCATCTGAGATGGTCCCTGTATCTTTTTCCACCTGATGCTCAGACCACAGCCATGCTCCAAGGATGCAGCTCCATCAGGGTGGTTGCCCTTCTCTGTGCCCCAGAGCTGCTCTTTACTATTGGAGAGATCAAAGACACCTCAAGGTAAATCTCTTTATTTAACTGTAATTTGTCCTGAAATTGTTGATTTGGGAAGATTGTTGAGTTCACATCTGGCCGGGCACTCCTGGGAGGTCTCCTAGTCAAGAGTTCAGTTCAGTTCAGTCTTAGCTCATCTCCTGGGAAAAAGTGGCCCATAAGTGCAATCTTTCTTCTGGCGATGACCACACATTTTTCAGGGTTGGTCTGCTTTGCTTTCAGTTCGAGTACAAGGACTTCAGTACCGGCTCTGTCATCATGGTTCTAACTGTCCTCAGCTATTTCTGCGCTTTCCCACAAACCTCCTATGTAACCTTGAGAAAACGGCTTAGAATGGATCCCTTCCTCCTCCTCTGGTTGGAGACCAGGGCTGTATACGGGCACGATGGCCATCTCCATGGAGAACAGAGAACAAACTGAAGCAATTTTGTTGACTCCGAATGTCTCCTTTCTCTCTCAAGAAATACCTCTTTTTGTTTGTTTGTTTCTAAATCATTTGAAAAGGGGTAATTAGAAAGGACTATTTGTCTTCCCTGGGTTTTGCAAGCGTGTCTAGTTCATACAGGAATGGCCATACGGAGTCAGACATGAAGACCCGTATGTTTCTGCCAGCGCGTACAGAGTACAAAACTGCTGCAGTGAGACTTTCCCGGTGCTGTGCTTGGTGCCGCAGGGCTTCTCACAGGTTCTCTTTGTGTTTAACAGCCCGTGATTATTTTCAGCTAAAAATAACATGCTCGAAGGTCTTGGAAGAATTAGCTGGCTTTCCTACGCCAAGAAGAAGCACTGACTTTCTGTGTCAGTTCAAAGTTATTCTCGGTAATGAATTAGCCCTTGTTCAGACCACACGTACTTTAATGGGCTCCTTGTCTCTGCCTGCCTTGCTCACGGCTGCTTCAGGAGCCAAACGGTCAGGAGGCAAACGCAGACTGTGTTCATCTGGGAGAAGAAAACTTATCTACATTGCCAAATTATCCAGGAGGAGATCTCCAACCCTGGCTGGCAAAACCAAAGCTTTTGCAAAGTGTGTTTTTCTGGTGCAAAATACGTAGGGGCCTAAAATCATAATAGCATGATAGTTTCATATGCAACCATTGTTTCTCCTTATCAAATAAATAACTCATAAGAAAATACTTATTCATTAGCAGGAAGATTTATAATGGCTACCAAAGGATATCCAGGCTGCCCTCAGCAGCTTTGGTATGACCAGAAAAGCCTGGGTGGGATCTTTAAACAGACAGACCACAAGTATTTTGTTCTGTGTCTGCTTAAATCAAAGTAAAAATACACTGACAACAGAGGGAACAGACTTTGAAAATTTTCCACGAGATAAACAACAGCTTTGGCTAAGTACAGCCGACTGAATGAAAAGTGTAAATGTAGTTTTGGAGTTCAGGCTACCTTATGAAAAGTTTAAATGCAGTTTGAGAGTTCAGGGGTGATGTAAGGATGGCACAAGCCACCATTTCAAATGAGACTGTTTTGTAAACTTGCTCTGCAAAAATAGGCAACGTCTGTTTGTAGTGAGACGGTCTGCTTCAACCTCAAAGTTTGTCTGGAATTTCTCAGGCCAAAATTACAGGGAAGCTAAACCAGAGGTTTTATAAAAGGAGCAAGCTGCAAACTTCATGGAAGAGGGAAATTTTTACAGTAAGCAGCAAGATCCAAGTGTCACCTTTTTTTATTTTAATCTTATTCCGACCCCATGATTTCCCAAAAATAGATTCACTCACCAGGAATGTCACGTTCATCTTGATTCAGCTAATGATATTTATACTTTTACATTGGATGGGATTAATTTTCCTATCCCGTTAATGCAGCATGTGATTATTACGTATCTTTACTGCACACAGAGACATATATTTTCTGTGTCAGAAAGGAAAGCAACTGGCATTTTAAATTACTGAATGATAATTGTAGGTGGCTGTTTTTCATAAAGATTAAGGAATTCCTTTCAATATGACAAATGCTTATAAGACACCCTTTTATACTAAATCAGTTCACAAGTGAATTTATTTGACAGTCATGCGTTGTGGGTCTATTGAAGAACATTTTCTACCCCTCAAAGGTATATGTGGTAATGTAGTGAGCATATGTAACGTCGTATTATGGAGTAAAGGTACTGAAACATCCCAAATGATGGTTTTTGGTACTAATACCGTGTACAACTAAAGCTACAGATCAGATCTAGCCAGATTTAAATAAGGCTCATTTCACAGCCACATCTAAAGAACCGCAGTCAGTGCTTGAGCAAAAGGGGATCCAATGACAAGCAGTGAAGCAAAGTAAATTATTATCCTGGCATTTTAAGTAAAAGGCTTTATAAAATCAATATGCAGCCATGTGCCATTGACATATCACAAGCAAAAGTGAATTCCAACAAAGGAAATGTGCCAAAAAGAAAAGATTTTATCCTGACATGAGTGAAGGAAGAACAGACATTCGATCAGGGTAAATGCCAAGCAAGCCAAACCAACTAAGAACTCCTGTTCTGCACAGCACTATTTCCCCAGTCATAAAAGCAGTGACTTAAAAATGAGACCCTACTGCTTATGAAACACTGAAGCCTGACTTCAAACCTCCTGAACAGACCAGCTCACTGCCTTCAACAAAATCACAGCAGACCTCACAATCCCCCAAAGCAAGCAAGAACAAAAATGCTTGAGTTTGAGCATTTTCTCAAGCAGCGCACAGCTTGTGCTGTGTGCTGTCCCCCACACAGCTTGTTTATGTACGAAAGCATGCACAAAGGTCCGTTTCCTCAATCGCATCAATAACAACAAAGAAAACCGTGCCTGGACCACTATTTTTGCCTGGCCTGCAGTCTGAGGAATTTTGAGTAATACCCTCTCCTGGTTTGCCTTCCCTTCTCTTGCATGTGGGGTTGCACTGGTCCCTCTTTCACAGGCTGTTTCAGGAGTCCCCTTGTTGCATCGCTTGTTGCTGCTGAGAAAGGTTTGGCTCTGACTTCTCTGTAACCGAACAGACTCTGCAAACACCCGGGAACCTGAAGAGGGGTAAAATGTCCTAAGCATTTTATAGATTAATTATTTATATTTTTTTTTCTTTTGAGTTTGAGTGGATTCTTCATACACATATAAAGAAAATAAGATGATTTTCATAGCTCTTTGCTTTCAGCACAAGACTCGAAAGGCATTCCCGAAGCAGGACAAGTTAGCACTATTTCTCTACCCTGCCTCTCTCTAGGCCCATGCCCCGAGCACTGTTATTGTACTGTGCAGCACTTTTCAACCCTGTATAAAGAAGAGTAAATGAATTTACCTTAATGAATGGTAAATCCAACTTACAACCCCCCTTTCCTTTACCCAAGCTAACAGCATTATGGACACAAACTGATTTTGAGGGGCAAGCAAACAAAAGTTTTTAATTTGTTACCACAGACTTCAATGGGGAAGTTAAGGATTTTCTAGACAAAAGACTAAGACTCAGCTAACTCCAGCTGAATGCCTCTTTCTGTTCATTTTCCTTTTGTGTTGCAACTGCTAATGATGCTAAAAGAAAGACCCCAATGACCAACGTGCCAGTTCATTCCCGTTACTGAAATCTGTGTTCTGAAAGGCAGGCAGGATCAGCTGAGCTCTGGGCAAAGCTGCAAAGCAAATCAACATCTTTCCTCTGCCAAGCTCTGTTTGCCATCAGTCTCAGCCTGGTTTCGGGTGGAGCAAAACGTTTCCAAAAACATGCACGGATTATACGGTTGGCTTGCAACCCACGCTGCCTGGAAAACATGAAAACAGCTAAATACACAAGATCTAAAACCAAACAAACTGTGAAGGCGGAAAATAGATTTGCAGTCAGTTTGAGTGTGAGATTTATCAACAACTGGTACGGACTGCCCTTGCTGCCGTAACCGCGATGTACTTCTGACATGGCTGCAGATTTTGGGGAGGACAGAACAAGCATCTGTGTTCATTTCAGCGTGGAAAGGATCTAGGAGTTAATGCTTGACATTTGCTTCTCCTCTTTTGTGAGAGTATTGGCAAGTACCATAATCTCTCTGGCTTCCTAATGCCTTGCCATCTCTCAAATCTAGAGGAGAAGAAAGCTAGGTTTCACAAAATAGGGCAGTGAAGAGAGCACACAGAGAAGAAAAGTGAGCCAGCAGCGAGTTGATACCTCCCATGGAAAAAAAAGTGACAAAGTGAACTTAAATTGCCTCCAAACTTCTTGGAGGCCCTGAGAAATATATGTAAAACAGCCTCTTACATCCATTGTCAGATAAAAGTTAATGTGGCCTAGGTTTTCCTAACAGTAATGTGGGTGATCAACACTTTTTTAAAGAAAAGAAACTATAAAATGTAAAAGGAATTTAAAAGCAGCATCATAAGGATAATCTTCTGCGTTAGGTTGGGAGAAATGTTACAACATTTTATTTACTGAATCTGTTAAAAAAGGTGGCTTGGTCATGAAGAAAATCTGTCTTAGATGACTGTTGTAATTTTAGAAAGCTGCTGACCAGCCATGACTGTACATCTGCTGAATAAATTGGCAAACTGCCCCTATTTCCAGTTCTTCATCCTGAATGATTTAACGAGATGTGGCTTTGAATGCAGCGTGGTACAGTTGGATTCGTTTCATGCCAACACCTGACGCTGAATTTTTCTGAAGCTGTTTCAGAGCTTTTCCATCCCTCTTTTCATGCAGGGATGGATGGCACTGGTCAGGGCAGGTCATGCTATCGGCACTGTTGCTATAACATCCCTGTTGTCTTGGGCAAGAAGCTTGGTCATAAGAGCATGCTGTGGGCTCGGAGCTCTGGTCGGAAGCAGAGTAGAACAGGGCGCAGAACTGAAGCATCCCGTCTCACTGGGCTCAGTATCTGCCATCAGAGGCAGGCAAACCACCTCATTCCTCTCACCGAGCTTGGTAAATTTATCTTGAGGTCAGCTAGGTCATTAACTGCTGGAAAGCTGTTGCCAAAGCTGCTCTTTCCAGTTTAGAAACTGTCCGGTTTGCACCCATCTGTGTGTCCCTTCGTAAGACGTGCACCACCCCAGCAGCACTTCCGTGCAACTTCCGCACTAGGATGAATGTGACTGTGGATGGCCAGCGCTGCATACGCAGCTCCCCAGTTGCGATCGCGGCAATACCTGGTGTGGGCAGCGTTAATCTTTCCCTATCTCTACTGATAACGTCTCTTCTGACCCAGCTTAAACTCATATTTGCCATCATGCGGCCATGCCGCACGGATGGCTCACAGTTGCCTGGAGATCAGCCGGTCTGTTCAAGCCTTTCTCTTCCTTTGTTACTCTGAGCTGATGAGTTTGCAGTAGAAATCCCTGTCATTTGCTACAAGAGCACAATTTTTCACCGTTAGATTTCAGCCCGTCTCCGACTGGTTGCTCTCTGTACTTGGGTCACTGCCAAGCTTTGAGCTATCAGCAGACTTCATTATTACGGCCGCCTTTTGGCCATCCCAGCCCAAATCCAATCTGACAGAACCATAATAAAAAGCTTGCCACTGGATTAATTATTACGCTTGCCAATTCTTTCATCATTCACTATTCTAACTAGTCCCTTGCCTTGAGCATGGTACAATCTTTGAGTTCTTTTTCTGCCTCTATTTGGTGAAAATACAACCCAGAAAGTTTCCATATATAGAGCACACATCCACACTGGGTAGTTTCTCTCTCCTTCTTACTTATGTGGAAAAAGAAACTGTTATTATTTATTTTTACTCTTGGAAAACTCAGTTTGGTTTGATTTTGTGGGTTTCTGAATTTATAGCTGTTTTTTCAAACTCCAAGCCATTCCAGCACCTGAGTGTGTTTGCTGTATGGGATCACACTGCTCCAGAACAGGAAGGGCTTGACATGCTCCGGAAGGATAAGCCACATAATTACAGGGTTGTCATGCTGATGGAGTTGCCCACACAGGGCATCACTGCAAGACCAGAAACTCTGCTTGCAAAGAGGTCAAACCACTTACGATCCCCAAAGGTTTCTTTATTTTCTTGGAGAACAAGCCATGTGACACACAGCCTCATTACAACATAGCCGCGCTGAGCAAGCCTTTTAAACAAAGTCATGCCAGAAGGGAGAGACCTGAGCCGTGATCCCAGACATGTTACAGCACTCAGGGTTTCAGAGAGCTCCGTGTTTCCCGTACGTGACCAAATGGGACTGATATCCCAAGCGCTGGGTGGTAAAAGGCCATGAGAACAGAGCTGTAAGCACAGTTACGGAGATGCAGTTGTACTCAGGGTTAATCAAGGGGTGGCTTTTCCCATCAGCAAGCAGGCGGTGGTTCCACCCTAATTATAAGCCATTTAAATGAACTGGCCAGATGGAAAAGCAGGCCCAGGGAGCATGGGAAAAGACTTTGACCCCAACCTCAAGGAGATCCCATTGAGCAGCTCTAAAGCAGCCACCCTTTGAAGTGGGAGGGAGGGACCGGGTAAGTGATCTGGCCAAGAAGCCCAGTCATAGACCTTCCACTGACAACTGTTGACAAGTCACAGTGCTACAAGTCCCAAACCAGAATGATGTGTAAGTCAGGTAGCAACCAAAAGTATCAGGAGATGGTCCCTCTCTCTCCATGAGGATGGGATGGATGAGATCTGAACTCAACCCTTTCTGTGGAAAGCAATAATTACCATTGCACACATCGTTCCTTTTTCCAGCTCTCCAGTTGCTAGCCAAAATATGGCATCAGCCGCCATCCCGTTCTATATGAGCAACAAATGTGTTTCTGCTCACTGCTTACAAGCACAGAAGACAAAGGACTCCCCAAAAGAACAGAAAGTGCCTCTGAAGAGCCTACACTTCAAAAGGAAGCAGCAAGGATCTGGCAGTGTCCCCAGATGAAAGAGATTTTGCACCTAGGGTACAAAAATATGCATCCAAAGTGAGCCTCACTCTGCTGACATGGCTTTGCACTGGAGACCAGGGATGCGATGCCAACTGACAGGATCAACAGCCCAGGTTTCTGGATGCCACCATCTTGCCCAGCAGCAGCAGAAACTCAGCTTTGCTTGCTGAGCACAAACACAAGCAGCTGCATGTGAGCCAATGAGGTTCACAGGGAGAAGGGTCACTCTCCTCATGGGAGAAATAAAAGCAGCTTAGTTAACATTGACATTACTGAGTGCACAAGAACCTCCCAAAGCTAATGTGCTGGCTCATCGTCTCCAAGTGTGAAGGCATGACCCAAAAACCAGCTGAGTTGCTCCAAGCCCGCACCCTCTGCCTCCTCTGAGTCTCCACCACACCACCTCACCTTTCTGTCCCTCTGTCTGCCAGATCAAACTCACATCAGCTCAGCTCTACCCTGCCCCACGCCTTCTGCCCAGGCCAAGAGCCAGAACAGTGATACATCCCATGTAGATCTTCACACCTGGGCTGCTGTCTGCCCCTTGGCTAGGCTGAGCCTAGACCCAGCCTGCAGCCCCTCCACTGCTGCAGAAAGCCAGTGACAGTGTGTCTGCTGAATAAGATAGAATTGGGTTGTCTGGAGCATGCAGTGCCTTTGGATCTTGTTGGTTTTGCTTTCTGCCTTCAAAAGTTGAAATTCACTTACTTACGGAGAAGAAATAACTAAGCCCCAAATGAATAGAGGACAGCTGTCTGCTCTGAGCTACCTCTGCTGAAGCTATGCAGACCTTATTCTGAAGATGACACTCAATGGTGAGGCAGGGCATCCGAACAGCATCACTCCCATGTTTCTTACTTCCTTGTTACTTGGGAACTCTGAAGCTCAAAGGCTGACAACTTCTTTTTTTTCTTCTCCTAAGGAGAAGAAATAAGGAATGGCTGCCAGCCAGCAGGAAGAGATCCTTGCTTGGAGATCTGTTCCTCGAAAGTAATGAAAACGAAAGGGCAGGTTGCATGAGAAGGAAAGCAGAACACAAAATTAGAGACCAATACTTTTCCCTCCCTAGACCGTATAATTAATATCATTGGTTTTAAAAGCACTTTATGGAGAGCCGAAACCTAGAACCGTTCTTCCATTCTACAGCTGCAGACAGTGAATTCTGTGCTATTTGAATTATCCGAATGCTCAGACTGGCAACGGGAGCGGTTTCTTCACTCCTGAAAAGACCAGCTAATAGCATACACTCAGCTGGGGACATATTAAAATATATTTTCTCTGCCCTTTGACTGCTAAAGAAATACATCAACATCAATGGTAATTACAGGCTATCAAAGCACTGAGGAACAGGAAGGCTTTTAAAGAAAAAAGGTGTTTTCAGAAGAGGTTAGTGCATTAACTTTCTCAGTTGCATTTCGAATATAGCTTGATTTGGAAATTGATGCACCTCTAAGGAAAATCCACTGAAGAAGCAGAAATAAGGAAATTATTCAGGACAGTTCTTTGAAACTGATTTGACTGCACTGTAAGAGAACAAAATAATGCTAGTGAATGGAAATGTGACTTATGAATCAACCACCCTCAGCATCACCATACCTGAAGATGGAAAGAAAAAGGAGGACAAAAGAGAGAACAATTCAATATGGTTGCATTTGGAACAGGCATGTTTGTAAATTTTTTTTTTTTTGGCTTCTAATTTAAACATGAAGACACAACAAGGACCAAAAAAAAAGACATCGCAATACTTGTGAAGGGTGAAAATGGCAAC
Source organism: Aramus guarauna (assembly GCA_013400195.1). Lineage (NCBI taxonomy): Eukaryota > Metazoa > Chordata > Aves > Gruiformes > Aramidae > Aramus > Aramus guarauna. Next base: position 2,692,735 of record VXBL01001724.1, read on the forward strand.
TCGGCTGCTTTGTCCAGAATTTCAGTGTATGAACTGGAGCTGTTCTCCAGAGAGAAGATAATGCTTTATGCGAGGACAAGCTTTGAAGAAGAAAAAGCAGTATTTTTAGAACCCAGAGGCGGCACCAGGCAGGTTGGTACCTACCCAATTTCTAACTCGCTTGGCCTGTTTGTCCCTGACACATCATGGAGCTATCTGAGCAATTGCCTTGACTTATGCTGCGTAAGTGCTATGCGTCCGAGTCATCTGGTCTGTCTTTATTTCTGAAGGTGACAAACGCCCTGCACTGAAGTTCTGAAGAGCCCAGCTTCATGTGCAACCATTCATTTAATGCAACATTTTCAGCAGAGAGGAGCAGCACTCAAAAATCTCCTGTGACTGGAGGCCACAAAGGCCTCTATGGACTCAGACTCCATCAAATATGAAAGATGTTGTAAAAGCAGGTCTTTCTCTGAATGTTTTCAAAAACATACTAAGAAGGGGAAATAATTAGAGGTGACTCCTCATAGCATGATATGTTATTGATAAGATTTTTCTTAACAGATACATAGAAAAAATCCTGTGAAAGCCATTCAAAATACATAACTGAACAATTTAATGTGATATGATAGGATGTGACAATTTAATGTGATATGATAGGAGCAAGTAAGGGATCACAGTGGGGGGGAGCTGTCTTCACTTGACAATTCAGGGCACAGAATTCCCTTTCTGGAATGGAAACTGTGATCACAAATCAGTTTTTATTTATTTACTTTTTAAATCCACATTTTTACAATCTGAAGATTTACAGCCTTAAAGAGGCGATTAGTGACAGCCAACATGGCCTCACTAAGGGCAAATTGTGCCTGATAAATTTAGTGGCCTTCTATGATAGGGTTACAGCATTGGCAGATAAGGGAAGAGTAACTGATGTCATCTACCTGGACTTGTGCAAAGCATTCATGCTATCCCGCATGATATCCTTGTCTCTAAATTGGAGAGACATGAATTTGATGGATGGACCACTCAGTGGATAAGGAATTGGCTGGATGGTCACACACAAAGAGTTGTGGTCAATGGCTCAATGTCCAAGTGGAGACCAGAGATGAGTGGTGTTCCTCAGGGGTCGGTACTGGGACCGGTGCTGTTTAACATCTTTGTCAGTGACACGGACAGTGGGATTGAGTGCACCCTCAGCAAGTTTGATGATGACAAGCTGTGTGGTAGGTCAACACACTGGAAGGAAGGGATGCCATCCAGAGGGACCTGGACAGACTGGAGAGGTGGGACTGTGAGAACCACGTGAAATTCAACAAGGCCAAGGGCAAGNAAGGGCAGGGAGGGACAGGCCAAGGGGAATGGCCTGAAGCTGCAGGAGGGGAGATGGAGATGGGCTGTGAGGCAGCAATCCTTCCCTGTGAGGGTGCTGAGGCCCTGGCCCAGGGTGCCCAGAGAAGCTGTGGCTGCCCCTGGCTCCCTGGAAGTGTTGAAGGCCAGGTTGGATGGGGCTTTGGGCAACCTGGGCTAGTGGAGGGTGGAACTAGATGTGCTTTGAGGGCCCTTTGAAGCCAAACCGTTCTATGATATTCTGATTCTATGAATCTCTAATGAAAAACTCTATGACTTCTTTTTTTCTCCCTCAAACACATAAGCCTATGTGCACATTGCTGTAATTGCAAAGTTATTTTCCTACTAAAACCAATTATGGATTCATTACAGTGGATAATTATGAAGAAGATGGAATTTATATTTTTCTCTGTATTTTATAAAATACCTTCAATAAGTTTCAAAACAATCTAAGTATTTTCTGAAAACTGCACTGTAGGTTTTCCTGATGATTTGTGATAAAAGATGACATGGTAGAAATGACTTGTGGGTAGATATACCTAATATAAACTAACCAAGATCATATGAAATGATGATGGAGCATTTGCATTTTTTCCCCTCTGGACCTCTTTTCAAACTGAAATTAAAATTACTTCTCTACACTGATCTTGAAATGCTTGCTTACAAATTTAGTCCACCTTTGTAAAATTGGAAAGCTCCCAGGAATAATTTTTGAGAAACCATTTACATCTAAAGCAGCTGTACTAGACAAATGATCAGAATTCTTTTGTCTTACTGATTTTGAATTATCACTCTTTTGTAGTAGACAGTGTGCTTTTTTTTTAAACAATAACTAGTTATTAGCCTCACCTTCGTGCACAAACTTGCATTTTCCGTGTTTAACCTGAGCCCTTTCCAGCACAGCTCCATGACCAGTGAAATGCATAGGCAATCATGACAATTTTGTTTATCTGCCTAACGTGCTAGCAATTAAAATAAAGTGCAGTGGGTGTTCCACCTCTACACTGAGGAGTTTGTCTTCTGAATCACCATGGGACTGTTCCCCACTTTCAAATCCTTTAGTGTAGCTTAAAGACAGCAGTAGGGTCTTGTTGATACGTGCAATGATAGAAACTGCTATGAAGCATACTGGTGTAAAATCACTCTGTGCATGAAAACACTCCTTGGAATATTTTGAATATGAAATAAAAGTCTAGGAACTGGCCATATCCTGTGCAGAACTGGAAACATACTGTTAGGTTTGTGTTTGTTTAAAACAATTTTCTTGGGTCCTGATAGAGAATTGGACTTTGTACCTCTTTCCTGAAGTTACCATTTTGAAAATTCCTGATCTCTAAAGACACAGAAATTTGACTTAGGTTATGAGTGCCAAACCTGTCTGCCTCTCAGCACTGCACTTGTTTGGTACTTACCTACAACTGCCCCGAGATCCCAGCGCAGGAAAAGCAGCGTGCTGTGCAAGGCTCAAATGAACAGGTCACGAACAGCGACAGAAACAGTGAAGTACTTTGCACTGCGACTGAGCTGCAGCTGAAACAGAAGACCCAACAGAACAACCGAGTGCTTTACCTCTCAAGTGAGATTAATTTGTTGAGAGCTGCCAGGTATTCAGAGATTACGTTAGTTGCATCTCTATGAAACATACAGAACAAAATGCTCAATGGCAACAATTTTTGCTAAAAGTCTCCATTATGTTTGGTAAGAGACTACAGAGGGTTGAGCCAAAACCTTCAACAAGATAATTTACTTTGCATACTGTACTATTTCCTTTCCCAGAGCTACCAGGAAACATGGCAGTAGCCCTGCACCGTATCACTATGAGACAGCTAAGTCACACCACTCCGGTTTAAAACAGACAGCCCATAACTGCGCACAGAAACTTTATAACACTTCGTATTCCTATACTTTTCCTTCCCCTTTCTCTTTCAGCTTTAAAGGCTTTACCTACCCTAACTGTTTGAGCCGTAACATATAACTGCATTAACACTCTGTTTCGATTATTGATGAGGGGGGAGACAGGTGAGATACATACTTTCCAACAGAATTTCACCAGTTGACTAAATATATAATGAAAATCTATTTATTCAGTGAAAATTCTCAATGGTATAAGCAATAGCCTGACTGTGTAGGCAGGGAGTAAAGTACCTGAGCTTTCTGTGTATAAAGCATAGGTCTCCCCAAGACATGCTGTGGGCCAAAATCTAAGCCCTTTTCCTGAGGCTCGAGATGGTTTTGTTAACCTCAGACCTTGCTTCTGCTACAAATAACTCAGTTTCCTTAGCTACAAGCTAATATCTATTTAGAGGCAAGGGATTTCTTGAAAAATTTCTTGAAAAAGGATCATCAGCACTGGAGATACTGTGCTCATGCACTGGAGGATTTTTTGCTTACCCTTTTGCCCAAGCTGTTTTATAACCCAAAGCGTCACCAGCGCGCTCAGGCTTTTCCACGGGACGTCTCTTTTTATTCTTTGATTTTCTAAGCCTTTCTAAGCTTTTCTGGATAGGCCATTACAATGCTGTCATGCTGCGTTGCCAGTGATGCCAGCAGGAAGTGAGGATTATAACTGGTACGGGCGGCTCTCTGTTCACTGCTCCTGGCTGAATGTGCCCCGGGCTGTAAACTTCAATGGTTCGACTTTTCCAGAGCTGCGTATTTCCACCTGAAACCGCTTCTGCTGGGAACACATAAGCCCATAAGTGCTAAAAACCCCAACTCCCTGCACTGCCCTTGACTTGGGGTGCCATCCCCAGCAGCAGCAACCCACAATCCGTCTCACAGCAATGCTGCCTGTACTTTTGAGTGGAATTCAACAGCTTTTGGGTAGAAAGAGCCAGAAACACCCTTGAAAGCCCCTTGTTAGCTGCGCTTGCCCAACGTTTCGGTATGGAGAAGGACGATGCAGCCCATGTTGGAGGCCAAGCCCTGCCAAAGTGGGTGCAAGGGTGGGTGAGGATTGGGGACTTAGCATCATGAGGGGCCATAAATGGGTGAAAATGGCGCTTTTTTTTTT
>VXBL01001725.1:299-72187 GCA_013400195.1 Aramus guarauna
CCGGGGGATGGGACGAAAAGGCTCTTGCCTGAAATCTCCCAGCAAATTTCCTTGCAAACCAGCACTGGAATATGGGACTTAAACTCTCTCCCTTGTGCCGCACCTTTCCTCTGCCCTAGGACCTGCAGCGTTCTGGTGGACTTTGTCCCTTCGTGGTGACATCTGTGCCCACAGCCCCAGGCTGGGACCCCCGGGGTCTGGAGCACTCCCTGGCTGAGGTCTCGTCCGCTGGCCGGCCGCCTCGTGTGCGTGTCGGTGACGCGGTGCCGTGGGCTCTGTCTGCCCAGAAGCCGCTCGAGAAGCTGCAAAGTGACTTTTGTCACCCCGTGGCTGTGGTTCAGCCTGGCGGGGTCGGTGCAGAAGGTGTGCTGTCACAAGCTCCTCCAGGAGCAAAAGTCTAAACTGTACTGGCGCGTTCCCGTGGATTTGGTTGGGTTGAAGCCGTGCTGGGCGCTGCAGGGTGGAGGGGGTTTCCCTCCGCCCACCTCAATGCTCTTTTTCTTTGCAGTGTTAAAGAAACGCCTCGTGAAGCTTGTTGTCAACTTTCTCTTCTACTTCCGGACAGACGAAGCAGAGGTATGGAAAGTGCTTGTTGTTGTTGTTGTTGTTGTTGTTTTCCTCCCTTCCTCTTCTTTTTCTGTGAATTGATTGCGTGGGCTTTGTAAAATGGTCAGTAAGAGGCCGCCAGAGCCAGGACAGAGCACCCACATTTCCTCTTCCAGCAGCCCAGCAAAAACTGGAGGTGAGAAGCAGCGCTGCCGTCTGCCCGCACCCAGGTGCTTCTCCTGTGAGCTTGGAACGAATCATTTAAACGTTGCCCCAAAACTGCAAAAGGTGGAGTCTGTGCTCTTTGTTTGCAGGACTGCACCTTATCCTGCCAAACTGTGAGGGGAAGCTAGCGTTTTGCTCTCCCAAGGAAATTTGTATTACGTTTTGCTCTCCCTGCATTGTTTCTTCTTTTTGATGCCAGGTATTTTACTTGTGTACAATACTGGGAAACTTTTGTGGCCGTGCCCTCAATATTGATATTTTGAGCATGCAGAAACTCTCCTTAGCTCTAGGGAAAAAGAAATGAGGGATGGGACCTTTGGGTTCTGTTTCTGGCTTTGCCACTGCTGAGATCTGGTGATTTTTAATGAATCCCTTGCTAACTGTTGCTACAGATGCTCTCGTTGCAAAACGACTATAAAAGCAATCTTAATAACGTGTGTGAAGAAAGGTGCTGCGTGCATGCTGGTGCTACAAAGGAACTGCAGAGCTTTTAGTGGCATATTTAGCCTCAGTCCATCATAAATATTTTACCTGGATTGTGGCTGAGCTCCCGCTTTCAGAACTGCTCTTTCCTGCTTTCTGCCGAAGCACAGCTGCTGATCGCCGCTGCGCTAGAGCTGCAGTCGCAGTTCCCTGGGTAGGGCCAAGACGCCGAGCAGTCGCTCTGGCACGTCTCTGTGTGTAAAGACGCAGCTGCGGCTCCTGCGCTGGGGTGGGACAAGGCTCTGAGGACACGGCCCGTCTCCTTCCCTGCTGTCATCTTCTCTGGTGTGCGTTCTGATGCAGGGGAGAGAATGTTCTTGAATGGACCAAAAATAGTTCAGCAGGTGGGTGGAGGGTGCTAGTGTGGAACTGTTGGGCCAGAAATACAGAGTAAACCAGGTGTTTCAGTATCTTCCCTGCTGCCTTACTTGCCTCTCACTTCTTGTTTACTTGGACAAAAGAATTTGCCTGTGGGTTGCGTTTGTTGATGGCTGGTATCACCCTTTGGTTCCCGTGTCCTTGCTCAGCGTGCACTGGCTGCCAAATAGTACCTGCTGTTTATCTGTTTATCCCGAGCTGTTCTACTTCCTCAACCCACTCTTCTCAAACTCTTGCAATACTTCAGGGCTGCCCTTAGAAGTACAGCACGAGTTGTTCTGTGTGTCGTGTTAAATATTTCATGTCTGAGTTACTGAGCGAGGAAGTAAACTTCTTCACTGTCTTTGCACTGCCAAAACAAATGCTAAAGCCCAGGTGGAATCCGAACGAGTAGAAATGTTTACACCTAATTAATGTATCAGAGTGTTACAGGGAAGACTAGCACAACAGAGCATGTCAGCAGACACAAAAACGTTGATTAAAAGAACGTGGAACTTTTATGCAGTTAGACTGAATTACTTTAAAAGTAGCACCAGGTTATGAAATTGCTTAAAGGCACTGGGCAAACTGGGGGTTCAGGCTGCTTTGGCGACGCAGGTTAAACCCTCTCTCCGGGTCTTTTCCAGCCCATTGGAGCTCTGCTGCTGGAGCACTGCAGGATCACCAAAGAGGAGGAGAACGTCTTCTCAATCAGTGAGTTCTGTGTGTGCATTCCCTTTGCATTTCCCTTAGGGCAAACAGCACTATGTAAAAGGAAACGTTTTGCTGCTTAGTTCCTGCTTTTCCCTCTGTTTCTCTGGTAACAGTAGGGTTAGTGCTGTGCTGCCTTCCTCCTCCTCCTCCTCAGCTGTGGGTTGTTACTCTGGCATTGCCGTGCCCGTCCCAAGGACAGCGGTGTTTCATTGCTGGCTGAAATCTGGGCGATTTGCACAGCACGTATGAGGCGAGAAGCAGGAACAGGAGACGGACCACGGCTTAGTGCTTGTGGAAATCCCTCTCTGGGAGGGGTTGATATTGACAGATTGCTGCTTCTGTGCTATTGCATTTTATGAGAAAAAAAAAAAAAAACAACAAAAACCCAAACCAAGCCTCAGATAAACCATCTGTCGGGCTAATCTAGCACCAGTCCTCCCGCCACGCTGTTTGTCCTTGTGTTGATAGCCATGGCTCCAGCTGGCTCGTGCTGTGTCGTCCTTTGTAAGCAGCCTTTCATCCAACAACTAATCATTGTGCGAGAGGTATGTGGCAAAAATAACAGGATGTTTCTCCAAGGCCATCCCCATATCTTTTGGCCTGGTTGTCAGGCACAGCTGCTTCTCTGTGCAGAGCCTTGTCTCCTCCTTTCACTGGGAGAGGTGGTGATCTTGGCATTTCCAAAGGACCCTCGAGCCTGAGCATTCTGATCTACCTAAGCAAGCACCAGGCTCTGAATTTCTGGGGGTTTAGGACTGTTGGGAGCTCTGGTGGATTGAGGATTCCTGAGAAAAGCGTTAAAACCGATGGCAGTTGGTGTCAGGTTGTGTTTGATGCGGTCTGACCCAGTTATTTCCCAGCAGCAGCCTAGATCTCTATGGGCTGTGTACTAAAGAGCAGAGCTCTGGGGACAGTGTAATTAATTAGATGTCCTGATTCTGTCTTGGTAAAGAACTGGAGTTGCATGGGGACTTGGTTTCCACTGTGCACAGTGCCAAATTCCCAAAAGCCTCGAGCAAAGACGGGTCAGTGCCTTCTCTGAGTGCAATTTTACACCTGCATATATCACCATCGCTTCCTCAGGGCCATTTTCCACTTAGATTACTAAATCTCTGGTGACTGTTTGCAAGGAGGCTCAGGGAGTTTCAGTCCTGAATCTGGCCGCGTTGGTCTGGTTGTTCTGAGCTGTTGCTCTCTGTTTGAGAAGTTGCTCTTTCCTCTCCGAAGTCTTTGGCTGCTGTAAGCTGACAAACACTGCAGGCAGCCAGGAGCCATCCAGGGAGAGGGGCCGCAGACCTGCGTTACTAGCTGGTTCTAGAGCTTAGCTGAACAGAGGTGCTGACTGTGGCCTGGCAGAGTCTGGCCCTTGCTGGGGAGGGAAACAGTGGTGCCAGGACCTGCCTTAAGCCTTTTCTTTATCCGTGGCAGGTTTTGTTGAGGAGCCGGAGAGGAAATACTGCTTCGAATGTGACAGCAAAGAGCAGTGTCAGGAGTGGATTGAGGCACTCAAGCGAGCCAGGTAGGCTGAGCTGCTGGTGTGAGGTCTGCGTCATGCGCTCTGCTCTGTTTGTGTTCTGGGATCAGCTTGTGGTGAACCCTGGGAGGAAAGTGGTTGTCTCCTCCCGAGCAAGCTTCCCTTCAGCTCTAAATAGCATCGGAAACTTCTCCACATCCTTTTCTGCTCAGCCTGCTGCATGGTCTGTTCCTGTCTTACAGCTATGAGTTCATGAGGAGGAGCTTGATTTTCTACCGGAATGAGATCCAGAAAATGACAGGGAAGGTGAGTCCCTTGAAGGCAGCTTGTTGGATGGTGACCCAAGGGTTTGGACTGGAGCTGGGGCTGGCGATCCAGGTGTTGCTGCTGACTGTCCTGCACGCAGCTGTTTGCTGCCGGGTGTACGGAGGAGCTCCCGCAGTACGCCAGTTCCTCAAGCCGTGGTCTCAACAGCTAGACCTGAGGCTTTGTCTGCCGTTGCCGTGCTCAGCTCTGACACACGTGCTCTTCTAGCAGCAGAGCGGCCCCAGGTTTGTAGCTGGACAGGTCTGGCCTGGGTCAGCCTGAACTCCTCCTCTGGAAGAGTTCGCAGCAGCGCTGGCGAGATCAGGCTGTACGTGGGTCAAGATGCTGCTCGCAGCTCTGCCAGGCGCCTCAGAGCATCCCTGCCTGAGGTGACGGAGGTGCCTGTGGCTCACCACACGCTCCTGCACTGGAGGGGACTGAGTACAGCCCATGAACCTTGGCTGTCCTCTGCCCTCCCTGAGGGCTGCTTGACTTTCTGCACCAGAAACAGCAGCCAGGGGCTGGAGGGGGGTAAATCCAGCACATGACTGGACTGGGTGCCCAGCCCCATACCACAGACTGGTTGAGGGACAGTCCTGCTGGCCCCTGTCCTTGTCTGCATCTCACTAGTACCTTCTGTGTGCTGTTCTGCAGGACCCCCTGGAGCAGTACGGGATCTCCGAGGAAGCCCGCTTCCAGCTGGGAACACACAAGCAATGATCCCCTCGCCTGGCTGAACTGGCTTCTGGCCCCAGGTCACCCCCAAGCACGCCCTGGGAAGAACAGCAGCAGTTCCCCACAGCGGTGACCAAGTGACTTTTTAATTTATTAGCCAAATAATTTTGTATGATTCTTTTTTAAAGGGAATTCATTGCACATTCCCACTTACCCCAGCTGTGGAGGCAGCCAGTCTTAACTGCTCCCTGCAGACCACGCCCTTGAGCTGACACCGCGCTGCTGCGGCACTGGGAGTGAAACCCCGCCGGCTCCTGGCAAGAGCAGGGGAGGCAGGGACCGAACAGAGCTCCCGGCGCCTGCGGCCTTCTGGCCTGGAGCTTCTGGGACAGGCCCTGAGCCAGCTCTAGCCCTCCTCTTCCTCCCTCTCCTGCAGGGAGTTAATCAGCTTATCTGGCTCAGGATGTTCCTGCAGTCTCCCAGGGAGCCATGAAGTGCTGTAAGAGGATGCGCCAACGGATTGCATTTGTGTGCTTGCAGGGTTAACCCTGTCATGCCCTCTCTTCATTGCTAAGCCAGTTCTGTGTCCAAGACCTGCTAGCAGAGGCTGATGGCCGATGGCCGGGCAGTTGAGTGAGGAGGAGGAAGGGGAAGAGAGCTCAGCTCCAGCTGATGGGGAGGGGGTGTCCCCTCCCCTGGGGGAAGGCTGTGCAGCCACCAGGACCTGCCTCTGGGGTTGTTTTCTTTTCCTTTCTGCAGGCAGGTGGTGCTGATCCCTCGAGGCTCGATGCAGCCCACACCCCAGCCATCCGAGCACTCCCACTAATGTGTTGGAGAACAGGGGAGCGCAGTCAAGGCTGTGTCCTGATCCTGCCTCCCTCTGCAGTGCTGTGAGCTGCGCTAAGCGGTGCAGTTATTCAGCTTCCCAGAGAGGAAAGCCACATGGGGAGGTTGGTAAAGACCAGAACTGCTCCCCTTTGGCTGGATGTTGGAGCTTTAGGGCATGCAGAAGTTAAGCCTGGGGAGCGCGTGACAGCTGGGCATTAACCCTTCCTTCCCTGAGCCTTTGCTGCAGCTTTTCTCCCCTTTGTGAGCGTCCAAAGGGCAAGACCAGAAAACTGCCAAGGTCACAGCAAGCTGCCAGGGAACAAGGGCCGCCTTCCTGGGGCACCTGTAGTGGAGAGATAAGCGTTAAGGAACATCGTCTCTCCTCATTCCACACCTCCCGCTCTGCCTGCAGGAAGGAAAACTGCCCAGGTACGAGGGATGAAAGCTGCTCCCCCCACCTACACCCAGGGCTCGGGGTGACCGGGTTTCCCAGTGCTCGCAGGGACGCAGCTGGCTGCAGCAGCTGCCCTGGAACTAGCCCAGGAAAAGCTCCTAGGATGGTCCCAGGTAACGCTGTCAGACTGTTGATGACAGAAGGGGCTGGGGCAGGTAAACGCAGCACGAGGGTTTGGCCTGAGCTTTAGGGGTCTGCAGCTCTGGGCTTTGTTCCACCCGGGTGGCAGGAAGGCTGCGCTGCAGCTACCCAGCACAGGGCAAGTGAGGGGGGGGGTAGAGCAGTGCGTGCTCTGGGCCTGAAGGGAAGTTTTGGGTCTCCTCCTCTTTGGCTGGGAGGTACATTCTGAAACAAGAGCCCATATCACAAGCTTTAGTGGCCTGGCCTGCCTTCTTTACCTCATGCTGCTGGGTACCAATAGCAGCAGATGTCACTGATACTTTTATTTTTAACCTCAAAGCCAAGATTTTTCCTTTCCCTCCCCAGATACTCCATTTCCCTTCAACGGTTCAGGTGCTTGCTCCAGAAATTACCAAAATAAGCAGCAGGGCAGCTGTCCTGCATAATAAGCTGAGGGCATGGCAGGGTGGCAGCAGAAAATAGGGCAGTTCTGAAGACAGATGGCAACTCTCGTGGAAGCAGCAGTGAGGGATTAAAAGCAGGAACACACGAGAGCTTGAGCTTTAGGAACTTAGTGTCCTCAGATGACTTTAAAGTGCATCTTAATCCTCACAAGCCTACTCTGCTTAACGTCAGTGCAGGGGCATGTTCCTGACATGCAGCAGCTTTAACTTACTGTGAAAAAGACTCGGCTGTCAGGTCACTCGACAGAGGACGGATGCGCTCCAGGCGCAGCGGCAGGATAACCCAAGCTGCGCTGCAGCTACTGCTTCTGCTGTAGCACGGGCTGAGCTGAGCAGTTGTGGGTTCCCCCGCCACAGGTCACGCAGCGCTCCAGCTCCGGCGTTGGCCTACCAGCTCCCTCAAACTGAGCTGTCTGAGGTTCGGCGTCTGTGACTTCTTCAATATGCAAAGTCAACCCATATATACACAAAGCCCCTGGGAATTCTGCCAACATTCAGTCATTTCTAGCAAACAAAATTCTAGTGCTACAGCGATGCTCCCGGTTTCTGCCAGCCACCTTCAGCAGCCAACGGTTCTCAACCCTCTGCCGTCCAGGACCATCGCTAGCGTCCTTACGCGCCTTTCGGAAGGTAGAGCCAGCACCCGCCATCCCACTGTACATTAAACGGGCATTTTGTTTTGATGTTATGGGGAATGGTTGGGTGAGCGGGAGATAATCCCGACACTTATTTAAGAGGTAACAAGGACATTTCGTAACTGAATGTAAAAGACAAATGCTGTGAAGGGTTACATGGGCGCAGGCCCAGTAACTTAGATAAACTCATAGACTAGTGCTAGGACACTGGGTTAGGTTTCAGAAGTAAGGGCAGATGGTACTTCTAGACACTGAGATCTGCATCAACCGCTGGTGATTTATAGACAATTGTTCATTTTTCATACTCTGGTCACTATGCTTTTTGTATGTCAGTGGCCTGTTCCAGTGAGCGCTGTGTACAGGCTCCCTGAAGGGGTAACTGAAGCCATTTATCTGTTGTACAGGGAACATTTCCAATAAAAACTTGTTTTTATCTTTGTGGCAGTCAGAGCTGTCTAAGAACCACAAACCGTGGCTGGGGAGGGGTGGCCACAGCAAGCTCAGGGCCCAGCCCGGGAAGGAGCGGGCAGCACCACGCGAGAGGAGGTGACACAGCAGGGCTCACCGACAGAGGAGCGGGGGCAGAGGCAGCGAAGAGACGGTGCCTCGAGTCCCCCGAGAAGGAGCAGCGGGGGGCTGGGGGAAGGCACCTCTCTGCCGTGTGGTTTGTAGAGGCCTTTTGCTAACAGGCCGAGCGCTTGGCCGTAGCTCGAGTGACAAACGCGTTGAGGAAGATGAGCTGCTGCTGCTGCAGCTCGTCTCCAACACCCACAAACCTACCTAGGCACAAGCATCGGGTAAAGCCGGGCTTTCATCGCAGTTTAAGAATCCTACAGTGAATTAGCTTAGAAAGCGTTACAGCCGTCACTTCCAAAATTCAAACACGTTGCCTGGCTGCCTTGAGTTTCATTCCAGCAGTGAAATAACTGGCCAAAAGGGTAAATAGGAACCGTCACTAGGGTGGGGTTGTCGAATCACTCCCCTGCTAAACCCCGAGAGCTTAGGCTCAGCTTTGCCAGAGCTAAGCACACCACCTAATTCAGGATGCGGTCCAGAACATCTCGTGTCCTTGGGGGAGGCCTGTCCTGCTGAAGCAGTGAAACTCCACAACAGTACGGTGTATTAAAATACATACACTTTAATATAAAGACAAAACTTCAAAGCATTGTTTCAATTACAAATCAAGGTAAAGACACAAGAAATTAAGCGGAGGGAGGGGAGAAAAAACTAACTCTTACATTGTGGAGAATTAGAAAGGCAGGGTGGAAATATATATATTATACATACATATATACACACCAGAAGAATTCACGCTACTTCTATGGAAGAATGAAAGGAATGACAGGACAACTTACTGGTATAAAAAAAAAAATCCAACAAAAAAAAGATAAATTAGGGGAAGTTTGAATTTTAAATAATTCAGTTTAATAGGCTAAATTATATAAACTAATTCCTATTCACTAGGAAACATCCCATATCACTGTTCTAAGAAAATGGGTTTTTCAAAAAAATCCATTGAAAAATGGATTTTTATTAGTAGTTAAAAGTTTACTAATCAATTCCTGAGCAACAGCAACCTCATAATCTACTGCTTTCCCCATCAAAGTCGCACTCAGCGAGGGCAGGCTCTCACTCCTAAAAAGTTTAAGTAGAACAGAGACCTAAAAAGTTGGGGTTTAATTTGAAATTGATCGCTTAAAAGATTAATAGGTTAAAAAAGCCAAGCAGGATGGATCGACCCATTCCACCTTTTCCTCAGTAACTCCAGAAACTCGACCTCTCTAAAGAATGACGTGACTGCACCAGAAAAGCAACCTCAAAAAAAACCTGAAAGGATCACAAACTTGAGAACTTCAGGGTTAGCATCAGAAAACTTTGAATTTTAAGATGTGATTTTGTTTTTAACGTATAAAACCTTAAATAACCTCTTCAGAAAGAGGGTTGCAAACAGCAGATACACTGGAGCAGTATTTCCCATTTTTTTTGTCTCAACTTTAAACCCTGAAGTTCACAATAGTAGCATCTTTTATTGCAATATTCAGTCTAAATAGATAATTATTTATTTATAATGCATAAGGGTAAATAAAATATGGCACAACAACATTTTTAAAACGGTAATCCATCTTTTAGTGAAAACCTGATATGCAAGCTACGGAAATGTTGGAGCAAAAAAAGGAGGGGGGGGGAATCTTTAACAGCCATAAAACTTCAAATACCCATACACTGACTATACATCTGTGCTTCCAAAAAAATCCAATTCTTGTGATTTTTCCTCAGTGCTGCAAAGATAGTTCACAAAAACACTGTCTAGTTTCTTCTCCCCAAACTGTGATTTTTAAAATACGTTATTGTTGGTTTGCAGTCCACTGTACAACATCCATTCCTTAACTGAAGAAATCATCATTTGGAGCTCCCAATGCTTAATCCTCTTTATGTTTTTGGCTCAGGCAACACAACAAAAGCAGAATTTTTCAAGCCAGCCACCTGCATGAGTTGGGATAACTCCCTCCAAGAAAAAAAAAAATAAAAAATTTACATCAATCACCTTCAGGTTTCCATACCCTGTAGTAAAAGGACCGATTTGAACAGGGAAAGCACAGGGGCCATACACAGGGCTTGATCAGCCAAAGCCGCCTTACGTCAGCACTAGGACAAAATCACCGAGTCCTAACGAAGAGCTCTTCAGCACCGGCCGGCCCCAGCAAGGGAGCGGCTCTGGGAAGTGTTTGTTACGAGTGCTCGGAGGTGATTAGCACCAACTCCAGACCCGGCCGGGGAAGGAAGGGTCACGGGGAAGTCCGAGCCGGGAGAGGAGTCTCTGATCAGCAGCTTGAAAAGATGCTCCCAGGGCTGGAAGTCTCCTCTTCCAGCAATGCGGCAAAACCTCGAGCGGGGCTGATGCGGCAGCTTTTTGTGATGGAAAGGCTCCATCCTGCACCCCTCTCCCACCTGCAGGTCTGGGTCTGGACACGCGCTTTGTTCCGCAGAGCCCATCCTGCTGCCTCCAGCGCCACCGCTGCCGGGGATCGCCTTGTGCCAGTGAGTCCCTGCTGCAGGAGCATCACGAGGGCACAGGTCCCACGGTCCTCGCGGGAGGGCCGCTGCCGTAGCCACGGAAGTCACAAAGAGGTGGGCCCTCTGAAGAAACTCAGAGGGGATGAAAGCACATGCTGGCCCTCCGACTGCTGACAGAGACTCTCTGTCCCACCAAAACCAATCACCTGAACAAGCGGCAAGTCTGCCCCGCTGCAGGTATCAGCTCCGCATCCGCTGATGCTCTCCCCTGCTGGGCAACCACTCAGCCTCTCCTCTGCTCGGGCTCTCTTTCAAGTGGGAAAATAATGGTGAGGGGGGGGGAGCAGATGCTGCTTTCTAAATACACAATCCTAGCAAGAATGGAACCACACAGGTCCCTGGAGGCAACCCTAAGCTGCCAGTCTGTGGCCTCGTTTCTCCAGAATGAAAGACCTCCTGGAAGGGGAAGCCCAGCAGCACGGGAAGATACGTACAGGCTCTCTGCAGGGCAGGCTGCGCTGAGGCAGAACCCCATCACCACAGGGAGTAAATCCAGCGTGGCGCGGAGCACCCGACCCGCAAATGCTATTGTAGCACCTCTGCGTTCGGTATGAATCTGCGCTGGAATAACAGCGGGCGAGGCAGATCCGCCGTACACCCATCTCCTTCCCGCTCACACCCCTCCCGTCTGTTTTCTGAGGCAAAACCGACTCTCCCGGATACGTCTGTACAGAGAAGTGCCACCGCAGCCCCTCGGACAGAAACTCTCGTCCCGGCAGGGTGACAGCAAACACCTACACGCAGCCACGCGCCCGACCACGCCGCACGGAGCCACACAGCCAGCCCCGGCTGGCAACGCAGGCCAAGCTCCGTTTTGAAACGTTGTTCAGATGCAATGGAAGAGCTTATCGAGCCTGAAACCCATCTGCTCAGCAGATTTCAAATGAAGAAGTTACTTGTGTGTTAAGTTTGACTCAGAAAAAAAGCTACTCAACGCTTCGACTTGAGATTAAGTAACTAAGCGTGGCCGGCAGCTGGGTGTGCTTCAGGCTGAGGAGCGTCAAGTCCTGGGGATTTGAAAGCTCGTGAGTCACAAAACCAGTGAGCAGCAGATCCCTTCCTGCCTTCAGCCACAGACTCAGACCCTTCGCTCCCACGTGCCCGTTCCACCAGCGAGCCCCGGCACTGGGGAATTCAGACCTCATAACCTGGGCTGAGCCGAACCCCAGCCAACAGCGCAGCGAGCACAAATCACGTGCTAAAAGGTAACGCAGCTATCGCCACGAGGAAGGAAAGAAACGAGATGGAAGAACAAGAAAATATTTCTATGCTTGTCTAGCCAAGGAGACACAAGTTCCTATTAGAAGAAACTTGGAGACGGTGCTGTGTCCCAACGTCACGTGCATCTAGGACGCGCTGCACTCCCTGTTGTCAGCAGCTTCCCCAAAAAGCAGCTTCCCCTTCGCCTCTCCCACTGCATCCACACCCCGAACTGAGAGAATGAAGATGCTGCCCGTCATGATGGCTGTCCAGACCGATCTGCACCTTCCTGAAGGAAACGGCCTCATTTGCCCCAAAAAAAGAGGTGACGCAGGCACAGCCCCTCTTCCCCGCCATCCTGCGCACCAGCCTCTGTGTCCTCCAGCGATGTTTTCCCACTTCCTCCTTCAGCTACATGAAAAGCAGAGAAAAATCTGACCGCTGGGTGCCCCCCACACCCCTGGCTAATAGAAGAATTGTTGCTGAATGACGAATCTGCAGCAAATTGCGAGTTTAGGTTTAGCGCTTTTGGAGCGCTCCCAGCTTCCCAGCACGGTGGGTCTCGGTGGACTGAACCCGGCAAGCGTGAGCCAGAGGTAGAAAATCACCAAAAAAGGAAAAGCGTGCAAGGCTTCTTCCCCAAGGCTGACATTCAGCAGTGGGGCACAGGTTTTGCTCAGCACAGCACTCGGGAAGTTTAATTTTTTTTGGCAATGTATGTGCTACAAGATGGATTTTAGCTTCCTGACGAGTCCCTCGCTGGCAGCAGCAGCGTGGAGGAGAAGGAACATGTGTGACAGCCACGAAACGATGGGACCCGGCAGGATGTGGTAACGCAGAAGGAATTCCTTTCTGGAACTGGCTGTTTGGCTTCGATTACTCCGATTATTGAAAACAGGTTTCAGACCTCTGGCACAGCACTCCTACGGTAGGGTCACGAGGGTCTTGTTCTTGCGGCCATACGGATTCAGATCTTAACATCCCAAAGCTATTCCTTCAGCAACCCTACAGCAAGGTAAAATGCTCTCCCCAGTTTGCAGTCACAGGAGAAACAAGTCGAACTTGCCTGAAATTATCAGGGAGCGGGGAAGACAACAAAACAAATCTCTAGGCATCATCTTCTCCCAGCTAACACGATGGTAAAACATCAGTCCAAAACCTGCGCTTGCCTGGCTTCGCACCTCACACTGCTCCCCACGAGCATGAGCTGATCAGACCTTCCTGGAAGCGCATCTCAGGATTACTATGAAGATTTAGGTTAAAGCTGCCGCACAAGCGAAACACATCGCAATTCCGCCATGCATCGCAAGGTGAAGGTGCCAACGGTACCCAGCATGGGTGGAAGGCTCCAGCAAGGCCAGAGCAGCTCCAGACTCCTGCAGCGTGGGCTGCCAAGATGGAAACATCGGGTCCGCTGGGAATGACAGCACTGAGGTGACGCAGAGGTAGATGAAAGCCCGGTCCCAGCAGACCCCAGGAGGCTGAAGCAGATGCTCAGCGGGTTGGCTGAGACTGAATCCCTTTCAAGTACGGCCCAACTACGCAGTTATTCCTGGGTCGGCATCTGATTTCCTTTGGCCTTCCCGGATGACAGCTGGAGAGTCACAGAGTCCAAAATGCCGGGTAGATGAAAATGTCTCGACAGCGCGCGTGTGCTGATCGCCGATGGCTGCTCGTGAGCAAGTCCTGCACCAGACACCGGGTGACTACCGATCACCAAAGCACCCACTACCACAGGTGACACCGAGGGACAGAGGGGGGTTTGCTTTTCTCCAACACCCACTGCAGAGCAGGTGACAAACTCCTTGCCCAGGGCCTTTGCTCCAAAAAGTTGTAAAATCATGGACTCATTCAGGTTGGAAAACACCTTTAAGACCATCGAGTCCAACTGTAAGCCTAAAGCTGCCAAGTTCACCACTAAGCCATGTCTGACAGTTCTGTCTTGCTCCCCGGACACCAATTCCTGAAATTCTGCAAACCCCGGGGTCAAAGCAAGTCATTCCCGCAACAAGGATCTTCACCCAAGGGGTGCTGGGAGCCAGCTGGGTGACACGGGCCCCAAGCAGGCATTGGAGCTCCACGAGTCGGTTCCTTCTCCAAGCAGGCATCTCTGCGAGCATCCTGTGACGCCTCGGGCTGAGCACAAGCCAACCTCCCCGTGCAGAACAAATGACCTGGGTATCTTCTGCAGTTCGAGATGACGGCGGGCACAAGAGGCCCAAGCAGCACTGTGTCTTGGTCCCCTTTCGGAAAGGGATCCGATGAAAGCAGAGTGATTAAAAGCTTCTACTTGTACTTCCTCATCTCTCATTGGGGATTTAAGTGATCGGGGGGGAGATGTAATTAAGGCTGCTGCCCCTCCAGCAACTGCTCAGGCACAGCCTACCAATTTAAAGCCTTCAGAGACCTGAGCACTCTGCCGTTCGCCGAGAAGGATGCTAAGGCAGCTCTGCAACTCCCAGTTACCCCAGGATCTGGAAGAAGCTCGGAGCTGCCCAACTCCCAGCTGCAGAACATCTGGGTTACATTGTCTTCCTGGATTCCAGGACATACACTGTGTACGGCTTCTACTAGAAGCTACTGGATGTTTCTCAGCTATCACCCTCTGAGCATTTCTGCCCTTTTCCAGGTTTTCATCTTGCTGTTAACTCAGCAGGGCGCACCGCTGTCAAGTCCTCTCCCACACGCAAAGCAGAAAACAGTTCCAAAACATCCCTCATTTCCAGGGCTATCAATCCCTCCCCTTTCCAGCCAATAAGGCAAAGTTAGATCAACGGTTTCTGCGCACAAAGGCTGCCTGTGGAAGACACGCTTAAGAATCAACAAAATAACTGCACTTTGTCCTTAATCTCTACTAAGATTGCTCGGCATGAGGTACGGAGAAAAGGGCCTACGGCAACCTCACCCCCACTGCTCTTGAGCACGGCCAGCACGGCGCTCGCAACCCTTCCTCCCGGAGGCAGGTAGCAGGAGAGAGCACCCGAGGGCAGAGGTATCTTGTCTCCTTCGAACACGGTGGCAGGAGTTGAGCAGCCAACGCGTTCAGCCCAGCTTTTTGTGACTGCGGGACGCTCCGTCAGGTGCCTGGGAAGGCAGGGCTCAAGTCTGAGGTGAATGCCCCATTGCTGGAGGTGGGAGACTCATTAGGGAGCACTAGTGATCCATAAGGGATTTAAGGACAGTGAGTGTCTCCGACGCAGAGCAGTCAATGCTAGCACCAGGGCTAGCAGGCAGATGTTTCCCAAAGCCTAAATGTGTTTTTCTTCTTGACATTTTGCTGTTGCAATTCCCCTTCTTTTTACTGTAGTTTCATTTATTGGTGCTTGGTCCAGTCTGAGCTACAGACCAGCGTGATTTCTACTTAATGGATCATCCTTCTCCTCACTTTGTGCACTCAAATAAATAAGTTTTTACAAGTTTACTGTGCATTGTACAATCTAAAAATAAATGAAATAAAGTATATGAAATTTATAATTTTTCATCACATCTCTATAAAATACAGCCACTGCTCGGAGCGGCACTTTCTGTACACAGAACACCAAGTCACAATACAATTAACTGCACCAGTTTGATAGCGTGGCAGCACGGTAAGCTAGATTGTGGTGTTTTTGTGAACTACCATTTAGACCTACTTAAAGCAAAAATACAAAAGCAAAATGCACTTCGTCAATTAATGTACACGGCTAAGCCATTTCCAAATCAAGTATCAAACCCTACTAACAAAATACATTGTACTTGGAACAAAAACAACAAGCTGAGAAAATCTGCTACCTGCACCAGTACAGAAGCACTATGTTCAGTCTTCCCAACGTTGGGAAGAAGGGCCTGACCAATACCAGTGATTACGCACCCTGTTCATATGCCAACGACATCCCAAAACAAGTTACCAGACTAACTACCAAAATTCACAGTGACTCGAGTGCCACCAGCGACTGCAAATGGCCCGGTGAAGTAGTTCGAATGGGGCAGGACTTGAATTTCTTCTGCTCAAACTGTGCCTGCGTTGGCTGAGCTTGCCTGGGCTGCCCCAGGGGCTCTAGCTGCCACTCCAGAGGGGAGCGATGAGTTCGTAATGAACACGATTAAAAACCACCCAGTTAACAGAGCGCCTGGCTCAGTTCAAATGAAAACAAAACGTTGGATAGAAGACTGCCTTTCTCTGTAGCTCACACTGCTGCAAACCGAGTGGATTTTGGTATATGAACAGAGTAGGTTGAATAAATAAACTGCAGACCTTTCTGAGAACTGGGTTTGGCATTGGTCAACCCTCCAAATTCAGCACCAAGGGTTCAAACGAGAGGCACAGTTCTGACGGATGAAATAGCACCGAGAGGAGGCTCTTTACATCTCTGCTGGTGTGCCAGTCCTTTATTATTCAGAGAATTTAATAATAAGTTGTATTTATGATTCTAGGTGGAATAAAATAAGTCAAAATTGTTTTCACTTAAAAAAAAGATAAATACTTTATCTAAACTATCAACAATACAAACTGGAGCTTTAAGCATTTCTTTTGCCTTTTTTTTTTTCTTTTTTTTTTTCTTTTTTACTCAGATTCACAGTAAATATTCTTTTCTCTGTTGTTTAGGTCTTTTTATGGTTTTATTTTGTCCAGTAGTAAGAGAGTAGAAACCCCTGCACAGGCCAGGTGAGCACCTTTCAGTGGAAGCCGAGTGAAGTTGGTCCACGTTGTCCTTGCATAGGTCACATTGGGTTGAGGTAGAAATCCTAGTTACCTGCACAACAGGAGGAGAGGAAGAGACTCATCTAAATAAAAGACAAAAAATCTACTGTGTTAGATGCGTCAATCAATGCTTCATTGCTCCAAGACCTCGTTAGCCAGCAAAGGAGCAGCAACTCTTGATGCGACCGCAATTAGACAGAAAAGATAGATGCCTCCAAGAGGTTTGGGCTTTTTCAGTTTTCAAAGCTTTCTGACAGTGTAACCATATCGAACTCTGTCCTCCTGTGACTGACCTTGAGTGAGGGGGAAAAACGTACTCTCCCGCTCAGTACTTCACCTTTTTCTAGCACACACTAATCTGCTTTGAATTTTTTATTACCCTGGGGGAGAAACATTATGAGAAGCAAAGCAGATTATTTTAGCCCCCGATTCCAGATTTCAACTTTGGTTCATCAAGGACTCTGAGCGCACGTATTCACACCAAAGTCAGTGAAACTGCTCAAAGATTTAACCTGTGTTCAAGAGTCACACGGAGCATAACCACAACTATGGTACGTCTGTCATACCCCATCTCCTGGCAGCATTATTTCTGCTCCTTTGCTCCACAGTCCAGCTTTGCCATCCAGCTACCTTTCTCCGTACGTCCCAATTGTGCCTCGCCTATTTTGCTCAGACCCTTTTTGTAACAGGGACCATCGCATCCCATGCTACGGAGTCTGGCCCAATACGACCTCAGATCCAGGTAAGGCAACTGCTTCAGCAGAAGGCTTTCACACTGTTCTCACTCAAGTCACTCACATATAGAAAACCCCAAACCTAACCCTCCTCGCCCCTTCCCCCCCCGTCTTGTTTCTATTCAGGGTTTTTCAAGCCCATTCTGTAACCACACCAGACTGCTGGTGGAACCTCATTACTCCAAACTCTTCCTCAGCCTCGCTCTCTTGTACAGAAGGATGGAGGAAATACTTACGTGCCTCACAAAAGCCTAACAAGGATTTGTTCGTGTCTGTGGAGCAATTTGATGAAGACGCTATACACAATGCACAGGCAAAAGAATCTCTCAGGTATATTGTAATTGAGTCATATGTTTTATAAGCGGCAAAGAGTATTCAACCATATATTGTATGTAGCTTTGGTATCAGTGAACAGCAACAACATCAAAGACCTACAAGAAAAGCACGGAGCAAGCTCTGGGGCCTAACATACCGATTTCACTTTGCAAACACAAGTTGTTACATCAGGATGCCACAGAGTATTTTCATTAACAACAGTACCCAACTCTGTGGTGGTACACTTTATTCTGGAGTTGATCTAAAGACATTTAAATACCTGCTTTAGTAAAAATGCATACAGTCTCCGGAAACCCTCCTCTCCTCCGTGGCTCCAGCTTTTACGAAGCACGGACCACAGTTAACCCTGCAGATCCCCTCTGTTCCCATTCACAGTCTACCCAGTAAGCCCGCAATTGCCAAGTGAGCATAAATACAGCGTCTGATGGAGTCTGTTACTGTTAGCCCTAGCAGGCAAGTCCAGTAAAGCCGCAGTGCACAGATAAATCACAACCTTTCTTTGCTACCTGTGGTTGTGTTTTCCAGTGATGCAGGGAGCACGTTAACTGCAATGCAAGACCAGGGCATTTGCTCTCCAAGACAGAGCTGCAGCTTGTAACCTAGAGGTTTTTAACTTTGTGATTATTTAGAGCAGCTGTTGTTTACTGACAGTAAAACCAAGACCACATTGCCACATACAGTCACAAAGCGGCACCATTACGCACCCTAACGCTATGCGAACGTGGACTGGTGGAGATGCAACAGTCTGTGTCGGAGGGCAAGAAAAGGGGAGGGGGGAATAAAAGACGGCAACCACCACTTCCGATAACTCTGTAAAACCATACTTAAAAATAGACATTTCCTCCTGGTTACTGATCTTCAGAAATAAACATTTCCATGAAGTGATCCCAACCTGAACATAATCTTTATGTCTGATGAGACAGACGACAGTTACCATCGTGAGCACGCCTTGTCGAGAAATCCTGACTCCCAGAACAGAGAACATTAAGACTCTCCATCCTTTGCCATCAGATTATTTGCTTCCCACATTTGAGAGGTTTCTCTGTTTCACAGAGCCCATCCCCAACCTATCTCTGCAAAGGAAGAAGCATCATTCAGCATCTTGTACAAAACTCCTCTGGTTTTTTCTCTAGCCTTACCTTACAAAATAAGAACTGTTAGCTAAGCAAGCTCTTTATCGTGGCTTAACCCCAGAAAGGTGCGAAGCATAAGGAGACTGCATGCCAAGTGTAACCCACATAGCGGACGTGCCAGCTGCGTTGGACTGCGTGATCATGGGCGCGGACTGTGCCAGCGCCAAACGGGGCAGAGGCGGGTGATGGACTGTAAAGGAGGGGCGGGAGGTTTTGTGCTGGAGAGAAGCTAGCTTAATAGACAAAGAAGCATTAACAGATTGGACAGAAGCAGCAGAAGAGGATGGCAAAAAAGCTTCGCCAGGCGGGATGGATGGCAAGTTCTGCAGAAGCGCAGGCTCGGAGTTAGAAGCAAGTAATGGAGGAGGTGGGGGCAATGAAACGTTAGGAGGGGGCGGAGGGGAATGGAAAACAGATTGCACTGGTGCTCTGTTGAGGTGCTGAGCAGATCTAGTCTCACTAGATGTTACTAAATTAGAGGAGGGGGGTGGGAAGGATGAGGATGAGGTGCTGGCAACAGCCTGCAGAGGGTTTAAGCTTAGCACTGTGCTGCTAGAGACAGCACTGCTGCTGAAACTGGCTCCAAATTGATGAGGAGAGGAGGCAGAAGGCACCGCATGGTTAAAAATACCTGCAAACAGGAGAGAAAAACTCAGCTTCAACAGATGGGCTTTGTACAGTCTCAAGTGACAAGAGAAACAAAACAAAAATTAAAAAAAAAAAAAAAGGAAAAAAAAGAAAAATTATAATAGTTACAGCCCCATACAAAAATATGCAGCATGAGAAGGCAGCAAGCAATGAAAGATAATGGTGCAGGCCAGGAGGTACAAAAGATTTCACTTACCTTTCCTACTGCCAACCTCTAAATGCCACGAGGAAAAATGGTCAGACCCAAGAACTGTCAGTTCTATACCACACAGGTAGACTTTTGATGAGATTACGTGGTCTCTAGAGTCGTTTATCTGAAGACTCAAACTGCTGCTCTTCCCTCCCCACCCTCCTGCTTTCCCACTTACAGGGCAGCAGAGGGGAGATTGCATTTCCAGCAAATCTATGTGCTGAGAGATGTGAGAGTTAGGATTTCCCGACATGGTGCCTGAATGATTATGGACAGGTAAGAAAAACTGCCTTGGACACTTAGTGACGGCAGGTTCAGACTATCTTCTAATCCTGCCAGCTTGTCTCCGGTTTGGGCCACAGAAGCCAAGCCTGTGCAGAATCCCAGAAGTGCAAGGTGCATATGGCATTGCCCTTCCTGGCAAAGAAACACTCTTCGTGTCCATTCAAGAGCCAGAATGCTACGCAATTCCCAACACCATCTCCTCTGAAGAGGCACTGATGTTTTGCTCTTCCTGGATCATGCTAAATCCATTCAAGGCCTAATCTCAACCTTTACTCAAGTTGACAAGTTAGAGATCCTTAACTCGGTACCAGGACAAGTTAAATCTTTTACCTGCAGGCAGACCTAAGTTGGTTCCAACACAGCAACATCTGAACAAGCATACATTATGAAATCACAAAGTCTGGGTGTATTCTTTCATTAAGGTGATACAACAAGCTCATCTAGTAGACAAAGCTCACGAGATTTCACTGTGGGGAACTGAACTCATCCTAGCATTTCCAAGAGAGAGAGGAGACTGGTTATGTGGGACAGACTTGCTTCACATCCTGCAGAAATGAAAGGGTTTCACCCCTGGAGAGGCAGTGTCAGACTTTCCTTTAGGCCCTGTCTTATACCAGAGAAAGAGTTCTGCCTACCTCCAACTGTTCCACCTGTAACCCCAGGAGAGAAGTTCCCCATAGTGTGAGAATTAGTCAGTCTGGTTGCAGCTGATGACACGTGGACCAGACTGGCAGCAGCTGGCATTGAATTAAATAAGGACTGCAATACTGAGGAATTTGTCACCGAGTTGAGGTTTGCTTGCAAGGCCATGGGGCCGAGGGGAAACTGCGATCCAGTGGTCAAAGTGTTTAGGAAAGGATGGTGCGTCTGAACAGAAGATGCTGGGTTGCCTGCTGAAGAAACAGCAGTAGAAAGGCTTTTACCATTCAGAAGGCCACCAGATGAAACAGCAGCAGAAATGAAAAGGTTGTGGCCGTTTTTAAACTCCACATCTCGGTCCCTTCCTTTGCCAACCTTTCCATTATGCTGCAAAGAGTTTTTTTCTGAAGAACCCCCAGTACGAATGCTTATTTCGCTGATCTCTTTGCCTTTGACCCCTGACCGATTTAAGTCTTCTCCTTTCGTACCGCTGAGGCCTTCAAGTTGCCTCTTGTTCAAAAAAGGATTCGTTTCCGATACCCCCACATCTTTGCTTCGCTGCGACTGGAAACCCAGGGAGCAGTTGGAAGTCGTCACGTCTGAAGCCTTATGCGGAAGAGAAGCACCATCAATAAAGCTGTGTAAACCAATGTCAGCTGACAGTCCCCCATTGTAGGCGAATCCGTTAGTGGAGTTTGTACCAGGGCTGAGCCCATCTGCCCCAGACGAGGGCATGGCAATGCTTTTCCTCGTGTGTGCTGTGATCTTGGCGTCGATGGCAAGGCTATCCTCGGAGGACGGCCTGAAGGCAAACAGCGAATTCTGGCTCAGAGATGACTGCAAAGGACTATCTGTAGTTTTGGTCAGGTTGATGTCAGATATTGGTGAAAAAGTAGATTTCCATTTACTGCTATTCATGTTCTCGTTGCTTTGTGCTTGCTTCCTCCCAGATAAGCTGCCACCTGGTTTGGAAGAAAATTTGTAAGTGTCAAAAAACAGCGTTTGCTGAATCTGCTCAATTAAGAACAGGGTTTTATCTTTCAACACTCACATTTTATCAGTCTGTAATTCTATTTTTGATCCAAAGGCAGAAATATTTGTGAAGTCACCTAAAAGTCCTTAAAATTTAGTTTAATGCTCGGAGAAAGTCTGAGCATGTTGATCTACTCTTTGTACCACAGATCCCTCCCCAAACTCTGAGTCAACAAAAAACCTGGTCAGATCTTTGGTGACCTGTGACTACAGAAAGAACTGACCCCAAATCTGTAATTATCAGCCACCTGTCTTAATTACAATTATGAAAAGCCCTGGCAGAACTGCCCTTTGCTCAGGAGCACAGAAAAGCCTGCTGCATACTAACAACTTCAGTTAGTGGCGGACACCCGTTCCCAAGTCCAACCATTACGATAAATAATTAACATTCCTTGCACTTACCATTTTCAACAGTCTTCTGTGGAGATTTGCTTTCCAATGATATTGTTGCAATTTTCCTCTCAATTCTAGTGGGAAAATAAAAAGGTTATAGCACTCGTTGCAGATCTTTTGTTGCACATTTACCTTCATAACCTTTCTTCCTCATATTCACATTTTAACAGTTGACTGGAGTATATAAAGCCAAGTCAGCTAGACAGCTGTATGTTACTGAACTTAAAAGCATTAAAAAAAAATCTACCACAAACTTTAAGTAGAAGCTATTACAGAATTATTGCTCTTTGCCAAGATTAGTGCACATTCAGAGGACTTGATTGTTCCTTTTCTTTCACAACAAGAAGTAGGCTCTCGCTCACATTTCTATAGTGGTTAATTTTCCAGCACCTTAAACAAGAAAAAAAAAAATTGTACCCCACAGGCAGGCAAGGGGTGGCAAGCACTAAATTTTCAGAGCAACACATCAACAGTTTGGGGCAAGAAGTGAAGAATTTTGAATCAAGTTGAAACTGGGAGAGAGCAGGAGACAGATTCTTAGTTAAGATTACACACGCAGTCTCAGTACTCCTACAAAGCAACGTAGTTAAAAAAAAAAATCAAGTCATTTCTACACTAATTCTTTCAGAGGCCAGAGACTGTCAGCTTTGCAAACACAGCAACAGTAGGTTCCCACATTCAAGTACTGCTGCCTAAATACCTTCCCTATTCACAATTTCAGCCACGTAAGAGACTCGGCATAATGGAATCGATCTCCAAAGGGAACAAAGAAAGCTTAACACATCTCTCCAGTTAGAGCACCGTTATCAGCTCTCGGAGAAATCTCATCCTGAAACCTATGTCTGTGTATTCACCTGCTGCTATTGTGCTCGTCTTCAGATCCCTGCTCTTCATCTGATGTTAGAGGAGAGTAATGAACACCGTTGGTCTGAATGAGGGGCTTTTCCTTTTTCAGTACCGGGGGCTGGTCATTGTCCTGGTAAGGAACAGGAGAGTTCTTCAGGGAGTTTTCAGGAGAGGAAATGGCTGTTATTTCTAAAGGCTGGTTAATGTTATTGACCTGGGCAAGAAGGAAAGAAAGCAGTTACAGATGAGAGTATCCCTTTAGAAACAAGGCATCTTGTTAAGGATATTAAAAGCAGGCTTAACTTGCCCAGCTTTAGGAATGCCAACGGCTGCTTCTTTAGAACTGCCGTTGTTATACTCCACCATCCTGGGTTAGAGCCCGAGATGAAAGCTTTAATATAATTTGGAAAATATCTATGTTTTGCTCTTCAATTTAATGTTTAAATACAGAGATGAAGACATGGGATCACCGCTTTTTTCTTTTTCCAAACTACCAGGATCACATGAACACAACTTATATGGCTGGCTTAATTATGCAAGAATGCCATATGCTTCTGGCACTCTTATGCTATTTAGTCAATCTAAATTTAAACTATTTTCAAAATATTTAACCTACAGCCTAAAAATCAACTTCTCTGCAGAAACAAGGTCTTTGTCATAGAGGAAGAGATTATTTTTAATGCTCTGACAGCAAAGAACTCTTTGAAGATGTTCTTCCTATAGAGAACTAGTTCACCAACTTTTCAGCAATTCTCTGCCTCTCAGAGGGGCCATTTTCAGAAAGGGTCTTCATACCAATTCTAGCTGCTAGCACTCTAACAGTCTGAGAGTTAAAAAACTAAACAGCTAAAGAATAGGACAGTTGAATCTTATTTCTAATTCAAAGAGCTTTCACAGGCCCTTCACCCTTGCTAGAGCTTTTAATTTTTGCCCTTACCATGGAGTTGATATTGAGCGGTGAACCTGATGGTTGCGTAAAGAGTCCAGACACAGTAGGTAAGGATTTGCGTTTAGGGGAGACCCCGGAGTTCCCGCTGAGATTCCCAGTAGAGGATCTCTTCCGCCGGCCTCGCTTCTTCCCATCCTGCGCGTGTGCTTGGCCACAGTCCAGCCGAGCGCTCGTGGGCAGAGGACTGTGCTTGTTGGAAGGGGATTGTTTTACATGTCCTGTATTAGGAGAGATTGTAAAGATGATTCTTCTCTTGGCCTCGTTCTCAGGATCTGAAAACGCTGCATCAGACTGAAGATCCCCCTTTGTTCCTTCGGCAAACATCTTCTGAGCATCTGCATATTGCAATACCCCTACCAGGCTCTGGGAGGTGCCATTTAACCTGGGGCTTGTTGAGTGCTGGTGAGCAGGGGAGTTTTGCCCAGAGTTCCTTGACTGCATCATTAGCAAAGGATGTTGTGGAGTGGAACTCCGAGACCCTACTGAGTTAAACAGACTCCCAGAGTCGTCCAGAGCTGCCTGATCAACACTATGGTTAAGATGGGCTGGGCTGTTTGTAAGATTTCCATTGACTGCCACGGAGCCAGAAGAGTAAGAAAAACCTGTTGAAAGGGAAAGTATACATCATTGCTTCTGCTGAGTGATAGTGCACAGTGCTAGATTTCTGGGATGACTGGGAGTGGTTTCAGCTCTACCTGCCGTGTATTACACGGGAAACTGCATGGTGCAGTGGAGAACGTGGCTCTGCGTGCTGACAGTTTCAGTTAGGGGTTAATGATTCTTGCTACTCTTTTGCCAGTTCAGGAAAATTCATGTGTTATACGGAGATATCCTCTGCTCTACCCAGTTTTTAAATGGAATTCAAGTGTAAGTTTCTTTTGAGCTATTAAGCCCTTTGAAATCAGGGCTCAAGGAAATAAGATGGCCAAATTCAGTCCATTTCCTTCCCCAAGAAAAGAAGGGACTTTGTCATCTATGCAGCCCACCTCCTTCTCAAAATTAAATAAAAGGCTGTGGCTTAGGGAGTGACAGGGGACCTTCAAAGAAACCGTGGCAGAAGAATGCCACATGGGAGGAAGCTTGGAAAGGGAATTAGGTATTTGTCATGATGTATCAGAAATGGGGTTAGTGCTCTAGTAAGGCCTTGTCTCTGGGCTGTCGAAATTAAAGGGAACACAGTATTGTTTTACAACAAAGTCTTTTTAAGTACTTCATTGGTTTTAAAGAAAACTGCAGCCAAGCCCTTCTTTGCAAAACAGATGCTAGAAACAACACAAGCCCCTCAAGGTGGTAAACATGAAGAACAAACACACTCCCTGATGAGGGATCAGCTGTAGAATAGCTTCTGTAGGCTAGAACCTACTTTTCCTGGTCCACAACATTCCCATATCCTGAACAGCTAAAGGCCACAATTTCAACAGATGAGTGAGTTCAGAAGCGATGTCTGCACTTCAAGGTGTCCCTACGCTCTCCCATTTGACATTTCTTCCTACCCAGGTACTTGTGCCGTTACAACTGCTCATGAGGCACCATTGTGACCTGCATCAAGAAATTAATTTTGCTATTAAAATCCTCCACCACCCTGTAAAATAAAACTTTTAAAGCCCGATCATCAGCTCATTGCACAGTTATGCAACACTTTGCTGGTTTGACACATTGTAAAGGTAGGAATCTCTTAAATTCTTCTATGTGGATTTCAAAAGCAATTATTTATTTACACCGCAAGGTGTTGCAGTTCAGGTAAAGCACGTCAAACCAATACTTTATGCCAGAATACATCCAAGCTTTAGGCACACACTGTCGCAAAACATCATCATCCACGATTCTTTGGTCTCATTACAAAACACACCTTTATCCAACACTCTACTGCAGGAATGACCTGACAAGAAGTGCTCAGAAAACTCCAACACGTGCACTTGGGTGTGCTGTCACGACAAGACAGCGCACCTTCGCATAGATGAGGCTGTTACCTGAGGTAGCCAAAGCCAGTGGCTTGTTTCCAGCAGCATTGCTTATGCCATTATGAGAACTAGCACCAATCTGCTTTTCAAGTGTCGATGAGTCTCTACTCTGATGAACTGGGCTAGGTGTGCTTCTCTGGGGGGAGAGAAACAGGCATTTTAGTACAGAAAGTATACTCAAAAGTCAACAGTTTCAACAAAATTCACATGCATTAGTAGATCTACCAAGGAAAGTGGCTCTACTTCCTAAATGTCCTAGATTTTGCTTGTTTTGAGAAAAACATAGATTAGCACGTTATGGGACAAAAATACCGTGATTAATTATACTGCAATAGCATCTAGCACACAACAGATACCATACAGATAGAGGGAGAACAGGCTCATTGTCCCAGAAAGTTTAGACTCAGGACAGCACCGCAACCAGAGAATGAATGCCTTAGTCCGCTGTTTTACAGGCAGCCAGAAAGGAAACAAATGGTTGGATCACGTCCCCAAGCCTGTGCACATGAAGTTCCCCAAAACAACCTCAAACCGAACATGAAATGCATTAGGCTGTGTTCTCCGATACACTATCCGAGGGTATGATCAACAAGCGGTGATTTCCTAAAGCAAAACAACTGTGAAATGGTAGCCTGAATAAACAATGTGCTGAGGTGAGAGATGGCATCCAGAGCATCCTGAGGACATACAACTGCTCAGAGCTGGGCAGACTGTAGTTCTGCTACAACTAAAAGTCTACAGGTAGAAAAAGATAATAGGATTCAATACTATGAAACAACTATGAAATATGGGATTGTGAGGCAGGCATTTGTGGATGGATCCTAAATTCACAGCTCTCGTGAAAGCACCAAATGCTTCTCAGTTCTCTACTGTAACACTTCTGAGACAAACATTTGTGAGAAACTGGACCAGGCTTTTCTAAACTCCTCTGCCACTGAGAGTAGCACAGACTTATCAGGGTTTCAACAGGAGATGGCCCCAGAAGTTCCCTAGTTGCTCTCTCGCACATTAGGGAT
This sequence comes from Aramus guarauna, assembly GCA_013400195.1. NCBI lineage: Eukaryota > Metazoa > Chordata > Aves > Gruiformes > Aramidae > Aramus > Aramus guarauna. The sequence goes on from VXBL01001725.1 coordinate 26,699, forward strand.
TACAGCCTCAAGGCGCTATTCAAGTTCATCCTACACGTGTATATGATAAAGATAGACAATTTTGAGATGACCAAACTGAGGCAGAAGAATTTATCTCCCAAGGTCATGTAAGAAGGCACAGGCTAAGAACAAACTGACATGTGATCCTCTGCTTTTACTGCCACAAACTCAGACTCTGCGCCTTTTCCACCCAGCCAGACATTTAAGACTAGGATCTTGAGATATATACTTTACTTTTTTTCCTGGCTGAAATGCCACCACCCCACAGACACAGGAGAGGAAACATCTACAGAACAACTAAGAGCCAAGAGGATGCATCCCAACAGCAGCCTCCCCCGAAGCATCAGACATTCGATATTAGCAGCCCACGAAGGATTCTGGTGCACAGCACCCATTACTGCCCAGTGTGAATTTAGTTAGGGATGGAAAGTGTTGACAATCCCTTACTCACCACCTTCTCAACACGGCTAGGTAGGACTACGCTGGCCAGAGGGATACTAACAGGGAGTTTATTGGGCTGCACTGTGCTGAGAGGAATACTGATAGGTAGGCTGGTGATAGTTTCTCCATTACTCACAGAGGTTCTCTCTCTCAAAACCTGTAAATGCAAAAGAGAAAGTAATGTTCCTAACTGCATGCTATTAATGAAAAGACTTTTTAAACTAACAGTAACCAGCTCATTTATATTTTGTGGTCATCATCACTCTCCCTTTTTTTTTTTTTTTTTTTTAATTACACAATAGAGTGATGACTATATAACAAGGCCAGGGCATGTACGGAGCAGCTTTGTTACTAACACCACTCTACTGGGAAAGCCATATGCAACAGCACAGAAATACGAAAATCAAAACTATTGTGGCCCCAAGCATAAGGAAAAGGATGCCTTAGACAAGCTCCTTTCCTAGTGTCTTTGTTAGAGCCCTCTGAAAAGCACTCATCTGACAGAATTCAGATCTTGAGGCCCTTTGCACACAGATGCAGTAGCCAGAAATATTTCCATGGTAACCTCCTATTGGAGGGCACCTGCTTGCTCTGAAATAAGCACCAGTATGACTCATGGCTGGACCAATTATGTGGACAATTTTTTGTTGTATTTAACCATGAGAGTCTACTTTTCAAGTTCAAGTAGACACGCACCAGATGAAAAAGAAGTCCTGCTGCCTTACTGGTGCAGTTCATATAAAAATCAGTAACTCAGAGGTAAGCGTGTCTTTCATGAGCACAGTATTCTCTTCCCCTAGCCAGCTCTTTTTTATTGTATCACACCTGCTGTATTTCATGTTGTTTTCCATGCCAAGCTGACCGCAGAAAGAAGCATGCCTGTATTTCCTAGTTTGGCCAACTTTTTCTTTGTTCTACCAGCACAAGCAGATCTCTTACCTTCTCGCCTGCAATTGGTAAGGCCGCTGGGGAAGAGGGCCGAGTTTCCTGAGGACTCAGCTTTATGCCATTTGAAATACCGGGGCTTGGATATGTAAGGCCATTCTCTTTGACATGGTCAGCTCTGGAACAGAGAGGTACAATCGTTAGAATACAAAAGCTAATGACTTCTCTTTAGCAAGGAATTCCTGTTCCAAACTCAAGGCACTGTACCAGCTTATTTACCCAATCAGCTGCCACTGCTGGTTTTCTTGAAACAAAATTTTTTAAAGTGTATAAAATTCCACTTTTAAAAATATTTTTCCACAATCCAAATAAACCACTGTTATTAAAACAAGCAATAGTATTACCCCTCCTTTCCCAGACTAGGAAATGATCACTCTCACCTCTGTATCTCATTAGTTGTTGCTTTTCCATTGACTGCATGGTCTTGATTCAAGTGTCTCCTTAGTGCTATTTTAGCTGGGGAAAACCTGGTATAATCAGGTAAGGACAAGCTTGTCGTCTTGTCTGCCTTCTGTCTGCTGCTGTGGTTTGGGGTACACGGAACTATTTCTTGGTCCAGGTGAGAAGTCGTGTACTGAGGGGTGTTCTGCTTGGAAGAGGGCCTGCTAAAGGTGTTATGGATTTCATAGGGAGTAGCATGGCCGTTCATGGACAGTTCAGGGCTCATGCCATTGATGTGGGGCATAGGAAACTTAGAGCATTCAAGCTCCAGTTGGAACCTGCCGTGATCAGCCTCAGGCTCACGGCTCAAATGATTTTTATTGCGTAGCTGTACTGACAGTGACTCATCAGACGGCGTGTACGATTTCAGCTGCATGAGCTCCTGCTGTCTTTGACTTTTCTCAAGTTCCACAATGCTGATCTTTAAATGGAAGAGGAGGACAATGATTAAAGACCACACTTAACAATTCTATCACATGATGGAGTTTTGCCTCGATAGGCTTCTCAGGAAAAGCGGCCCCATTTCTGGGAACAACGCAGAACAATTGATCCAAAATTTGAGAAACAAATTTCAACGTGCTGCTCTGAGCCTGAGACCAAAAGGCACAGGTAAGGGGAATGGCTCAGAGACTCTTAGAAAGTACTTTTCAGATCTTAAAAGCAATAATGTATCTCCAACTTATACAGAGTACAGAGTAAGTCAATGCAAAGAGTCATCGAAGGAAACAGTCACTGCATGTCAAGGCATCCAGCAGAAGGCTGGATTAGCTTTAGAGCTAATCTCACATGGAGAACAAAGTTCTTCAGTCACAGGAGTTTAATTTCTTTTCACTATGGTAAGTGACATTCTGTGGGAACTGATGCCTGAATTGAGATGTCAGAGCAGACATGCAAACAAGCAGGACCTTTCTTTTCATCAGGTCATGCTTTCTAATTATATTTAATGGTAAACCATGATTCCTTCTTCCACAGCATTACCAAGGAAGTAGGTCATAGCATCTACTTCCTTTACAAGTTACCCACATCCTTATTCTCTAGGTTTATTAAAACACTCTACTAGAAACACTAATCTCTGGAGGCAAAAAAAAGGAAGGAAAAAGAAAAAAGATAGAAAAAGAAAAGCAGCTACCTAGCTTATGCTTTAACACCATATGTAGTCAAATACCCTTAACTGGCCAATTGCCCAAGAGGTACCCCAAGTTAGTGACTAGATTTGCTTCTTGCCCTCTACCTGCAATTCCAAACAGTGCTTTTGTTTCTCAGAAATCTGATTCTTCAACGCCTGCTTCTCCTTCAACAAGTTCTCCAGTGACAGTGTTGACCAATCCAGCTTCAGTTCTTCACACCGTGCCTTAAGCTGCAAAGACATGGGATAAACAGATGAAAAGAGAACTTCCACCACTTCACCCAAGGTGCAAGCTGAAAGCCATGCGCCTTTCAGCCGGATAGATGCAAGAAGCTTCTCAGCCCACTGAAAACTCCTCTCAGCTTAAGCCAAAATGGTCCTGTGGTCCCCACATAGCATGGCATGGAGTGGCCTGATTCTTTCTAAAACCAGTGTTGTTATCACCCACCCTCCCTAACCACTTCCACATCCAGATTTCCCCCTCACCTACCTCAACAGTTTGAGTTACCAAGACTAACGCTACAAGAATTAGGGCTACCACAAAGGAAGCACTGTACAAACTTATTGGCCAGGGAGATCCAGATTCAGTGACAAGTGCATGTAGAGGTGCAAAGCTGTTTACAGGACGCAGCTAAGGCCAGAGCCAACTGTCACCTCAGCATTTGCTTAGAGGTAAATACAGGTCACCAAGGAAAAGGACCACCTGCACCCTCTCTCCCATGATTCTTCTCTGTGACAGAGGAGCTATAGCAGCTCAATAATTTTTCATTCATTAAGATGCCTTAAAGACAGGGGCAGTCCTTGGCTCATGACCTGTCCTCCTTACATAAATGGGAGCATCACCCCACTACTGAGACCCAAGCGTTGTACACACCAGCTGTAAGCTCTGGTTCCTGAGTTCACTGTTATCCTTCTCCAGCTGTTTTGTCTGTTCTTTCAGTTGCTGATTGTGAGCAGAGATTTCCTTCTGAGCCTGAATCAGGTCATTGTACGTTAGAGCTTTAACTCCCAACTACAAGATGAAGAGCAAGAAGGAAAGAGATCACTCAATAAGGTCTTGACACCCCAGTTGCAGATGACTGTCACATTCAAAAGTGACATTGAGGAGATCTGCAGAACTTAGGCAGCTCACAAGAAGTCCCCCAAGCACTCTCCAAGACTCTTTGTCATTGCTAGGGGACAGCAATGAAGGACAGAAATACCTCATGTGGAGCTGCTCTTCCAGCAATTCAACTTTAAAACCGGCATTTAATTTCTTGTCAGCCAGAAGAACACTATTTTTGTAGAGAGCCACCACATTTCCCTCTGCACTTCTGAACTTGCACTGGCAACACAGAAGTTTGTTTGAGCAGCAGGGGATGTGCCCTTTACTAAAATACCAGTGTCCATGGTCTGTCACCCCCTTCCCTTGGATACAGAGTGGCATGCAACAATTTCAACAAAGAAAATAAAACATAACCAAAGAGCAATACAGATTCCACATTATTTAGAGCGATCTACTGCAAAACAGAGGCTGAAGACCTGAGACTACTCTGGTCTTGCTTATTTTTATCAAAAATGTTTGCATGCAGACAACTAACAAGCATCCACTTCCACCAGATCAGGGCTACCTCATCAAGTTTCTGCTGAAAAAGCCGTTTGATTTCCTCTTTCTGTGCCTGGCAGTGGGTGAATAACTGCTGTGCTGTCCCCAGTAACTGAGCATTCTTTTCCTGGAAGAGGGAAGAGTGAGAAAACACACTTTTAGCACTAACTGCAGCACGGTCCATCTTAGCAAGATATTTACAACTACTTTGTATAGCAAGGTGGGAGGGAACCTCAGCTCAGAGGGGAGATGTATGAACTAATCTAGCTCTGTCTCAGACTTGTGGGAGCCTGTATTTGTTAGTGTTCAACACTTGGTGAAGATAAGTAAGCTGAAAAGAGCATTTAAGTACGGGTTTTTTCTGCTATATGCTAAAATATAACCAGGACAGCCTTAAAAACTCATTTTTTTTTCCTCCTAGTGCATTGTAGAGTAGTAATAATAATCACATCCTACAGAGCAGAAATGGAACTGGAAAAGATTATCTGTATTAAATCTGTTACTAAACTGGGAACAGAATCTAAATCTCCAGAGTCTCAATTCAGAGTTTTCCTACACGATACTCATGGAAGACACACAGTAAATGAAAATACACCGTGGGGGAGGTAGGAAGAAAGTCATAAATAAGCCAAACCACTTATATTTTTATTGCCAATATTACTTCAGCAGGCCACATGACCCTTCCACTCACAGAACACTTCCTGCCCATAACACTCCTTAACCAGATAGCGCCTACTCACTTCATGGTCGTGCACTATGTGAGCAGCAAAGGGCAAGGCCAGGACTGGCTAAAGAGTCTCATTTATTCAGTTCCCAACTGAAAGACGGAGTGCAGCAAGAAGAGTGCACTCTGGAGATGTTTTCCTGCAACTTTTGCTGCTGAGGTCAAACGGGAATTGTGCAGAAACTGACCCACCACCCCAGAAAAAGTGGAGACAAGGGCAAAAAGCACCTTGATCTTCCATGCAATCCATCTGTGAAGTGAAGCAGCAGCGCTCACAAGTTCCATGTGTGTGAGAAAACATAGGACCTGGCACACGGCTCTTGTGGCCTCTCATGCCAACAGCTTGAAAAAAGAGTTGAGTCACTGCAATGCTAAAAGGACTGCCACAGATGATGCTGAAAATATCATTTGTTTTCAACATCAGTCATTTCATTCAGCCTTTACAAGCCGTGGAGGAGCTGACGGCTCCATCTAAGGGTAATCTGGTGAACTAGCAGCTCCCAGCATCTTGTTTATTTTAAAATCTTATTACAGAAACGTTTTTCTTGCACTTGGAAAACCTTAATGTAAGAGGGAGTTATTAAATAGACTATACAACAGCACCTCATCCAGCAAAGTTCTGCTGCTGCTTTTCTGTTATTGCTCTCAGCGTAACACTTCATTAAAAAAAAAAATATTTTCATACCAAATTCCTCATTTTAATGTCTTAAAGTATGAAACAGCTGTCAGACAACACCACAAAGTGATTACTATTCCACACTCTCAATTTATACTTTCAGTGCATGGCATAATACTTGCACACTATCATTTTTCATGCCATTTTCTGTGCAAGGAGATACAGTAACTTTATGCTGACTTTCCCGACAAGTACAGAACAAGCAGAAAAATATGCTGCTTCAGGAAAAAGTTGAAAATTCAAAGTGCTGTTTGACTGTGAAAACAAATGGAAACAACCATAGAAAAAAGGTTTGCGTGAACACCACATCAGCATCAACCCATTCTCAGTAACAAAGAGGGTGGCACAAGTTAGCCTCTCTCATCTGGAAAAAGAGTTCCCATTATGGAAAACCCCATAAAACAATACTACAGCTTTATGCTGACACTAAGGCCACAGAGCAAAGGAAAGGAAAAAAGCTTCCACTGAGGCCACCAAAAGCTGGAATTGGCCAGAAGTTAAAGATTATTGTTGAGTCCTATAGGGAAAGCTTCCTCCACAGAAGTAGCAAGCACAGTCTCTCTCATCAAGACTAATTTATAAAGCAATTAAATTATTCATAATTGAGGTAAAGCAATACAAGAAGAAAAGGTGTTTGGCCAGTAAACGTCCTCCCTCTGCTGGGGAGATGGCTCCATAGCAGAGAAAAATGCCACACCACAGCTGCAGGATTTTCTTCACCTTTCTATGTATTTCAACCCATGATTTGGTAAATCCACACTTTGCCCACCAGTGTAACCTTAACACGTTAGATTATCAATACTAAGGATGCTTCATTTAAGTTTTTTTAATCCCGTACTTCAATTTGGTACAAGTTTAATGAGCCATCCTGATGCTAGAGTACTCAATTTGTTTAAGCTTTCCTACAGTGGGAAAAGTATAGAATATAAAAAACCAGAAAATTCAGCTCCATGGAATTAGTATCTGTGTGTTTTTCAAGAGTCCTCATTCAAAATTGCTACAATCTTTAGCTAGATTAAGCACAATTTAGTTACCTAAAAGCTAGCAGCTTTTTAGACTAGCAGCTCGTATCTGTGCAGGGAACCCCCTCTAAGTAGAGGGCAGGAATGTTTTCGGGCAGTGCGTACTGCTGGAGAGGCTGACCACCACCTCCTGCTCCTGTGACCCATGAGACATTTAGAGAAGAAAAGTAGCTGCCAATCCCACACGGGAGAAAAGGACAGGCTTCAAGACATCAGCTTCCTGCACTGGTACATACAGCTTCCTATCAATATAGAAGAAAACCCAGAAATACTGAGGTAAGGCTTACCAGGTGGAGGGGCACCGGAGGAAAGAGATGAGGTGCAGCTCTCCCAGTTTGTGGATGGGAAATTTAAGCACACAAAGACTGACCGAGGTAGCAATAAAATCCCCAGGTACAGTCATTCAGCCGAAGCATTATTCTGGTAGTCTTTATAATCACTCTGGTGCAGCACTGGTGGTAAGTGTACGCAATTCTCATTGCCAGTGTTTTTTCCCCCCACATCTAAGGTGTCTGGTAATTTTGTTTAGAAATGTGAAAAACAACACCTACCTTTTCCTGCTCCAGTAACTGTTGCAGACTTGCTTTATACTGTGGAGTTTTCATGTATGCCATGAACTGCATGTACTGGATCTTAAAAGAGTCTGCAAAATAAGTAACGAAATGATAACATTGCAAGTGAGAGAAAGTGCAAAGTGCAATACTCTTGTTTACCCCTATTTGCTCCCCTGACACCTCTCCCCTCTTTCTTTGCTCTCTCTTGCTTTTATTTGGACTAAGTGGGACCAAACCATTAAAGATCAATTTAGAGCATGTTGAAAACGCATCTTCTGATGCAAGCTGAACTCTTGGATCCATTAGCTAGTTAAATTAGGTACCCCAATGGAGGTCATGACAACGCATTCAAAAACACAGAGAAAGATGACGGGTGCTAATGGTGCATTTGCCTGATGAAAGAGGAGTTGAACAGCTTTTCATGCACTGTAAGTAGAAATAATAAAAGAGATTAGCTGTAACAGCTAAAGTCAGCCCTAAGCTCAGAGCACTCATTCTGCCAGCTCACAAGACAGGGCTTGCTGTGCTCCTCCTACCTCCGTGCAGATGACAAGCTCTACACCCACATTTACTCTACCCTCCAAGGAGCACTTGCTTCTCATTGTCTTTCTATCTCCATTACGCAAGGAACCTTCCTCCTCCCCAGCCCTCACTGCTGGAGCCCTTTCCTCAAAGCCAACCACATGATTAAGTCCAGTCTGCTGCAACCACAGGCAGCCAAAACACATAATAGAAGGTACACGGACTTTTGCAGCAAGGTTTTACTCCAGACAAGTGTCATTCCACCCACCACCCCCCCGACATGAAACATCCCTCTGACTCACTCTTTTTCTCTACAGTAAGACATCAGTCACAACTATAAAAGACACCACAGCAAGACAGCGGGAGATAAGGACATCACAGATGTCCTTGGTCCTACATAGACAGGAACATTACATCAGATTCCCAGATGATCCTAACCTGGCTCATGCCCAATGCCAAAGGCCAGAAATAGGGGTGGGGGAGGAACCAGAAGACCCAAAAAATCAACCTCCAGGTTTTTCCTTAATCACCTCTTGCACATGGAGCATACTCTCCAACCATACCACCTTTGTGGCCTCAAAAACTCCGACAGCATCTCATTTACTTTGCTCTCAAGTTTGGAAAATGGAGTGGTGTTTCCCAAGACTGTATCATTTCAGAATAAGAGAATGGTTTCATTTAAAATAAAGTTATTTTTGACTAGCCATTTCCATTTAAAGTTCTTTTGGATTCCTGCTAAACCCAAGCTTATTTCCTTTTGTGCCAAATGAGAGCTGAAACAATGTCAAAAAACAAATGCAGACCAAGACATCAACTTCAGCAGCAAGAGAAGAGACCTCATGGCAATGCCAATAGAAGTGGGGCAGGCGGGGGAAGATGGAGAAAAAGCTACCCCCCTCTCCCATTCAATATCCAGCTTTCTACAGCAGCTGTTTATTAGCAGCCCTTTGATCTACCATTTGTTCAGAAACCTCAAAGTAGAGGTTCCCAGGACAAATCCAGAGGCAACGTTACAGCCTTACCTAGCAGCTTCTGTAGTGCAGGTGGGGTAGGTGTCACCAGTAGCTGGTTAGATGAATGCCGTTGCACTTTAGGAGGTAGTTGGTAATATGGACTATGAGGTGACTTGTAGGCATCTAAAGACAGAAACAAAGACAACCTTTCAGATTATGAAATTTAGTGTTTCTGGAAAGTACAGTAGCTTTACCATCAGAAAGCATGTCATTTACAACGTGAGATCTAGTAACTTTGCTAGATCAACACACTGCAACACATCGTTTGGATGGACATCTACAATCTGTCCTTCAAAGAGCAGCAACAAGCTATCAGCCACAGCTCAGCTCCAGCTTCTGGCCAAGCACCTACAGATTCAACCACCGTCTCAAGGGGAGTTTTACTTTGGCAACAAGGGAGAAGTTATGACACAAAACTGAACTAAACCTAGCAATAAAGGAAGAATGACCTTGAAGCACGCATTCGGAGCCTCAGATACTTATCTAGGCTCGTGTGGCAGGGGAAAGCTTCTTCCACTGCCGACCTTGAACTCACCCTGAGGAGAGGATGAAGATGTCTGTGAAACAGTTTGAGCATGCAGAAGTTCTAGTGCAGTTTGGTTCTTCTTGGTCTTGCGCTCCGTATTTGCAGTGTTCATTTTCTTGGGACGTCCTCGTTTCCTGCCTGCCATTTTCCTTCCTTTTTTACTTAGCTTCTTCTTCCGTGCTTTGGAGGGAGATGGCTTTTTAACAGAATTTGCCGCAGCCTTTTCTTCTTCAGCACCAGAATCCTAAGAGATTTTTAAAAGCCGAAAGCTCTTCAGTCATTTCTACCTACACAAGCAGCATTCCTTTTAAGCAGACATTAATAATTTTATGAAAAGAAACTGATGCAGAGTAGTTAAATAACTTGCCAGTGAAGTAGACTTGGGACAAGAGCTGTCCCCAACACCGAAGGAGTTGTGCTTATTCTCTTCCGGACTTGGCCATTACAGAAAAGGAAGTATGTAACTGCTGTCTAAGAAAAGCTGATTATTCACCCTGTATTGACTATATTCTTCAACTGAATTTCATTAAAAAGTCAAAGTACATGCAATACTGTATATTTTTGTGCATTGCACTTCTAGCAGTATTATGCAACAGAATGAGAAAGGAAATGAGTCTTTGCAAAAGAGACTTGTCACACTTTGAACTCCATTCAATGGGTTATGAGTCAGGGAAAGCTCTGCAAGCTGGTGCTGAAGGTAAGCGAGGGTGGACAACCAACTATTCTATTCATCTCACAGTACCTTTTTTCCAGAATTAGCAATGCAATTTCCAAGTGTAGCTTTTAAGTCACTCCATTATATTTTTGCCCACAGTAACAGCTATACCAGTTTACGTTTTCAGAAACACACACAGTCACCCCTCCTACAGCATCAGGCTTTGCCTGACACAGAGTATGAGTTTATGCACAGCTGCAGAGAAAACACATTTACTCTACGAATATGCAGGATGTTCACCTTGTTTTCTTGAACCTTCGTTGGAGTAGTTGTGTTGCTCTTATTTTCTCTTTGTTGACGACGTCTAGCTGCCTCTTGTTCCTCCTGGATAAATGTTTTAAGAGACTTAACAATTTGCTCATATATTTATCATTTTTTAATACAGACCACTGTGTTTCCCAGCTTAGTCTTCCACAAGCACTAGGTGTAAGTGCTCTTATCGTACAACCCCTAATTAAAAATAAAAAAAAACCCTTTTGTCAGCAGCAAGGGAAAAAACTTACCCTGCCTCAGGCAACACTCAGTGGGAAAAGGAAGATAAAGTACAAGCCACCCTTTTGTACTGCATTACCTACTATAATGGATTTCAAATATGCAGCCACGGGGCAAAGGAGATTAAGCTCCAAGTTCTTCCATTATTCTGCCTCTCCCAATCTTACCCCCTAGATCACACAGTGGCATTACAGGTTTGAGCTTTTTTTTAAATAAAAGAATAATTATTAAGTATTTCAATAGCTTTACCTATACCCTCAACATGTAATGTGTGCTACATCACTCAAAATCTTACATGACTTGAAATGGCAAAGCCATTAATCATCATCTAATTCAACTTTAGTGTGTAGAGGAGACTAAAAAACAAAAAAGCAACTTTTAAGCTTGGTTTTCTACTAGGCAGGTAGAACAGGAAATTTCAAAGTCCTCACTCAAAGCCTTTCTTGTACCTGCCAGGTGAGGTTTAATTTGCACGAGAATTCTGGCAATTCCAACACCTCTTCAATTTAAGCAAGTTATCAACTAGATCCTATAAATGGCAGATTTAAATAGTCTCATCATTAAAAGCAGAGTACTTGGATACCACCCTGCTTTTTTTTTCTTTTGACTCTGAGAAGTCTTTTTTTCTCCCAAGCTTGAATTCAGCAGTCTGAAATATCCCAATCTCAAAGCTACCATTAGTCTGTTTTCAACACTTACTAAGCAAGTCAGTCTGAAGACTAACATTCACCTCAAGTTTTAAACTAAGTGGCCTCACTTAATTCTCTTACTGGGAATACCAGTCCCATCAGTTGTTTTAGATTTATACAGCCCAGCACAGTCTCAGAAATCCTCTGGTGTTTTAATTCCACATGTGATAGCACAGACTGCAGCAACTGACGACACATTTCATGTCTCAAATAGCATGTCCCAAAAGTAACATCTCCGAGCACTCTTCAGCTTCATTTTCATGCAGCTGAACACAGGGACAGATTCAAACTATCATTTCCTCCTTTAGCTGCAGTTCTTTACTGAACGAATAGCCCTTTACAGACATCCAATGAAAGGGAAAAACACCTTGCGGCTGCCCCATTAATTGTCTTATTACAAAGCTCTTGAACATGATTGTATTAGTGCTTGATGGCATATCATGCTTCACTTCAATTAGCTCCACACCCATGTTCCCTGCTTGTTAAGAACATTTGATTTTCTATCAGTTTTGTACATCTTTAACAAATGACTAAATTCCTCATAGTGGCTGCTCCATTATTTTGGGTTTTCTACAGAAAATGACTGAAACTTACCCTGAGTTTTGGATTTTTGAGACTAGAAAAATAGTTTTCAAGCTGAAAATAGAAAGATAAGATAGTCATTTTCAAAGTCACAGCAGATGAATACATCAGAACAAAATATTAGTTTAAGACAAATGTGGAACTGCAGAAATTCGGTCTGGTTTTCTTCTGATAAGCTACATCAAGAAGCCATTTACATTCATTCTTTTTAGCTACACAGACATGTTGTGTAGCAGGACCTAATCCAGGCCTCAACAAGGTTTCATCATCTTCACCACTGCCTATCCTTGTTTTAAAGCTTTGTGTCATATATCTCTACTCAGCAGAAGGCTATTTTCAATGGAGCTACTTCAGTCTTGTACTCCACTACAATATTTATCTGCACTCTAGCATATTCTTTAACAAAAGCATTATTAGACTACAGCAGACTTGGAAAAATAGTCTTACTATCATATTGCAAAAAACTCAAGTGTGGGAATAAACTATTTCTTCACAAAAGTTTACATTTCTACAGGGTTGTTTCTGTTTTCTTTAGCTGAAAGGAAAAAAAAAAACCAACAGTGAACACATCAGCATTATTCTGGAGCTTTGGCTGGTTCTACAGCAACTGAAAGTTCAACTAAAATGGAGATTTACTGCTTGAATAGGATAGAATGAAATGGTGTGTACACCACAAAGTAAACTGAAGAATTAAAGACCCACAGAGTCTTCACTCAGTGTGGAAGCTATAGCGCAAGACCCTCATTCTGCACAGTTGCATATCCCGGAGTATGAGAAGGAATTATACTTGTAAATCTAGGCACCTTCAACGAATTAACAGACTGCCATAGCACTGTCCATAATTACGCGGTTTGTGTGAGGTGCTGCCCTGAAGCAGCCAGAGGCTAAGCCATGCAGTACGATCTGCACATTCAGCTAGACCCAGCAGGTAACTAACAGGGGAAGCACACCCATTCTGATTAGCTGTGCTACATGTCTGTGCAAACAAACAAGAAAACAATTCCCAAGACCAGGGAACAGAAGTTCCGAAGGTAAAGCAGCCAGTGATTTACTGGCCAGTATTTATACTCACTATGGTTCGGTCAATAGTATGCAGGTAGTAAGAAACTGGTTTCCCGGTCCATGACACAGACCCTTTCAGTGGTGATAGCTCCACAACTCTCATTATAGTGCCAATATCTACAGGAAGAAAACCAAGTTAGGGAACCAAAGCTCACTCAGTTTAGTTTGCCACTCAGTTCTACCCGGCTGAAACTGGCCATGCAACAGTAAAGGCACATTCAAAACAAGAAGATAAATTTTGTATTCAGATAGCAACGTCCTAGACGAAAGCACTGCAGTGAGGTTAAAAAGCAATTTCTTATTCTCTTGCTACGCACACCCTACAGAAAACTTAATGTGGAAAATCTACCTTTCATTTCTTCAGAGATAGTCATTCTAGAGTAAAATAACATGCTAGTGCAAGTTTTTAACAAACGGGACTTTCCTGTGTTTCAGAGACAACTTTTACAAGGAACCCAGTGACAACACATCTGCAGTAACAGGCAGGATTTAATTAGACAGTACCAGTAACAGAACGTCATTAGATCCATCCTGGGTAAACTGTAACTGCACTGTATCTGGACTGGGAACAAACATGTGTTACATTTGATTTCTTCCCTGTATTTGTTTTGTTCCCTAGAACTAATAGGTATGGGATGTGCCTAAGCATTTCCATAACCACTGAACGCTGAGTGCCATGACTACAGATGAAATTATGGCACAGTCCTAATTAAATAGAAAGTTACCCAGAAGAGTCAAAAAAGCAAGGTTTAGGATTCAGCAACTTCAACCACTATTTTAACCACATTTTAATACTTGTCTTAATTTGTCTCAACTCTTTCCACATTTCCGTTTCTTTTTCCAGATGGCACTGCTAAGGACAAAAATGGTATTGAGAAAAAAGGTCGCCTCCTTCTAAAAGCTTTGTCTTTTCCACTATATTTTTTTTAAATTATTTAACTGTTCATACTTTCAATCAAAACGTTAGATAGACATGCATGCCGTATGACTCAAATCACACTCAGGCACAAAACAAAAAAAACCAACCAAACAAACAAAAAAATCAAAACCTGCTGAATAAAAGGATTATGAAAAACCTTGTAGGGCAGCAGCATAAAGGACATTTGCCACATTTGATGCCACCAGCTCTAAGTGGATGACATTTCCCCAGAAGCATCGCTTACAATGGGCCATTAAGACCCAAACAAGCCCCAGGCCTAGCACATCCCATGCACAATCATTCCACATTGGTATTTCCCAAATACAGTATGGTCACAGAATGGGATTAAGACCTAAAATTGACTTCCACAATTTTCCCTCACTGTTTGTAGCATACAAAGGTAATTTCCTTTCAGGATCTCTTATCTGAATCCCTGGAAGAGCTTCCTATTAGTGGAAACTATTATCTATTCTTATGCTAAGCAATCTCATTCACCCAAATCTTAATTAGCTATCTCTATATAATTTTAACATGAATATTTGCCTTAAGCATTAAATAACAGTTGATATATAAGACTTCAGCATTGTAGAAAACTATTCCCACTGAATCCATGCTGGTGTGAAGGCTGAAACAGGATAAAGAACTGGCTCAACTGATAGTCAGAATCAGGGCTTTTATGAAGGGAAAAATGTAGGGGGGCCCCTTTGCCTCCCCATCACTTTTTCAATAACTGCAGTCTCCCAAACCTAGCAAACAGAGATAATGAAATGGTCAGAAGCCAGGAAAAAAAAGGCTTGAGAGGCCAAAAAAAATTATTTACATAGGCAAGTCTCCTAATTGAAACCTCAGAAGTTCCTTCTTGTATTTCATCTAGTTCTGGTGGGCTGTAAAAGAGGTAGTAGGCTTTTCTTAGGTGCTCTTTGTCTTATTAGCAAACTGACAGACTGATCTCAGCTGTCGGGAGGTTTGAGAATTTCCAGGAATACCATTCTGCCTTTTTTTTCCCCTTTTATTTTCACGTACATGTCTACAAAGGATTGGCAAGCCAGGACCCAACGGTTAATAAGGTTCCAAATAATCAGACGCCACAGAAAAGAATATCAAACAGGAAGGAAAACAGGAGGTTTGGGTGTCCAATGCACAGGACATTGACAACAATTCAAGCTTAGTAAAAATAACTTGCAATGGTACTATTTCACTGAAATGCCTTAATGACAGTCTTCAAATTACTGTTCTTGAAAAGCAGTTTACCATGAGTATCAGGTCAAAAATAGAAAAAACAGCTTGAGATTTGTAACTCAGCACATTACTTGCCATGTTGCACAAGGAGAGGGGAGTAAGGTGGGTTTTAAATTTAGGGCGGGTTTTGCACTGGACACCGTAAACACATGTAAAACCCAGCTTGGATCATTCTTTTGCTTGAAAAATTTCAACAATTAGCAATCTCAAAACCTCATTAAACTGCAATTCCCATACTTGCAAAGTACAACACTGGCAAATACAAGTCTACTATGCTCACAAGAGAAGAAAAACACAAAACGTTGTTGGTAAGAAAAGACACAGCAACTGGACATTTATGGGATGGGTCTGTCTGATCAATTTACAGTCCAGAAGATTAGGCAAAGTTGAGTATTTCAGCTTCTAAACCTTACAAATCATGACTGGTAGGATTTACCTGTCCAAATTCAGACAGCTATAAGGAACCTGCACACAAGTTAGTCGCTGCAGCTCCTTGTAGTTGAAGAAATTAATCATGTCCTTGAAACACCTTATTTCTCTTCAACTCTGAAAGATGCCCAGTCAGGGAAACACTGATGTTATAGACATCTAAACGCAGCAGGATGAACCCCAGAAAAAGTGTCTACTTGTTCCAGTGCTGGGTGGGATTTTTTTGCTTTGTTTGATTTTAAATACATGTCACTTTGGCACGTATGCTAGAATAATATAACAGCATTTTTCTACTTACTTACACAACTCTCTGAAGAGCAACAAAACTGCACTACAGACATGTTCAGATAATGCATACACCATAATTGTAATGAACAATAAAAAGGGCAATCATACCACTCAAGTTTCGACTGTTAATTCTAAAGTTTAGAGGTGCAAAAGGTTTTGAGGACACAATTCTCCCACCTGGAAAAAAGAAAGAAAGAAAAAAAAAAAAAAAGCAGCAAAGTCAGCTACCACTGTTTCTTCTAGAAATGTCTACTTATTAAATATAACCCAGTACAGAACCCTAAAGAGCAGCCCTAATGAAAACAATCACTTGTATATCATTACCAAAACAAAAATTACTTTACAAAGTTTATTCTGACAGCATCCAAGAAAGCCAGTACATTCATCCCACTAGCTATGAGGTGACACCTCAAGGATCACTTTAAAATGACAGATCTTAAAACACTTAAAAAAAGAGCACATTAATTTTCAGTGGCAATCTATAGAAATTTCAGTTAGGAACACCACTATCTCATGGTTCCTAGTTAGTATCTTTTATGCAAAAGCCCCCAAAGCCCTTTATTTACAAGGACTAATCTCCATGTCACAGCTATTTGTGGTCATTTAGCCCAAGGCACAGAGCCTGAGCACCTTCTGGGAAAGGAACCCTGGCTTCTTCATTTTTTAAAGAGCTCTTGAACCTTCCCCACCTTGCCACTTCTCTCAAGCCACCACTAAACACAAGATTAAAAAAAAAAAAANAAAAAAAAAAAAAAAAAAAAAAAAAAAGGATCAACCACTAAAATTAAAGATGACAGTTTAAATTTTGGGGTTTTACAGTTTGCATCAGAGACCAAAAGTCACATTATTTACTTCAGCACAAAGCTGTACAATGGGAAGCCACAGCTTCTTTGTTCATTCCACACATTTTTCTTTTCAGAAATACTTATTTTTGTAATTTCTACCATAACCAAATAAAATCGTCACTTATCCAAGTGGTTAAGAGGAAAGACAAAGACATCTCGGGCAATGCAAGGGCCACAGCGGGCACAGGACATCCCCAGTCACTAGCGTCTGCAACGCGACTTCTCAAGAAGCACACAAGACATCCAGTGACAGCGTCCCCATTTTAATACTCATTAGTCAAAATCCAGTACTAAACATTGCAACTTTACATAGGAGAATCCAGTAACTGAATTCAGCATGTGGTTACAGAAACTGGATATACAAAGCCATGCCTATGTAGTCAGGAAGCTCTCCAGTCTTGGCCGTTGCATGTTTTGTCTGCTCCCATAACAGGTAAGAAAGGACTGGTAGTTCCTCCTACCCCACAGAGAGTGTTCACACACAGACCTACCTCCAAGTAATCAGGTAGGTTCAGAGTAGATATTAAGAAGGTAAGTAAAAACCCCAGGAAATAACCACTGCGGTGCAGGCGCTTGCCTGGAAGGCACAGAACCAAACCCACCAACCTGGCTTCTGACGGCTGTTGCTAAGCCCTTACCACCACCAGCTCCCTCAGTAAGCAGGAAACCAATGGAAAAAAGGTTTTAAGTTCAATTTGTTACCTTCCTTCATGTTCGCAAATCGCTCCTTCAGTTGGTGATCCACCTCAGGACCAAAGGCAAAGTTATTCACAAAAATAACACTGCAAGATAATGGTCTAGTTAATCAAGAGGGACAGGCAAATGGCACCCAAGTAAACACAACTACCCCCACAACTCAGTCACTTACAGCCTTCCCAGCCGCTTGCGAAACTGAAAAACGCCCCTTGTCCCTGACTATACAGCTACTTCCATCTAACAAAACGCCTTCTTCTGGCACAGTGACACAAAACATTACCTTACCTTTAGCATTCACAGATACTGCCCACAGAATTACATTTAAATAATCTTAAAGGTGTCCTGCTCTGGCAGTTGCCCTCAGCATACAGCCGAGTTTTACACCTGAAGTTTCAACATAAAAACAATGTGCAAAATGTTTTCACCATTCTGCCATGGTGAGATCAAACACCAACACAGCAACTACCAACACACTTACAGTAGTTAATCCACACATGAAAAACAATACTCCAGCACACACATTTCACGTCCCATTACTTCTTCACAAGCATTTAAAATATTACAGCAAAATACCAAAATATATTTTCTCTTCTAGCTCTAAGTTTCCCTGTAACACAAAAAGGCAGTTGACATCTCTCAGCATGTTTTCCCTGTCCAGAACCCAGCACTTCACCCTAACCCACAACGGAGGGTTTGCATCTTTCATTCTGGGTTAGGAAACCAAATGAGGGGGGTTTATTCCTGAAAAAACAGCAGTCAGATGGAAACAAAGAAACCTGCACACAGGTAGAATCACACAAATGACAAAAACATTTGGGAAAGAAACGGAACACAGATTAAAAAAGAAATAGCCCTTTATTTTTAAGAGCCTGGGCCTGGTCTAACTGTCCCTGGTGCCTGTTTCCTACCAGCTCGTAACAAGAGTCCTCAACATCTCCCAGGAGCCGTTGAGCACCCTGCACACACAAACCGTGAAGGCCAGCCTGGCATGTTGTATTGACACAAAGAACTGATTTCTTTACAAGAGATCTGTTTGAAAACTCCCCTCCTAGTGCCTCCACACATTAAACATGTTCAATAAGGACACTGAGTTTAAGAGCAGCAGCCAAAGCTATTAAAACTCGTGGATGAAAAAAAAATGTTTATACACCAAGGAGAAAAAAAGTTATTCTTGCTATGCCTTGCTCTTAGAAATTTGGGAAACCCTGTCTGGCAAGTAAGGCTAGCAGGGGTTTCTTCCTCCTCCTTCCCATGTGCCAAAAAAGAGGCCTCGCAAAAGAGCCAAGCATATTAATGGGACTAGAAAACATCCAGGAAAGGAAGGGAAAAAGACATAGCTTGCCAGATACATATTTTTTTTTGTGTTCATTTTGGCACAGTATTTTGCATGCATGTGACTGAAGCACAGGAGCCCCCAGTCCACCTTGACTTCAGCCCCCTTTTCAGCACATATTGCGAAGCCACAAATACAGCTATTATCGGGAATGCTGCGTGCTGCACAGCTCGCTGACCTGTCAGCGCTCAAGCACGTAGAACCCTGTTCTGGTACAAACCCACCCGTCCCTCCAGAGCCTGGGAGCTCATGGGAAGGGTGACACTTCAACTTGCTCGCTAAGACCGGATGGCTCCAAGGTGAATTCATCAGGCAGTCTGCAGCCTCATTAGAGAGAGCAGACGCTGAACAGTTGGCATGCTCGGAACAACCAACCAACGGTTGTGAGCAAAAAGCTACTTTTTGAATTTCTGTATCAGAGCAAGATGGCTCTGGATCAGTCAGCATACAATTAGCTGCATACCTAGCATTTCTGCATGCAGTTAGATGCACTTCAGTTAAAAAAAAAAAAAAAAATTAAATTTGTTCCAAGGAAAGTTGCACAAACAGCAGAGGAGCATGCATTTGGAATAGCAAACAACAAAGCAAAACCCCACTATGCTCTGGACAAGTCTGTCCACAAATTAAAAGACACCTCCAGAAGTTTAACTGAGGTACACAATAATGCACAAGTCAGATGCTTTCTTGATGGAGTACTCTTAAAACAGTGACTTGGAAGGAATCCATAAATTGCCACAACGCTGAAGACTTTCAGAGAGCCCTCTGACAACTGCCTGCCACTCTACCCACATAACAGGGTGGCCCAGAAGGTCATATAAAAATAAAGACTTTTCTTCTGTCCATAAGGCTGAAAGAATGCAAAGCCTTTAAAAATACAGAAGAATATTTTATGGCTTTTAACAAATTTACTCCCTCTTTGCTACCATCAAAAAGGAGTCTAACCCTCTGTACAGATCTTCACAGAAATAAATCTTCAAGACAAACAGCTTAAATGAATTCCCAATTTAAGTTGGAACAGACTCGCTTGGGTCTTTAGCTTTTTTTAAATGGAAAGTGAGCCTAGCTGAGTACACCAATAGCCAAAATAACTAGTGTTTTGCCAGAATCACTGACACAAACTACAAGGATACGCAGAACAGAGGTTTATACCCCTGTATAACCAGAATTTATCTTGGATACACCCTTGTATGTAATATCATGGGACATGCATTTAAACCCATTCTTCTTGTCAGAAAAGAGGCCAGTATAAGTTGGCAGATAGGCTTTTGGTATTTGCTATGGAAATTCTATATAAAAAGCTGGCTAGCCTCCCAATTTCCATTATACAAACTCCCAAATATTCAGTTCATAAAGCAGCATTCAATTGCTGTACTGTACCTTGTGTTTGCAATTCTCTCTCTCCATTCTTCTGAGAGGAAGTCACCTCTTTCCAGCTTAAAAAAAGACAAAGAACACAAAAACACACACACACCAGTTAACATTGTTCCCTTCTGCTCCATATCCCTTTTCCTTCAGAGAAGGCCAAATGCACTGCACCACCCATGAAGTCTTGAGGAATACCCAGGAGACGAAGCACCCAGAGGTCACCAGCTGGCTCTGCCCATGCCCTGCTCCCGGAGGTGCCCCTCTCCCTGCTCCCACCACTGGATGAATGGGGAAGGGTCCCCGAGTGTCACCGACGCCTATGAAGGCTGTGCTTGCTCCATGCAGAAGCCAGCAATGCCGTACAGCACCCAAACCAGAAACAATCAGCAAATGCCTCCTCAAGTCCCCACTGACCCCTGTGTTTCGGTCAGCCCCTCTAAGCAGAAGGGAACAAGGACAAAGAAATTCAGCACAGCACTGACTGGAAACACTGGCTCGTAATTCAGGCTCTTGTCGCGACAGACAAGCATTTGATTTTTCAGTGGTACTAAATATAGATCTTGAACGCTTCTAACACTTTCGAGTTGGAAATCACGGAACATAGAGGCCTTATTTGAAAATAGTATGGTTATGACTTCAGAGGCTTGTAGTACCTTTCTGATGAAACCACATCAAGTGCCAGGCTAACACCCGCAACTCCATAGCTTTTCCACAGATTAATGTTTTCTCAGTCATGCTTTTGAAATGAGAGAGGAATCTATGGGCCATACAGTTTTGCTGTGCCACAAGTAAGGCAGAAGGAGGGTTGGGGGAGGAAGAGAGAAAAAGTAATATTCAACTATATAGTTAATGATGATGACACACTTTGAAGGGGCAAGTAAGATGATGGCTTATATCAGAACCTCAGGAACATCAAAGCAACGGCACTGACTGCTTAGCATCCTTTTTCTGCATATATTCCTTTGTACGGAAAGAAAAGAGCATTTCACATGCCAGCACTTATTCTCATTTCATGACAACTCAAACAGAAATGCCTGCACTGCACTGCAGACATACTCAAGCTACTTCCAAACCTTGGTCACTAAGCCAGGTTATCTGTCTCGGCGAAGCACCGGAGCCTGGTGAAACACCATAGCTTTCTCTTCCCAGCAGGGAAGTCTGACACCACTCAGAGCCACAGAAGGGATGGCAAACGGAGACAAACCTGTCTGAGTCACGGTGAAGGACAAAGCCACGATTGGCAACAGGAATGGGTGTGCTTCTTGGGAGGAAAAGAGAAAAAGAAGAAAGAAAAAAAACCCCAAAACACCAATAAAGAAGTCCAAATACCCTGCTGTTACACACTGTGGCTGAGGGGGGAGCATCAAGGATTCTTGGGCAAAAGATCAAGAACTTTGCAAAGAGCCTTAAGTATTATAAGCTAAATCTGCTGAAATCAGCAGGTTAGAATAACTGAAGTTAGTGAGAATTATCTGTTCTGTCAAACAGCTAGGCTGAAATAAGATTTCAAACCAGAATTACTACCCGTTCTGTCACAGCTGCTGGGAAGGGATGTATGTTTTAATATCCCCACAAAAAAAACAAAGTGTACGCTGGAGACTGAACTCAGAGATCCAACCTAACAACATACTACTAGATATTTTCAAACTCTAAAGCAGAAACTCAGTGCAACATCAGAAGAGTTTTAAAGAGTACTGAGTTTTTCCTCACCTGATACACTGAAACATTTTTTTTCCTGGGGCTCTCTATGCTCTGTTTGTGAATGAAGACCATCTCTAGGTTATTTTTAAGAGATAATTTTGTCTCAAAGTCTCTTCTGTTCTTGTAGTTTCATGGTTGAGTAACCAAGACACAGCAGAAGAAAACCCACATGCAAGGCGACTACACTTATTTTACAACAATTTTTGCAAGTGAGCTTCTGTATTGCAGTCCCCCATGCCACACAATCAGTTTCTAATGTCTACATGAGGTTTTCATACACTAACAGCAGAAAGAAAAAACATTTGAGAAATAGGGAAGCATGATTATAAAGCCATAGTCTAGCACGAGAACAAAGAACCAGTGTAGCATCAAAGCGTTTTGGAATACTAAGCTCCATATAAAGGTCTTGAAAACTAACCTAAGTGGCCATTATACTTTATTTGGATCCAGTTACACTATACATTTGCCATCCCTATGTGGTTAGGAAGAGTGCAGTTATAACCAAGATCTCCATGCCTTAACCTGATATAACAGCATATGGAGGCTGAATGCTTCCCCCCCCCCATTTTTGCAAGATACAGCCATGTTACAATTCAAATGAACCGCAGCCCTGTTTAAACCTGTCTATTTTTGTATTGTAATGCTACCCTAGCTCATACTTAGCCAATAGCTGAGGGAAAATCTCACCAGGAAAAATACTGGAGTATGGAAATAACCAGATGGTCAACAGTGGTTGGGAGAAAATTGGGTTATTTTTTCCCCTCTGGAAGCAAGACAGTGATTCCTGGATGAGTGAATTCAAAACAGAGCACAAGAGCTACCCGATTGACTACTCTTAACAACCAGTTTCTTCACCTACTGTACTTGGGGAGCATTGACCAAGAAATGATGGCCTAAAATAAGAATAGTATGGCCTTCCCCATCAACTGACACAGGTAATCCAACAAAATCCATCCAGAATCCCAGTCAACTCTGTAGTTTACAATAATTTTGAGAGCAAAATAAGAACCAGTAAGGAAACTCCAGCTAGTCAACTCCAGGCCAAGAGCTGCAGTAGCTAAACCAGTAGAAGAACAAGGTCCATTATGGTCACGTAGCGAGAAGGTGGCATGCCCGGGCAGAGCAGCAATAACAGCTTTGGGGACACACTCAATCTATTCCCACCAGTGTCCCCACCCCCATCGTGTTCCTCCTCTCTCTGCGAAACTTAATCTCCTTAGTGAATAATGAATGGAAGATGGACCATCTGTAATGCAGATATTTTCATCTGATTAGACAATGCAGGAGACGTGCTTTATCTAAAAGGATAATTAGCTCAGTGAAATCCGCTTCAGAGAGCTGCCAGCCTGCATTGTTTCTAAGTTTAGAAGCAAAAACAGGTTTTTATTCAGGTTTTTCAAACAGATAAATTCGCTCTAGAGAGACTGCAGAAATACGCTCAACGGCATCCGATTCCTGTAACTCTGCCTGTAACTCAAAGAAAACCCAGCAGGTCAGCGCCCAGGGGAAACAACAAGAGGTACACTCCAGCGGGTTTGCATTCATCACGTAGCAGAGCAACAGTTTATGAAGGTCAAGCCCCTGTGCTGCGGAGGAGGGCTCCGTTCTCGCCCCAGCACTGGGCTGGGAGTCTCTCTGGTAACGCTCTGTCTGACCGGCTACACAAAGCCATAAATTCACACAGAGAATGCCTCATTCCAGCAGCCTCCATGCAAACACTTGGCTCACAAAAACCAGTCGTTTCTGCCTGGAAAAGTACACATGGTTATTTTTAGGTTCCTGTTCTTTTCAAAAATAACTGAAGGCATGAATCCAAACCTCCAAAATGTGGCATCAATTCAAAGCCACTGGGGACGTTTGGAGGGCTTTTCAAATACCAAAACATCAAGTTTCCCGCTGAAATAGGGCATTCAAAAATATCTGGGACAAACAGATATCTTGCCCTTTCCTCAGCTGCAGTGTACTGTTAAGCAATGGAAGTTTTTAAGTACAGGTGATGTCAGTTATCCCCCCAAACCAGTAGCTGGTATCAGACAACAAGAGACAATGGAACTCCTACACAAATCGCTCTGCTTTTCCTCCGAACAGAGATTTCTAGGAAAATAACCCAGACAGGGCACCCCAAACACAGAGACAAGCCTGCAAGCTTACTGATGCCAGGCTTCCACTGATCTTTGCACAACAAAAATCCCCTCTAATCTGCGGGGCTGAACCACAGAGCATCTTCAGCAATTAGATGCTACTGGGGTTTCCTCTGAGCAGACAGACCCCGTGTCAGAGATGTCCACCCAGCCTTTAACAACACTGACCTGCGTTTTCCTGCACTTTGAAGATTTATATATGATTTCCACCTACTGCTAAAACAAGCTTTTATAGAAGAGGGGAAGGTATTCTGTTATAACAACCCTGAGTAAACAAACCCAAAACAAATCCTTGTCTTCAGCACAAGTCCAATGTGCAACTGCAGCTACCGCCAACTTTGCTTGCAGAGACCTACTCTAAGCTCTGACCGGAAGAATATCTCCCCCTAGCAGAAGAGTACAACAGGTAGCAGGCACTGAGGACACACTGAAAACTTTCTTCAAGGGTACCCTGGGAAGAACACTTAAGCACTTTCTGCTACATGGCAATCTCAGCATTGTGCCCTAGATACCTGGAGATGGCTCCGATTTTGAGGCCACATGAGGATATTTACGGTTAGAAACCATGCAAGCCCATCTGCCTCTTAATTGCAATACTGCTTTTTAATTTGATGACTGCACATGTGCAGAAATTCCCCAAGAAAGACTCTCTAATTATCTAGGCCTAATGACCTTAGAAGTCTCCTGTTTCCTTCAGACAACAGTTTTCTTGAAAAGAATGGGGAAAGGCTAAGCTTGGAGACTTCCAAGTTCCATGGGAAGAGAAATAGAAGATAAAAGGAATTGAAACAAAGTGAGATGTGTTGGAAGTGGGACACTGTAGTCCAAAAAGCTGAAGCAGCTGGTGAAACAAGTACAACGCATTCCCTCCGAATACAACAGAGGAGACTAGCAAAGAATATGATTATCCCTAACCGATCAGGAATTAAGAAATCAAGGAAATTGAGGAGTAACTGAACCTAAACAATAGCACAGGGATGTAAATATTGCAAGTTGAAACATATCAATTGAATGTAAAAACTAAGAAAGATTCTTAGCAGAAAGTGTTACCCCTCCTGGGTTTTTTTTTTCAATTAGAATCATGAGATTGAACGGCCTGTCATTTAAAATGAAACTCAGTTCATTTACCAGGATTATGAGATATGATTACCTACCATAGCTGGAGATCGGGAGACTTAGAAGCCATCCCATGATGAGCAACCTTTCTCCCACTCCTCTCATGCCCCAAAGAGATCTTCCCACTCTAAAGCTGCAGCGATGACCCATTACTGGCAGTCTCAGGACACTTTGCCACTAGCTACTGGAGAAGTTTAATGTGCAATTATCATCTCAAAGTGACTATGCAACAATGTTTTGATTTCTTTACCGAAAAGATCTGCATATACGTGACTGTGTATTTAGTATGGAACCATTTCTCAAAAGAGACTTTTCTCTACAATTGTGGACAAAATAGAATGGAAATATACCTGGACAATCAGAGTTTATTTTAAATATTGTCACTGGACCTTGCTCATCAGAATTCACATGTCCAAGCTCAGAACTTCCAGCAGCAGTAAGAATACTCTGGTGGGAAAGGCAAGGAAGTGATTCTGATGGCTGCAGATCTGTGTAAGGGCAATCAACCGTTGCCTCTCCAAAACAGTGCTAGCTAGAAGACAAGACTTATGCAGCAGATCCCTTTTCAGTGAGAAATCAAAAACTCATTTGTATTGGAAACCTATACTTGTACTAGGCTCTTGGCTGTTAAAAAAAAAAAAAACACAAAAGCAGCAACTCTGCAGGCCCAACTCCAGGATTTATTGCTGCCTTATGTACCAGAGTTTTTACTTTTACAGCAAGGCACCTGTTACGTGCATGAAGTCAAAACCACTGTCCACATTACTCCGACAAAACTGCAGGTGGGATCTGAGAATTCTTCCCACTGAAATTCTGCCAAGCTTCCCTCCTCCAACACTTTCTTCTTCTCAAAATATTTATTTTTCATATGACTGCCTAAAACATTAGAGTGGAATTCACAAGTTAAGCTCTGCTGATGACAGACCGTTTCAATTTGTGCTTATTTTATCTCCAGCATTTGGAATTCTGGGATCTCAGTAAGCATTTTGCAGGGACAAAGATGTTTTCCAGAAAGATAAAGATAGCAGGCTTTTAATTCCGTGCCTTCCAGTGTCTTCTAACTGCATTACGAGACAAGTTTGCTCTCTGCTTAACGATAGTCACCTATAGAAGATGCTGTCTAAGGACTTACTAAAGAAAACATACTGCTTGGCAAAAAAAAGCAAATGTAAGCCTAGGGTGTTTGATGAAGCAATAAAAACTAAATAAATCTGCCCTGTATGTCTACGTGTAAAAGACTAAAATCTATTTTCAAGCATCACTATGACAAGGTGATAGGAAACCAACTTTCCTTAAGATAAGTAGTGCTCGAAGTGCTCAGCTCTTCCCAGAAATGCAGACTCGAGAAAGAAATTTTAAACACTTTTCTGAAGAGAGGTATAAAAGCCAAAGAACCTAGCAAAAAATAAGTAGCTTTGTTTCAATATAGTACCAGACTCTGTCACTTGGAATGCACAATATGGAAATGCTCACTGCCTACGGCAATCAATATGCTTTCAATATTTTAGTCCAAGTTCCTACCCTATTCTTTAAATTACACAGCTCATAAGCAGAGTATCTTCAGTAACAATTCCTTTCATGTAATGCCAGCTGGGTGACACAATGGAAAAATGCCATATGGCCACTTCATGAAAAGTAAAGCATTCACAGTGTTTCCACAGCAGGAAAGCGTTAGCAGCCTGATATCAATCCTACAACAAACTAGTCCCACAGCAGGCCCAGCATCCCTCTGAAGAAAATCACGCTACACAGGAAAGGCATTTCAGGACGAAAGTGCACAGAGGCAGGTGGCACTGTCACCTTCTCCAGCCTGCTTCCCAAAGGGAGAGCTGCAGCATCCTTCCTTAAAGGATAAGCCCTCTAAAGAGCACCAGGGATCCCAGTAGACACAGAAAATTGGGAAATAAAGGCTGGCCATCTACGACCTGCCATTTGATCCCACACTGCTGGAACGCTGAAAGCCACGTGGTTCAAACCATTCCAGTAACACAGCAGTAGTGGCTCTGGTCAAAAGGAAAATGAAGAAGTAGTTCCCCAAACACTTGCTTGCACTTCAACTTGCCAGCTGCAATTTACGGGCAGGAAAGACTGACCCAACTTCTCTGGGCAATTAGGGAACAACCCTGATCCATTCTCCAGTGGTCAGAGAAGCAGAAATACATGTATTTTCAAAACTCCCCGTTGCTTCCTCTTGTAGTATGATTACATCCATTTCCTCACTGGAAAGCAATTAACAAGGGAGCAGATTTTCTTAATGACAAGTATGAAGGGGGAGAAAAGGAAAAGGGAAGGAATCATACAAGAGAGTGCAGGACTCTGCACATCTCACACTGTCATTACAGAGCGGTAAACACATCCACAATTCAACATCTGGAGGAAGGGGAAAGCTACTTCATTATGTGTCCCTAGCCCTGAGTAGATACATGCCCTGCGATGACCCATTTACTCCTCCTGCTCTAACTCCACCCTCAGCACATCTAATTCCAATCCTTTCCAAATCAGAACTAACCACCCACCAGCCCTCCTGAGCCCACAACCCCCCCCTTACCTTCAGCTACAAACCATCTATTGGTCCTGGAGTTTTCTACTCTAATCTCGCAGTGCCGGCATTCATCCAGAACTTCAACCCCATGCTTCCCAACGTTCAAGCCCCTGCCATCCCATCCCCTCCACCACCTGTCCCAGGTGACCCCACCTTTACCTGCCTGCAGAACCAAAGCTTCAGCTTTTGCTTCTAGCAAGAGATTTCAGAAACCCAAGGAGGAGCTGTCATTTTCAATAGTTTACCCAGAAAAAAAACCCCACACCATGGAGACAGAAGGAGGGGGAAAAAAAAAAAGGGCAAAAGAAGTTTTAATACAAACAGAAGACACATGGCAGCCCCAGTTAAAATGACAACGTTTTAGAAGAATAAAGCTTCCAAGAGCTTCTGAAAAGACCTGAAAGTGCTCCCAACAACGCTATACCACATGTCAAGCAAGGCAAAAAGAGGGCCCTGGGAGGATGTCTTGGAGAACACCATCCTCGGGATCAAGTCAAAAGCCAGGTAGCAGGTATGACTCATGCTGCCGCATGACTGGTGAAAGGCTGAAGAGGACTTTGCAAATTCTGTACATCAGCATGGATCACAAAGTTTTTCACCTGAATTTCACTCACTGTGTATTCTGCATGTTTTTTCCCATACCATTTCATCCACTTTCTGAACTCTCTGTCCATCGTCTAGAAGAGGGAAGAAAAACAAAACCATCAATTAAGACATCTCATGTTAACAGTTACATTGCAGTAAAAGAAGAAGCAGCTCTGACAGCGTTCATTGACCCCCAAGACCTGTTTTTTTTTTGTTGGTTTGCGGGGTTTTAGCCATTAACACTCAAAGGATAGGCAGACAGACAACTACTGTAGTTTTGTTTCCTCAAAAAAGCCTTTGCTTTACCAGGGCCAAGTCAAAGCTGGCATCCTCTTCCATCAAAGTTACATGTTATAAGCAAGGAAATCTGAGTTGACACTGCCCAGCACTAAAAATGGTGCAACCTTAAGTAGCTACTGTGTTGTAGTACATAATCCCACAGCAAGAAGGAGGCACCGAATGCAGCCCAGTCTAAGCCCAGATAGCAAAGGAACAAACAGGATGAAGACAGGTCTGTTAGGGTGAATGAGAAAGCAGAAAGCGGCATGCAAAGCAACTGTAACAGCAAATGGAAGGAGTGTCGCAGCCAAGAAGAATGCTTCAAACTACATCTGAACAGACTAGGGCTGCAGAGGATGGAAGACTGCTACTACCTAACCAGGTAGCTGGCACAAGTTTTCCACTGCCAAAATATAAGAGAAAGGAACCAAAAACCCCCATACATCAAGATAGCTTGGTGCCTTACAAATACGCATCTCCACAGTTACAAAATCTTGTCCCCATCTATATAAACTGACAACATGCAGCACAGATCAGTACTTCAGCAGTGGAGGTCCAGCTACACCTATACAACACCTTTGGAAATGAAACTCAAATGTCTTGCAAGACTGGAAAAAAACCCACTCCTGATCTTTAGGATTTGATTCCACATATGGGGGGCACCCAAATTTGGAGGTAACAGAGAAAGGAGATAAGGGAGAGAATCACAGCGGGAATTCCGACTTCACTGACAGCCTGGAGATGGTGAAGCCCTTCATCAACAGGTCAGTAAAACAGTGCACGTTGACAGATGTGACTTAAAATTCTTTACAATTCACAAGCACTCCAAAGTGTAGTAGGACAACTCACAAAAATCTTCAGTATTTTCATATGCTGCATGATTTTTTTTTTTAAGACAACTTCACTAAGACAAATTCATAACATTCTTCCTCTTCAGCTGAAGTGTTTCAGAGTCATCTGCATTAATTATCATAGTAACCAGAGATGTGTTGCCACAGCCAATCTTAACTACAAACTTAATCCAATCCCTTCCACAAATGTTTGTCAGAGATGGGGAGGAAAACCGGTCCATTACACACAGCACAAGGCAGATTAGCTGTACATAGGCAGCTTCACACATTCTGACACTGCAGCAGCTGTTCAGCTGTTAAATCTGACAGGACATCGTCTGTAACCAGAAAAATAACGCAGTACATTTTGTTCATCCAGTAACCTTACGAAATACTGGTGTACTTCCAAAACTGAAGGTACCCCATGAGTTAAATACTCCTCATATTCAATTTGTGGGTAGTTTTTTTTGTTTGCTAACACCTTGTGTTTGCACAATGACATGAAGGGATATTAAGGTACATGAGAATTTAACTTTCCCTCTTTAACACTGATCTTTAAGCTTACTATTCACCACAGATGGGAGTCCAGGCCTTGCAAGTGACTCCCTAATGAAACCAGAACGCTCACGCAGAGGGACTGCAAAGAGCACTCCAGTTGGAAATTTCCACTGGGTCATAGCAGGGGAAACCAAATGGATTTTTAGATCCTTGTCTGATCCTCTTCACCACTATGTTTATGCATTTTTGCCCACACCACTGAAAAGGAGGATCAAGGGCATTTTTTTTCCCCCACTCCCTTCATAAGGTATAATTTTCTAGCTTGTACAGGCTGAGTCAGCTTGTTTTAACAATATGGAGGAATAAGTTTCTGTTCAGTCTACTGAAGAAAGTAAACTTCTTATGGTAAGGCATGACTAATCTTTATTATTTGCTTGTAGCTCATTTGCCTTCCAGGTTTGCCTTGTAACTGATTATCTTTGTGTGTTCCCAGTGGCACAGAATTAGAAGTGTAAAAAAACCTGCCTGCCTGACTAAACATTATGGTTTTCTTATTACAAGACTTCATCTAGCTGCCTACTAAGCAGTTATTAACCAGATACCCAACACAGGCCTTATCAATTAGACTGCAACAGTTTAATAACCAAGCAGAACTAGAGCTTCAGGACACCAAAAAGAGGCATCATTACCATAAGCAGAAACATGGCCTTTAAACCCTTTAGGAACCCTTTTGTTTGGTCAATTCATTCCCAGATTTGCTTAATGGTATGGTCTCTGGAAGCCCTGTATTAGAGCCATTTCAGATCCACAGGATGGTACAGGTGTTTAGGTGAAGCTTATGCTACACTTCCTTTTGAATAGGTCTTACACCATTGCCTTTAAAACAGCTTTACATCTCCTGGTCCTGAAATCACTTCAGAAACATGCTAATGCTCCTCCTGTGCACTCCACAAGCACTGCTAGCAAACAACTCCACACACGCTTCTTTCCCCAAGCATACCATGCTCCAGGTCATACTGTCCTGAAAAGCAAAAGCAACTAGGACAAACTCTTGCTTTTCTTCCTGCACAGCACTTAATGGTAACCCTGAACCACTCAGCCTTCAAATAAGGTATACACACACAACTCGCTTCAAGAAAACTCACCTCAGCATATTTGGCTGGAATATCAGCTTTCTCCACACCATAGTGATGTTTGCAGTTTGTGGCTGCAGCCACTTGAAGCACCACCTGACCCACACCTGCAAGAAAGGAAAAACAAACCTGAGAACAAGTTTCAGTAGAAAACCACTGCAAGGGGAGACAAGATCTTTTAGAGCAAAAGGCAACAGGAAAAATGCAGGTAATCTGTGGGATGAGGCTTCAGGGTACAATTTCAGCTCCCAGTTGTGTCTGACTGTTCCCATATGAACTCCACCTATCTCTCAACTGGAAATCTTCAGTAAAAAGAGTTTACATCCTAACTAGAAAGTAAGCAGTGCAATTTCTCTTTTCTTACAGAAAAAGCATTTATAGTGTATAGTTTTCAGGTTTGTATTTTTCACTACACTGAGCACCTTTTATGATACCAGCCTCAGACTACAACACTTACAGCAGTGTTTGTATTGATAATTATTAATGGCTACTTTTATTAAATATTACAGACTCTTTTTTACAAATTCACACAGGTTTCAGAATGACTGCATTTTCCTTTTGTCCACAAATCTTATATGCATTCCATCAAATCTACAGGTTTTACATTGTAATTCACTATTTAAGTAACTGAACAGTTAGACAAACCCTACCACATCCCAATACAAATACCTGTTGGTCACATACATATGCCATTAATTTAAAGATTGGCTAAAATGTTTGTCATTGTGCTACATTTCATGGTGAAAACCAATATAAATATTGCTAGATTAAGTCTGAAAACATGTAAAGCTCATTCATATATGAGCTACTTTAGAAAATATTATAGGGCTCAACACTCAAAATTTCAGAGGCAGCCACTACACTGGCAAGACTAAGTATGGCTTAAAAATGCATGAACTTCCCATCACTCCAAATTCTACTTGCATCAGATGCTACCAGCAGTAATTAGCTGTCATTTCTACACCTTGCCTGAATGCATTCCCTCTGCCCCATCTCAGCTTATGTTAAAAGGACAAAAGAAAAAATATTTGTTAGATTTCTCTCTGTATGTGCAACCCACATTTTGCACACACTGGAGCAACGTCATTCCACATTTGTTATGACAGTCACAATTTCCTTAAAACATCCAATATTCATCAATAGTACATTGATGCATGACTTTCTGTCTATGACAAAATGCATTCTTGTCTCACCAGCGTACTTAATCATTCTGCAGAGGACCACATGGGAAACACAAGCGAATCTAAGAGGATAGCCCATTTGCACAGAAAACATATTGCTGTTTTCCATTTCATTGGCTGCCGGCAGGAAGCAGCACTGGTAATTGAAGGGGTGGAACTCCTGCATTTAAACCATTACCACTATAATGTTGGCTGGCACAATGAGAACTGCAGTGCTGACAGGGGATTTTGTTGTTGGGGTTTTTTGGTTGGGTTGGTTTTTTTTGCCAATTCCCATTTTGCATACACATGCGTATTTTATACACATGCAAATATGGATGTACAAATTTCTGCAGGGCGGAGAACATGGACAACCAATGATTTGAGGGAGAATTGTTTCGCTGTTTCTTATTTATGAAGAGCAAGGAGGACAAAGAGGAAAGAGACAATCAAGAACACACTGCATTGTCAGATATCACATGATACAGCATAAGTAGCTATTAATCTTGTCTTTCTTTGGCTTTTCTTTTTGAAAGAACTTAACTGTATTGTAATTTCAGTTTGCCTAATAATGGTGCATACCTCCATGAACTCCTGCAAGGAGCCACACATTCCTGGCATCGCACACAGAACTACCAAGAACAGCCACAGCATCCTGGTGGGGGTTTTGCCCTGCTGCTCAGCCACTGCTGTCTGTGTGTAGTTACTGGCCCGACATTAAATTTACTGGTAGAAGTAATACGCTCTGACAGTATTTTCATTTACACTGAACTCAATACTGCATTGATTACAATTTACAGAAAGTTCACTCCTTCAGTATGAACTGAACAACCATGTTCTGGTTTTAATTGTTTCAGTGTTCCAAACATTAAAAGTCAAAGACTTCTAAATTTAAAACATTCCTTTCAGACAGGCTTTTTAGACTGTGAATTTTTATCCTGTTGGTCAATCTCCAAGATTAAAGTGGGGAGGTTAGCAATAAATACCTGATTTTATTTCTGATGACAGCAGGTAAAAGTATCTAACATTTGAGCATGTTATATAATCAGCAGCATTACAGGACTTCAGATATGATCTTCTCTAACCTTCCTGAACAAACAATTGCTAGCATCTATAGCAATTTTTTTCTACCAGATGGAAAATAGTTTGTCAGATCTGCCTTTCTAAATGTCTCCTCTGAACATAAGTCATTGAAACAGGAAATTTCAGACATAAGTCCCACTGAGGGACGAGGTGGGGGGTTAAAAAAAACACAACACTGAAGATCCCAGACTGGAGATGTATTAAGTTTGGGGGGAAAATGGCAGTCTTGCTGTATTTAAATTTAGAATAGATTTGCTTTTTATCAACTGAATGTACTTGAAAATATTTTTCTCCAGAAGTCCTGTATCATACCAGCAACAAAACCAAAAACACACTTAAATTTAAAACTTTACAACCCAACTCTGAACCAGATTTTAGCAACAAAAAAGATCATCTTCTCACTCAGGACATTGGTTCCACATGAGTTTGGGTTATAATCAGTTTCTTTACCAACTATAAACATCTATTTCCTTTTAAAACTCTAACCTGTTCAAGAGATGGCAGTTGTAGGTTGTAAGCTAGATTTTGTGGGGTCTCAAGGCAGCTGTTAAAGCTAACTATAAAGTCTTTTTTGACACACTGAAAAGTATTTTAGAGGAAAAAAACCCTACTTAATTCTCAGATTCCACACCAAGTGTTTCACGCTGGCATGAGAAGGGTCAAGAAATCACATTTTCAGATGCGAAGTGGATAAACTGAATCCACTGAAAACAGACGAATCCTTAGAAATGGAACTGCTATTGTTATCTTTCAAGCATCATTTTTAATACTGTTTCTTCTTTATAAGTGTATGCACCAGTAGCAACAGAAACCAAGAGTTTTCTGTAACAAGGGGTTATTGCATTTGTAGGCCGACATTTCGCTAACACAGCAGGGAGGAACATCTGGGATGTCTGTTTGGTCTATTTAATCTTGTCATAAAAAGCAGGAGCATCATTGGGGATTATCTAGAAAACGTACTTACCCTGTAACACAATCCTTAGTCCTGGCTTACTTTCCAAATATGAATTTCACCTCGTTTTTTTTTTTTTAAGAAAGGAAAAAACAGCAAGCAAAAAGAGAAAAAGAAAACCCACTTAAGTTACTGGTCACTTACCACTGCCCAAGTCAACAAACAAATCATCCTCTGTCATTTTAATTTCATCTATCATTTGGGCCACTAAGTCAAAGGAAGTTTCTCCGTAAACCTCTGGGGAAAAGGGCTCATAGTTGTTAAGTTTCTCTGGATCAGTCACCGAGTGGTTATACACTTGCTGCAGAATGTGCCGGAGGAGCCCGTTGGAGGGACGAGTGTTCAGTTTCATCGGTTGGGTGGTTCCTTTCCACTAAAGGTAAAGAGCAGGAAGAAGATATGAACCCAACGCAAGGACAAGTAAATGTCGCCAGAACAAGGCTACATTGGCATAATGCAGAAACGAGAAATTCCCTCCCATCCCCTCTCTCACAAGCTGGTCTGCAGGGCTCTGTAAAGATAAAAATGATACTAAAGAAATTACACAACACCGATTGCTCTTTACTTTGTCTCATGTCAACTAATAGGTAATCTTAAATATGCTGGAAATAGGTGGTAAAGGGGAAATTAAAGTGATGTAAAAATCAATAGGCAATGTAAAGCTTTATACTGTGTATAGTTGAAGTGGGCATAAAAGTTTGTTTACTTATTTTTTATTTACTGATCACCACTCAACTGATGTTGACTGTACTGTCAACATCAGAGCAGTTTTATTTTCTTTCAGGAACTGCAGGATGGGAGGGATCATATGTACTCAAACAGGGAGTGGCAGGAAAGAGATGGAAATCAAGCTTCCTTTCTTCTTCAGAAAAAAACCTGTCCTAAACAAAAAAGTTAAGTTTTAAAAATGTTTACCTCTCCCTTTGATAAGGAAAAACAAACAAACAAAAAAAATGACAACTCCAGGATCTCTCCTAAACATTCCTCTGTTTGAGATTCAGATGGCAAGAAGAAAATAAAACCCATCAGGTTTGCCATTTCAGACAGAAATTGCTAATGCTGAATAGCTTCAAATCCTTCTCTATTAATCAGCATACACATGAAGACACCCAAATCCAAACAAGTACAAGTTTTATGGAGTTGTAGGCCCACAAAGTGAAGGAAAGCCTGGCAAAAGTAGTCTTGTTGCGATAATATGGCACATTTCAAATAATTCCCACAAGCACAGCAGAGAAAAAAATCCACCTATACTTTCAAAATTAAAAAGAATAGTTACATTCATTCATTGTTCATGTTTTGCTTCCTCCAATTCAACCTTTTACAGGGGTAAGAAAACCAAAAAGCTTGTTAAATTGGTCTGAAGAGAGATTACATTTTAGCTTTGCCAGAGCGATCCCCCAGAACAGAGCAGTTGAACTGAGTGGTAAGCAAGGAAATTCCTAAGCCATGGATCACTTCCACAACACACAAGAGAGTTTGTATGGATTAGTTAAGTACTCATAAGCCATAGATTTCCCCACACAAAAGTAAATCTATGCGATAAATCCCTGTGAAACATCTACACACTAAATGCAAAGAAATCTCTTCTTCCCCCTAAAGGTAACTCAGCTATTTCAAAGTGCCAAAACAATGGTGCTCAAAGTGAGCGCTGAAGAGTAATATAGCTTACAAATCTGCAGTTTAGGGAAAAAAATTATATATATAAAATATATATATATATATATAAAATATATATTTTATTTTATTTTTTTAGAATGTCCCTCCAATACTAACTCCTTGACTGCCCAGGTGTGATCAAGAAAATAAGGCTTAATATCAGACTTATCAACTCTCCAAAAGAATGGAAGTGCTGAATACTGGTGATGCAACTAGACTAACACGTACAATCCAGCGCTAAGTCAATCACAGCTTTCTGGATATTATTCACAACGTGCAATTTCAAACCACCTAGATAAACATCATAGCACGTAACAAAGGTAAATACATACCAACTGATGAATGCTATCAATGGCTCGGTTGTACTTGTCACAAAGCCTCTGCATGCTTTCAAAGCTACGTGGGGAGAAAGAACGCAGGGTCACTTTAAAACAGAATGATCTGAAGGTACAACCTTGTGCTTTTTTGTAATATGCACCCTAAGTAGGTGGCTATTTAGGGTTTGTTTCTTGCAGAACATGTAATTAGGTAGACAGCTGTAGGACTTTGTATCCAGTTTCCTTTAAAACAATTCTCCAGTAGACAAGGAGTACATGACAAATAATATTAGTTTCTTTAATTAATGGTAAAAGGACTGAACTCAAAGTGACTTATTAGAAAGTTTTGTATTCTCATAGTCCATTACTACTTTTCCATATTCTCAGCTGCACAGGAATTTAAGACATTTGTAAATTTTTCATCTTTGTCCCATCATCTCTCCACAATAATCAGTCCTGAGACAAGTAGATACTTTTCTAGAAATTAACACTGGGACTGAAAATGCAGACAGACCCAGGACACAATGTAAAATTTCACCCATCAGAAAAGCGTACTGATTGCTTCATGGGTTGGTCAGGATTACAGTCATTTCAGGCAGATGCCTCAATGACAGAAGCTGAGAGGATTAAATAAATTCATCTCAGGTCAGGGAAGAAAAGATATTACTAGGAACATCATCTGTTATGTAATCAGACCCACAAAGCAGCAGCAAAAAAAAAACAACCCAAGGAGTTACAGGAGTAAGATAAGTAAATCATGGCCATCCACAAATCACGAAGGGAGCAGGGGGACCAGGGGACATCAGAAGGAAGTGGCTCTTCAGTCTCTAGTGATCCTGATTACCACTACGCTGGCTAGGACACCTCTCTGAGGACGACTGCTGACTTCCACTTCAGGCTTTCAACTGCCCATGTTTAATTCCACGTTAAGACAAAGACACTGAAATGGGTTTTTGTCTGCACGGCGCGTGCATTTCCATAGCCTGCTGCTTTGCATTCACATCCATGTGTCAGTATCTCCTGCAAGTAATTTTTCTGACGAATTTTTTTCAAAGGAAGTAAAAAGACTAAAACCATTACCAAAATTACAGGTCTCTGACTCCCTTGAAAAGCTGCAGACAGGTTAAGTGGGGCATGACTTTTGGGAACAGATGGGTTTCTCTTTTATTCGGTATTGCTTCTGACCACACTGATGCTGCCCAGTTAAACATGCCCAGCGAGGATGCCAGAACTACAAAAGTTACAGCACTGCAGTCACTCTGAGTTATCCACAAACCCAAGTTAAAGGATTTGATGACAAGGGATGCTCAAGCCTGATTTCTCCTTCTGATTTTTTCAGGAGGAAGAGAGGGACTAACAAGTCTTGCAATGAAACAATTAAAATCAAATTGAGAGGAGGAAGCAATACCTTAAGCAGATCATCATACAAGTGTCTGGTGCTCAGTACAATAGCCAGGGATTAATTAAACCAATGCAGTTTCATCTGCAAACCTCATTCTAAAAGTTTAGTCATGCTCTGGACTTGAACAAATTCAGTCTTTCCCACGAAAACAACTAAGGAGGTTTTTGTAAACTGCAGCTTGAGGGTCATCTCTTTTTCCAGTCTCAGTATAGCCAAGTCAATACACAGAACCTCGGACCTCTCCACAGCTATACCGCAGGTCAGAATCAGCTGCTCCCAGCCTCAAGGTGAATGCCACATACTGTACATTTGCTTTAAGCTGTTTGTGGAATAGGTATTCGCATGTAACTACAGGCATCTTAAAATTACTTTTAACCTGCCCAGAAGAGCAGTATGAGCAGTTTGCCTTTTAATTTAGCCCCCCACGCAAACAGCATTCCACTTGCACTGAATCTTAACCAGCGGAGGGACAGGGAAGGTTAACCTCCCACAGTCACGGCAGGCAGAGGACACAGCGCTGACATACAGCTCTGGCATGCCACTTTCTAAACAGGAATTCTTAGTTACTACAAAAGTAGAAACCTCAGTGCCATTCAGATTCCTAACACTGGACGCAGTCCAACAGCACAGATACCGATCATTGTTTCAGAGTGAGTAATTCCAACGTACACCAGAGCTCAACTTTCTGCTGCGTGGAGTTTCCAATTATGTCCTTAATCCAACAGCCTTTGCCAATATTTCTGTTACACATTTCCTACCAAAATAACTCTGCCGAGTCTGAAGCCAGTTCTAAAAGAAAACTTCAGTTCATAGTGTCTAAGAATAACCAGTTACAAACTGATTCACTATAAACTGTGCTGGCCTGTGCTCCTGGTGGGAAAAAAAATATTCCTCTCACCTTTTTGTATCATAGTCAATTAAAACATAGTTTTCCATAGCAAGCTTGAGATCTGGGATTTCTTCACAGACCCACCTGGAACAAGAGAAGAAATAACAAATAAAACCATCTCCAATTAAGTATAATAAGGCCGCCTGTCTCAATTCTAGACTGGCATTGCTATATATGAAGACAGAATACTGCAGCAGACCTGAAAGACCACAATATTATTAGGAGCGAGGCAGACATCACAAGATGCTAATTGGAAAGCAGCAATAGTTCACATTTGTATTGAATAAACAGCAAGGTGCCCGTAAACATTAGCGGTAGTATAAAGCTCTTGAAATGGCACAACTTCAAAACAAGGTGATACATGTATTCAATGCATCTAAAAATACTCAAAGCCATGGCTGATGCTAATGTAACATAAATTGTGATGCAGAAGTGCAATATTTCCAAAGAATTCTGATACTGTAACAAGCTTTGACAAAGCTGAATGTGAAGAAGACACTTCCTTCAGCACCCCAAAACAATGGCACCAATCATTCATTGCAAAGATAGTCTCCTCTGTCTAGTGCTCTAAACTGCTCTTACACCTTACATGACGCAACCCAAAACAGATTTTCAAAAGTTATTTTGATAAAAGATCCCTTTTACACACTGAGTTAACAAAGCCCCATGTGTTGTTGCCATGAGAAATGGAAAGCTTGCACCCACAATGGCATCTCACAAGAGATCTTCGCTTTTGGAACATAGGAAGATTAATTCCTTTCAAAGACATCTTAAAAGCCGCATAAGCTTTGCACACACTTTCCTCCAAAAGCGTCAAAATAGGAAAGCACTATTATCATCAGAAAACCTCAGAGCGTGTCACAGGATGAATTCCAACAGGAATGGCAGTTTTTTCTTCATGTACTTTGATGCATGCCTCACTTTTAAAATGATAGGGGAAAAGATTACTGGAGATTCAATAGTTCTGGTTCCTTCTGGCCAACTCACCCTTATCAAATAAATATATAGGCAAGTAAAAACCAGAACTTCTACATATATGGCTGACTAATATCTCCCATCTCCCTAAAAACGTTAGAACTCTGATCTCTTGCCATTTGTTTTCTCCTAGATTAGGGAAATGGACAGTCAACAGCTGTTTACCACTGGCTTGAAGAGATAAATGCTTCTTTGCATCCTTTTACCCACCACTTTCATAACCACATTGCGGTTAGTTTGCACAAGGCAGCATGAAACCCTTCTAATACTGTATCCACTGCAATCATGCTTAGAACACAGTTGTGAAACATTACATTGGCCCAACTGCTTTCTAACACAGTTTTCCCCTTGCCTTCAGCTAGTGTAGCATAGAAAGCACTAGCACTGATAACTATCACAATCACTTTCAGCACCACATCTGTTTAAATCCCTTCAGAAAGGATCTTCTCAATAATCATACTGATAAATGACGCCACAAGTTCCCAAGGCACAGAACCTCATCAACAGCAGTACGAGTGAACTAGAAGTAGCAGTGGCAGTGCATCTTGTGTCAAGGCTTTGTAGTTCGAAAAAGAAATTTGTTTAGAAGAAAAATTCTCAGCTTTAGCCTCATTACACAGACCATGGGAAAATGCTATGATTTCACGCATATAAGTGATATTATCAACACATACACATGCAAGCATTTAGCTCTCTTGTTTTGCCGGGAGCAAACAAAGCTCACTACCTTTTCCTAGGCCATGTGTGACTGACCAAATTTCAGCTCAAGTGGCTATGCAGAGAAAACATCCTTCTTTGTACCTCACCTGTATCTGCACCATCCAACCATTAAAACCAGCTGCAGATACAGCCCTCAGACAAGGGAAGCCTGTATGGTAAGGATCTAAAACAGTTAACAAGAATAGCTTTTAAACAATCTAATGCAGCTAACACATTAATATCCCTCGGGTGTTTGGGGAGTTTCTGTTAGCATTTAATAAAAGTTGTTCTACAGCAAGTCACCTCCTAATCCTGCTGAAATAACACCAAGCCATGTCATAACCACTGTATTGGGAAATGCTCAGACTTCCTACTCCTTGCATTTGTCTTTCACCTTTATTCTCCTATTTTCCCCATATTGGTCCAATTCTACCAGCAGAATTAAGAGGAATGCTAATAGTGACATCATTCCCAAATAATGCAAATGCTAACAATGCTGCAACATCACAGCAACAAGGGGAAAGGGAGAGGGTGGGGAAGAAGATATGCAAGACCAGAACTTCACACATCATGCCAATGATGTTTTCTTAACCTTGCTTTTCTAAAGATTGCCATAAGCACCAGAAGTTTAATATCACTACTCATTTTTAATTCTGTTCAAAAGACCACAGAATATGGTAAGTTGAAATAAAGTCTGTTTAACAGGGAGATTTGTATTGCAACAATATCAATTCCGCTTAGAAAATAGTTTGGAGCTGCTAAATTATAACTGCTGCCTTCCTTTAGATTTTGTCTCAAGACATCCAGTGAGGTGCAGTAAGACACAGGAAAGGGTTTCTAGCATTGTCTGCATTGAACACTTACCGAATTGTCTCAATAATTTCATGAGCAGCATCATGGTGTTTGTCCTGAAATAAAAAGAAAAGAAGAGATGTTTTCAAAGAGACATCAGGTGTGCTGTTTTTCAGAAAATTACAGGAATCACAATGTTTTTAAGAATATAGATAGCGACCATACTAGGAAAGGAGTCTTTGATTGGCACCCAGGCCATTAAAGCCATCAAAATGAGCCCTCTAAAAAAAAGAGGGGGGGGNGAAAGCAACACTTAAAACTTGAAAAATCTCTTTTCTTATGGACTAGCAGAAGATTTACATGAAGGAACTGTGATACTACTTACTTCTTTCTCATTTCCTGAAATCAGGAATTGTGTAGCTGATACCCTTGAGGATTATTGGTATGCAGTAGGTACTTGACTGCAAGTTCCACAATGAACAGCTGATTTCATTGACCTAGCATCTGGTACATGCTCACATCTCCATATGGGCAGTAAGATTCTAGCACAGTGAATGACTTTCTAAAAGTATTGATAGAATCCGCTCTAAAAGAGCGGATAGCAGCGTAGAAAAGAAAAAATCAGAACACACAAAAAACCAAAGGCCTGAATACGCAGGCCTTCTTATGAACTAAAACCATAACCACACATGCACAGAACACATTAGAACTTGTGCATTACAAGTATACACTAGACTATGGGGCACAGATGGTTGTTGACTTTAATCTGGGAGTTTACTCAGGAGCAACAGAAGCACAAGTGAGTTTAGGAAGCCATTCCAAACTCATGCTAATAAAGCCCTTGGAGCTGCATGTATATGCACCATGCTACAAAAAAATTCTATTTTAGGGAAGTTACAGGAGTTCCTATATATACCATTGTATCCATCTTGTGAAGCCTTAGTTACCAGAGTCCATCTGCACACGAGGTTATATTTAGACATTTGTTTCTTGAAGTGACTTTGACCTTTTAATTAGGAGTCTAGTATCTAAGGTCCTTCCAGAGTTAGAAGTGTAAAGGCTCGCTCACTCTCAAATAATTTCCCTTGTCTTCTGCTGCAGAAGTGTCACTTCTATAGAGTTAGCAGGGGGAAATTCTATAGCAAAGGGTAAGGACAGGCCACAAAAAGCAGAGGATTGGGGGCAAGGGAAGGGAGGGAATGGAAGAAGAGAAACACTAATGGACAGATGACAAAACAGCTGGGTTTAATTTTATTTCTTCAAGGCATGGAAGGACATAAGTTAAATAGAAGCTTTTTCCATCAGTATCACAGCTTTCATATTTGCATGAAGTAACAGATTTCCCCTTGTATAACCAGTTTATATACTTAGGATCAGCCAGTCTTGTAGAAGTTTTCATTCCTAGAAACTTGCACAGAGCCCTTTAGATATCTGGATAAAAGTTTCATGACTGAGAGGGCTAGGAAGAAAGGCAAACATTTCTGAAGTCTGTTATAGTAAAGGAATGAAGGAACATTTCCTATTGGATTAGGAAATACTTTTATGTTCAGAATGCAAACAGTTAATCCTCTATCTAGGAGTCACACGAGAGACTAATCAAAGAAAAAGAAAAAATCCCAGTTGCAATATCAAAAAGGAGAAACAGCCAAGACAGAAGTAGTCAGGACGTTTGGGATTGAATACACAGTGGCCTAGAAGCTGAGCATTACCTCGGTCACGTTTCATAACAACATGCCAATGCTACACAGACACCCCAAACATGTAAGGCACGCAGAACAGATCTGGGGTTGCGCTTTCTCCAGTCTACAGCATTGGGACAGCCCAAATCCAACAAAAACCAACAGCACCAATAAACAGTCACCCAATCTAAGTTCAGAGATGTCAGGTAAGTGACTCTACTGATAAATCTTGGCCTAGAAAACAAGGAAACAACAGAACTAAGATCTGATCCTGATTCTCAATGTTCATATAAAAGAAGAAAAAGCATACAGGAGGAGGACTTTTCTTTCTTTTCATTTCTTATCTGCAAAGTATAAGAATAACCCAAGACAGTCAGCTCATCCATAAACATCCCCTATAAATTTTCACCTTTCGCTACACACAGAATTATCACAGTAGAAACCCCCTGGGCTGATCTAGCTCTTCCAGTAAACCATGTTCCTCTATAGTAAGAATATGCTTTATCAACATAAGCACATTATACCGGAAAAGTGAATTCATGCTTATTCTGGCATAACCATTTTCTCTGAAGAAGTTCTATTCTTTATTGATGGTTTTGGACAGTTTCAGTGCTAGAGAAATCCCTTGCCCTATAGTTCTTCATGAAAAAGCCCCTATAAATGACCAAAACTGCGTAACAGATTCCTTTGATTTGGGTTAAAAAGTGAAAAATAAATTAAAAAAAAAAAAAAAAGAAAAATCACAATGCACATCCACAACTACAGATCATCCAATTTAAGCAAGTGGTTTTACTAACACAACCTGATGTGGAAACTCCAGCCAGAAGGGGCCCTTTTGAGTTTAGTTTGTGTCATTGTCTGGGAATAATGAAGTTGAAACCAGTTCCACGTTTACTGCTGCTAAATTTCTCACGTTGAAACACTTACCAAGTTTACTACACTCTGGAACTAACATACTCTGTCCAAGTAGACAAGCTCCCAAGATCTCATGCAAGTCTTGCAAACAAAATCAGAGATGATCTCTTATCATCTCTTCAAAGTGCAGGCGGCCATGGAGAATGGAGGAGGGAAGGGAGGGAACAGATCTAAAGGAAATACAGATCAGTTTTCCTTTCTTTAGAGAATGCTTTTAGTCCCATTTCAACATTACAGTTGTAAGATTTAATAAGAATAGACATTAAACAGCACCAGTCA
The DNA here is from genome assembly GCA_013400195.1 of Aramus guarauna. NCBI lineage: Eukaryota > Metazoa > Chordata > Aves > Gruiformes > Aramidae > Aramus > Aramus guarauna. Next base: position 70,551 of record VXBL01001725.1, read on the forward strand.
TCACATCTGTATTCATGCAATTGTTTATGACACTGATAGACAGTCTTCAGCAACTCAAAAGGCCAGCCGAATAGAAACCTCACCAAAACCACAGACTCCACTGCAACTAGCACCAGCCTCTTCCCATCACCCTCTCAAACAGATGCACTGGTTTTGGCCAAACAGACATCTGAGCTTGGTGTGGCAGCTTTAACCCGGATCCTTTTGCAGATTCAGGGGATGAGCACTGAAACCTGCAGGTTGGGACAGACTGACAACAATTCCCAACGGCTCTGCTGCAATCCCAGCAGGCTGACAAATTTACATCTGGCTCAGCCAACACTGAACTCAGGACATCCAAAGATGGCCTGAAGCTTCTCGAATTCAGACACCTATTTTTATTTTATTTTATACTTTTTTCAGTATAAAAAAAAGTGACCCATGACCAACACCAGCATGCCAGCTACACCTCTACTACAGGCACGTTATACAAGCACGTCGTGTTACACTTTGGCAGTCATCTGTGAGCGCACAGTTTTACATTGCATCTGCATTCACAGTAAAATCTCCTGGTAAAGAGCCTCCTACAAGCAGGCTGGTTATCAATCATGAAATACACTGTGCAGAAGCCTTTTGGACAAATCTCAAGAAGCCTATCTGTTCTGTTTGCAGTCACGAGATGATGCCATGGTACTCTCTGTCACAAAGAGGAGTTCCATTCATCCTCCAACTCTGCCCCAAGCTGTTCTCCCTCCCTCCTCCCCTACACACTGGTGTGAAGCATACTACGTGCTGTTCATTGGCCTGGATGTACTTCTGCAATGATCTTATATTTATGTAGTTTTAGGGGCCCTCGGAATCTTCTGAGCAACATAAATGGAAGCTATTGCATGAGACAAGACCTGATCTCTTTAATGTGGTTTATGTACTAAGTATTTAAAGTAAAAAGTTGCAATCTATAGTAATTGAGAATGCCCAAAGCTATTCATAACAAGTTTATAAAAAAAAAAAAAACTAAACACACATTAAAAGTCAGTTATTACAGTTGATTCTCTCCAGCTGAACTTTATAATAAAGAGTTCTTATTTTCAACCTAAACATACGATTCAAAATTGAAACGTGAGCTCCCAAAGAGAATTCAATAGCTTTTGCCAAGACATTTCATTGAAAAATAACGGAAAGAAAGCAGACATTTTTTCAAAAATCACTTATAAGAGAATTCAATTTTCTATGGAAAACAGTGAACAACAGTTTCAACCAGCACGACCGAACAGCTTCACAGTTCAGATTCTTACAACAGATTTCTCTATCCACATGTTACTACAACTCTGATCACAGGAGTTAAGAGTTTGGAGCCAGAAACACACCCACTGCTATTACTTTTAGTACAGTAGTGCCCAGAAGCCAGCATGCATGACTCCTGCTTACACACCGTGCCAAGCAGACAGAGTCCTTCGACAGAAATCAGCCAGCCGCATTAGCAGCTTTGTCCTTTAGGACACGGAGATTAGGCCATAGAGCAATTTTTAAGAGTTCGAGCTTTCCCTTCACCTCTTCTCCAAAATTTCCCATCCTGGTTGTTCTCAGTGAGGACCTTTGCCTACAGTTTAGGCTCAGCTCCCTGACCACGGGGCGGGGGGGGGAGGGGAAGAAGGGGG
>VXBL01001725.1:93952-144046 GCA_013400195.1 Aramus guarauna
GGGCGGAACGGCCGGTCCTGGTGAAGGGAGGTTGCTGCTGCGAAGCAAGGGCTCGCTGGGACAATTCCGTCAAGGGAAAGCAGCCGGGAGCAGGGACAGGCAGAGATGGGCAGGGACGGGCAGGGATGGGCAGGGATGGGCAGGGCGGGTCGGGGACCACAGGCCGGGGAAGGCAGTGGAGCGTGGGTCGTGCTGGAGCCACACGGGCACCCCAAGACAGGGCACCCCAGCATGGGCACCCCAAAACCAGCACCCCAGCACGGGCATCCTGTCAACGGCAGCTCGGCATGGGGACCGCAACATGGGGCACCCTGAGACGGGCACCCCAGCACGGGCACTTTGACATGGGCACCCCGGTATGGTCACCTGGGGACAGGACACCTTGACGGGCACCCTGTCAAGGACTCCCCAACACAGGGCACCCCAATATGGGCACCTGGGCGTGGGGCACCCCAGCAAAGTCACCGGAACACAAGCACACCGTCACAGGCATCCTGTCGTGAGCATCTCCTCATGGGCACCCCAACATGGGGCATCCATCGCCCCAGCTCGGGCGCCCGTGCCCGGGCCAGCAGCGAGGGGCAGGGATGTGCCACGGCGCAGTGGCACCGTCTGGGCAGCCAAATCCCCAAAGGTCTCCACGTGCTGGGACGGGAAAGCCTCGCAAAACGGCAAGAAAACTCACAGAAGTGCTGCCTTTGGGGGAAAAGCAGGATCAGGCCCTGAACTGAGCAGCCCAGGTCCAGCTCCACCAGGGATGCGACAGCCAGGCTTGTGTGTTCCCACCCACAGGCACCCGGTAGCCCGTGGCCAGAGCTCTCCCGTGGCACCCTCAGGGATGCTCACTGCCAGCGGCAGGAGGAGACGCAGCCTCGAGCGGGAAAGTTCCTTCCCTGAGAAAGCCGCCTGTGAAATTACACCAGCAAAAAACAGGAGGTGGCGTTATTTATTAAAAAAAAATAATAATCGGAACTGCAAAAGCCAAAGAGACAAGAAGCCGGGAATTGTAAGGGCTTTAGGTACTACCTATGGCAACAATTAGGGTAGGAGCCACACTCTTAATTAAGGGTGATCATAACAGAATTTCAGACCCTCCAGGGTCTGGAGGAAGCAGAGTGAAAAAGTCAGTACTGCTCCAGATTTTTAAAGCTGAACCAAGCCGGGTCACACCAAAAGGAGAAATCCTTGGAAACTCGTCTGGAGGCATCAAGTCCTGGCTCTGAATTTGCCTGGAGGAGACTTTCCCTGCGAGGTCGGTCCCCGGCTCCCGCTCTGCAGCGCGGCGTTCGTTAGTGCTGGAGACGCAGAAGCTCGTTGCAGTGATGCATCTCCCAGCCGGGGCTTCCACGCCTGGCCCCGTCCTGCGAGTGTGACACCGTGATGGTGCGACGGTGCGACGGTGCGTGGGCCTGGGCTCCGACCGAGCTACCGAAACGATCCGGGTTAAAATCAGGGCTTTTTGCAAGGATTTTGGCAGAGTCCCCTGGACTTCGGCACGCCGGCAGAGGCGGAGGGACGGCTGCAGGGGACAGCGGCAGCGCGGGTGGGCACGGCCGCCCCTTCTCAACCCACCGCCTCATCCCGGACGTCGCCGTACCCCGACGATTCCTACGAACGTTAACTCTGACCCTTCGACTTTTTCCCTTGAAAAGGGAAACCCAGCGCGTAGGGGCTGATGTTTGCGGCTATTTGTGAATAAAAGACAAACAACCCCGTGGGCTCCGTTCTCCTGCCGTAAGTCAGAACCCGAAGGCAGAGAACAAAGGGGAAAAACACGTGAAGCGAACAGAAATCCTTTCCCTCCCCCCGTCCTAAAGCAGCTCAGAAGCCCAGGCAGACCTTGGCAAGGTCACGTCTCCTTTTTGCCTGCAAGCTCCTTTCCGTTTATTCCTCCGCTTTCCCGGATGCTGGAATCCCGCTCTGGAGACACGCGTGGGGTGGGAAAGCGGCTCCTCTACATTTTCGTTTCTCTCTCCTGTCCCACGGCACCACCCACCCGCAGCAGGGACACGTCAGACACGCACAGGGATGACGCGGGTGTGAGCTGGGGCTGTGGGAAACCCGACCCGCTGCCCGCTCCGTGCCCCGCCCACACGCGTGGCGCTGCCCACCGGGCTCCGTGTCCGCCCCGGCTGCCGCCCTTCACTGTCACCCGTCACCCGTCACAGCTCTCCCACCCTGGCGCTTGTCACCTGGGGAAATGGGTGACTTGCATTTATGCCCGAGTCCCCACGAGAGTTAGGGACTGTGAGTGGCCACGGGGGTTCGGCATCGGCTCCCCGTGGGGTGGTGGCAGCCGGTGCTTGGGCTGCGGCGGCCTGTGGAGCTGCGTCCCCACGAGGGACACGGCCAAAATTTGGGTTTATGGCTCATTGACGGCACGCACGGGCAGCAGGGAGACCCCCGGCCCCACGCGTGTCCCCGCCGCCCCGGCCCGCGCTNCGGGATGTGAGCGGCCCGGGCTTGCTGGTCTCACCCGGCTCTAGCGGTAGCAGGAGCCGCGGGTGTCCCGTCCCCCCCCTCCCCCCCCAGCTGGGCCCGGCCCCTCAGCCCCGAGCGCAGGCCCTGCAGCCCGGCCCGGCCCCGCCGCCATGGCGCTGAAGATGGTGAAGGGCAGCATCGACCGCATGTTTGACAAGAACCTGCAGGATCTGGTGCGCGGAATCCGCAACCACAAGGAGGACGAGGTGAGCGGACCCGGGCACCGCCGCGGAAGGGCTGCCGGCTCCCTTCGGCGGGGCCAGGCGGGGCCGCCTCCCCTTCGCGTCGGCCTGGGCTGGCTCGCCTCGTCTCCCCGTGCTGGCTGTCACCCGCTTCCCAGTCAGGCCCTGCTCCCGCGGGGGGTCGGGGGAGGTGGGAGCCTGCCTCCGCCCCGCGCCCCCAGGGAGGGGGGACTGCGCTAGGCCCAGAAGCAGCCGGGTGTCTTGGCCGCCCTGGAAAGGGGATGTTGTGTGGGGGAAGGTGAAAGCAGGAATCAAAAGGAGGAAGATGGTGCTGGGGTGTAGGCCCAAAGGGAAAGACTGGGAGAGCAAGAAAGCGTTAGGGGAGCGGCGAGTTGAAAAGGAGGATAAGGGAGAGTCACGCTTGGTTCTCGCTTTCCCATTTAGCGTGTTACTGCGGTGGTCAGATCCCCGATATATATTTAATAGAGGAATTCCTGCCTATTGCACTGCGCTCAGCTACTGTATTCAACTATCTGCGTTCTTCATCGTGAAGCTCATATACAGGAAAACTGAGTTCAGTCATAATTCAGCTTTCAAATTATTCACATTTTATACCTTCTGACTAAAATGTAGCTTCCTGGTTTCAAAGCTCTTCCAGGCAGAAAGCAATTGCTTGTGTTGGCCTGTTATTCTGTCTTGTATTAGAGGCACGTGGTCAGGAAATTAGTACAGGTGAAATAACTAGTCATCAAGAACATGTTATGTGAGGCTTTCCACAGTGCCGTGTCACGTGTTAATTGGGAAGTAACGGACACTAAGGACATAATTTGTGTTCATCCTTGACTAAGTAGTCATGGCCTCAGAGGCTTTCTTAGGAGTGGTCTAACAGTTTTGCTTTGCTGGAATATCAGTGAGTTGCTGTGGAGTTAGTGACAGGCTAAAAATATTTGTACGCCACGGTGTCTCTTCATATGAGTACAATATCCAAATGGTGTCAGCTATCAAAAGCATCTGGAAAAGTTGTAAATGTGTAGCTAAATTAAATACTTCATTAAGAGAACTCTGATCTTCATTACTGGTGCTGTTGGACTGAAACACAAAATAAAACTTCCAAAGCCCTTTGAATGGCTTTTAGGCCTGTTGTGCACAGGACAAGGCGTTATTTGTTAGTGATGATACCCGGGAAACTTATATTTTTATTTTAGTATAATTTATTCTATTCTAGTGTAAATTTATGGGTATTGATTTGGTGACAGAGGAAGATAATGCTGCTATGAAGTGTGCAGTTCCCTGCAAAACGTGGGAAACTACATGGTGAAGTGGAAACAGCATGTTTATATGGACACTTAATGTATTATGCTCAAAGCTGGAACAGGTGAACAGTAATTCTATGGAGCACTTCCCCATACCATGCTTAGGCCCAGTTTGTATGTTACACTGCTTTTAGTAAATACACTGTTCTTTTGTGCATAGGACAGAAAATGTTTCATCAACTGTCAGACCTCTGAGGATCCCCCGATGAAGGTCCAGGCTGGTCCAGCCCTTTGTGGCACCAGTCCTCTTTGAGGAGGATTGAGCATACTATTCTCATTTCCAAAATAGTTTTGTGACAAATAGCTCCTTTTCCAGGACTTCATGAAGAGCAGAAGTGCTGTTGTACAGTCAGGATTAACAAGTTTCTGTGCATCGTAAGCCATACCGAGTTTGCTCTTAGTCTGTGCCAAGAAATAGTTAAAATGCATTGGCTTTGGTGTCCTTTGGAGTTAGTGAAAAACACTCCTCAGACAGTTTTGTAGGGCTCTGTATATTTGAAGGAAGTTGTTACACAGGTATACAGACTCTTGAGGATTCAGTGAGGTCAAAGCAAATGTGTAATGTCCTACCGTAAGTACAAGGCTGATGTCAATAGTTACAACAGTTGGACTGTAGTGTGATAGTATTTGAAATGATGCTTTAGTTTGAGATACAACCGGTTAGATTTTAAAAGAGGTAACTGTAGGGAGAGTTCCCTTTTATATCCTCATGTGCACAGCAAAAATTAAAAACTGAACTTCAGTATGTGTTCAGCTGATCAGTAGACATTGTACTGATGGAATGCATGTCTTCTGTAGCATAGATTGTCTTTGGAAACTTTAAAGATTTTGCTTAATTAATAGAGTGGCTGCAAACAGCGCAGGACTGCTCCTTTTCCTAGTTCAGCTAGCTGAGGAGGGCTGTAAACCTTCTGCTATTGAGATGCTGGGTGTTGTTGATGCAGTGTTTCCCAGGCAGTGGTCCTGGACATTTGCTAGTTTTCAGGGGATGTTACAAAATCAGAATAGTATTTTAGAGGAAGTAGCTGCAAAGATTATTTCTCCTTTTCCTACAGGGCTTCCATTGTTCATTGTATCTATTAAATGTTTCTCCAATACTGAATGTAGTTGTTCAATCAGCTTTTGTGTGTCTCAAGGTAAGTGTCTAAGCTTAAGACACACACTCTGTCCTATTCAGAAGAGCAAATTTGTTTAAAACAAACAGCAGCATGCTTTGGTGGCAAGAATATTAGCTCTTGATTTCAGCTCAACAAGAATTACTGTGAAAGAGATGTCTCTGCAAAGGAGGAACTGTGATTGTTAAATAACGATGGCATGGAAAGAAACGAAAGCATGATTATTGCTTTGACTTCTGATTCAGTTATGCTTTTTGCAGAAGGTTAATTTTGTTGTATGTGTTGGTTCTTGTCTTGTGGAATTTAATCATATGGAAATTCCACCATTGCTTTTTCCCCACTGTCTTTTTGGGCAGCCTCTCCTGCTACATAGGAGATAGTAAGGTTTATCCCTTTCCATTTCCTTCTCAGGTACCATCACAAGCGAATGTATCTGGTATTTCACTGACACACGGAGGATGTGTTTGTAGTGCAGGACGAGCCAAATGGTTGTCACCTTGGTTCAGGTGTAGGTTTCTCAAAACAGCTTTTCAACAGACCTAATGTGTTCTTGCTTGATGGTTCTGTGTTCATTCTGTACGCTGGGACTGTTAAGCGCATACCCCGAGGCTTGTTGTGAAGGAAATGGAGCACCATGAGCTCTTTACCAATAAATTTTAAGTGTCCTCCCCTGCTCGCTAGAGGAACTGAGAGGGTTGCGGAGGCTGCCTGGCACTTTAGCTCACTTTGTTGCTGCAGAGTGCTTAATTACCTGTCAGAGGCTGTTTTCATTTTAGTTTCTGGTCTGTATCCAAAGCTGACCCATTTATTTTGAGTTTAAAACACTGAAACTGAAGTGATGGCCTTCTGTAAGGATGAAGGGTAAGGGATAGGAGTTAGTTAACACAGTGACTTTTCTGCACAGATACCCTCTGTCCATTTTCCAATCTTCTGGGGAAAATTGGAGCTGCATCGTCCTTCTGTGAAGTAAATGCTAGTGTGGAAGGAATGAGGTAGCATAACAGCATTAGATCTTTGCCTAGTTTGACGTATTGTGTTTACTTTCGCCAGTCTGTACAGATGCTTTAATCCCTGTGGTGTTTCCCAGTGCCAGTTCAAAGTTTGAGGAACGCCAGACCTGCAGGAAAGACTTGATCCTATTCCATTCTCCGCTGACCTTCGCTTCTAATATCTCATTCTCTTTCATTTGGCAAGTTAATCCTTTTGATAATGAAAGCAGTGAGGTTTTCACCTGTTATTAGTTCATTTTGTACCCAATGGAATAATTTCTCCCACTTTGTGCTTACTTTTTATGGATGTGCTACACAGCATGCTCAAGAGGGGAATGGCTTGTACGATAGGCTGTTAAAAGTTTAATGGATTTTTCCCCAAGATGCTCCAAACTGAGAAATTATTTCTGTTTAGGGATGTTCTCCTGAATGTGAAATAAAGGAAGGGATAATCCTTTGATGCTGTTTGGCTCTTGCACAGTGTTCTGCATTTGCAGTTAAGTTTGTTGTTCCCAACAAGGCAGCTACTGTCAGGTGCTATGGTGAGATGTTCCTTTATAAAACTGAGATGATAAAATAACAGGATCAGAGATGTTAACTCTGGTGGTGCTTTGTCCTGTTCAGACCGTAGCCCTCTGTGTTTCAAGTGTCTTTGATTTACTTGGAGGGTGCTTAAGGAAGGAGAAGGGATTAAAAGAAGTCCTGCATGAAATGTCTGTGCAATTCTGTCGTAACTTGAGAAAATTGCCTCTGTCTTCTTTCAGAGAATCTACTGCTTGTGTGCCAGGATTAGCACTTTGCGTTTTTGGTAATCGATACTTTCAGGAAAAAGTGTATTTAAAAAACCTGCGTTTTCTTGGGTGTAGTGTTCGGTGATAAGGATCTTGTTGCTGGTTTACATTTAAGAAGTGGTTTTGTATAGAACCAAGTTGGAGGATCTAAAGGAGCAATCAGTATTTCTGGCTGGGAAAAAATAAAAATTAATTTCAGTTGATAATATAATGCTAAATGAGAGGTGTGTTGAATGTCCATGCCGTAAAATACGTATTTCAGTACTCAGAAAGACCAGGCTTACCAAACTGGCAGCGTGTTCTCACTTCTTAATGACTGTTACCTCAGGACAGTGGACTTGTATTGCTAAAAAAACCTTTTCCCCTGAGTAAAGGGCTGCTGCGCTCGACTGCACACTTCCTGATGCTTCTCTGACAAGTTTTCAGATGAAATGATGGCATAAGGAGTTTTGAGGAATACTTGAACATCAGAAAAGTCTCTTGGGCACAGCCTGTCATCAGTGAGGTTGAAGACCATCTAATGCTGTGGTCTTCTGACGGCTTGGCCTCCAGCCACTACTGCAGCATTAGCATTTAATGGTAAAGGATATGGGATGGAACATAATAGGGGAATTTTGAGGAATGCTAAAAAGCTTGTTGGTGTCCAAGATGAAAAAACAGCCCAACTGATAGGCAGTGTGCAGTTCGTTGGTGTCAGACAGCTCTTTCAGTCCCTGATACTCGATCAGTTACTGCTTGTCATATGTGTGTTAATATCTTTGAAGGGAGCTCATTATTCCACCCACTTTCAAGTGGATCTAGAGTTGCTATTGTTAATTCTTTGAGCGTGTGAATCACTGGAAAAGACAAAGTCGGAAATAGAAACAATACACAAAAGAGGGTTGGATAAGGACCTCACACCAATTGTTAAAAAAGCAGACTGGTAGTGGCCTCCAGTGTAACAGTGTTCCTGCCTTACCTGCTGTGTCACAGCAAATAAAGGGCCTGGAGCTGTGGAGCACAAGCCAAGAAGTGGGCTTTTTCTTGTGCGATTACAACCAGAGAGCAGCTGAGGCTTTGCATTAGTGCTGCCTTTCATTAGCTTCTTGCTTTCTCCTGTGTTAAATATTACTTAATTGACTGTGGCATAAGTGGGGCTAATAGCTTTGTTCCCAGTCCAGATCCTTTTGTAGCTGTCTCTTTTGAGGGTTTGAAATGCTACAGACAGATTGCTTTCTCACATATGTAAGTAAAAATTCTGCCCAGGCAAGTCCGGAGGAGAGGAAAAGCTTCTGATACCTCGTCCTATGAAATAGAGTAGCCTATACACTGCACTTTTCTCAAGGCTAGTGGAAGAACAGCCAGAAAAATCAAAGTAGAATAAAGATATGAACTACGTTTCTGTACTGTGGTCATCTTCAGAGAGTTGTTTATTTGATGCAGCTCTCTTTGTCCCAGTGCTGAGTGTGGAAAATGGGGCCTTTTGTGATTTCCTCTAATGTTGTCAGTGTCCACAGAAGTGACTGAAAAACCTCTTCCTTTACCATGTGGGTTAGTGAATATATTCGGTGTACAAAGGGTACCGTTAGTTTTTTTCACTTAGAAGTGTTCTTTGATAGCGTGTCCTGTTTCTGATGTGATGCAAAGAGCAGCGAGGGAAGCATTAAATGACATGCATCAGAAAGTCCGAGTCATGGGACCAGCTACAAAGAAGCAGTTGTGTTCCTTAGGTTATTAAAAAAACCTGATCGTTCCTGCTGAAAAATAGAAAAGCTTCGTCATCTAGAGGGGAGTCTGCTTAAATCCAGGTGGCAGGGAGTATAAAGGTATTTGAGTAAGGTAAAAGGTGCAGAAAACAACATTAGTAGCTCATAAAGGAAATGAGTACTTTTTAAAATAAGACTACATTAACAATAACTGACAATACTTACAAGTCCTGTTGAATGCTGGTGTGTAAATGGGCGTGAAAAAATGTCTGGTTCATGGGGCTTACCTCCTCAGTCACTGGCCAGTGGGCTGATCAAATAGTGATCGAGCGCTGTTTTTTGTATTATCTGGGGGTTTTTTATGGTTCTTTTACGATCTGGATGTCCAAACCAGATAGCTTTCTCTGAGAAATTTGTGTGTTAAAAGGTGTATAAAGGGAAGCAAGCGTCAATGTGGGTATGTTGAAACTTTCTTCCAGTGGGCTCAATCTTCATGGCAAATTCAGGCTACAAAATACATGTATCACTTGTAGCTGTTGTGGTGTGACTAAGCTTCAGCCTTGAGAGATGTAAGTTTGTGTAGAGAGGGTGGTATGATTGTATGGCGGGGAGTAGGGGAACATATTTACTTTAATTGCACAAATATTTGTACTGAATTTAAGAAGTCAGTGATGGCCACAAGCCATCTTTTTCTTCATTGGCCTTCTTACCTTTCCATAACTGAGAAGTACTCATAGCTTTGCATAAATCTGTATTACATCTTTGCAGTATTTTCAGTGTTACATTTTTTTTATAGTATTAATACATCATTAAGCATCTTTTTTTGTGATCTTTCCCTCTGAACTAATTCCAGTCAGCTGAGTCTCGGAAACAATAGTTACTTTAGTTCCTTGGAAGGAAGTGACTATTTGCTATATGTACAACAAAACACGTGCTCATAACGAAGCCTACGTTTATCAAAACCTGAAATTATGCACAGAAATATGTCTGGAACTAGCAAATTGAAAAATCTATAGCTTGCACAGCTTTTTGCATAGTAATGTAAAATTAAAAGTTTGAGTAAATCTTGTGTTTGCAGGAATAAGCATTTTTATCTGATGCATCTCTCTGGTCTTAAAAGTTGTCTGCTCAGGTATGATTTAGACAGCACAGGCCTCCGAGGATTGTTTAATTGCTGTGCAATTAAATTTACAAATACTGTGATCAGACTGGAGACATAGTTATATTAAGGACTACTCAGACTGGAGATATATTAAGGGGCATCTCTAGAGTCTTGCTGATGATACGTGCTTACTGATTTATGTTGGACTGGTTTGGGTTTTACTATCCAATACCCAGTTAATTGTTGGCATCTCGGCCTAGACTGCCTGGACGGGTGCTCTAGCTTCTGGCATAGGTGCTCTTTTTCTGTGAAATACTTCAATTGTCTCTGGGTAAGCCACTGAAAAGGTGCTCTCTGTGGGAGCCTGCCAGAACACCCCGGTGCTTGGAGCGGTGCTGCAGTGCCCAGTGCGTGTGGGGCAGCAGCATCCTTTGGGTGCGTGCAGTGGCCTGGGTCTCGCTTGGAGTCACTTGGGACAAGCAGCTGCAACTCTACATCTGTTTCTTGTCTGGAATCCAATCCTTCTGTGTAATGTACCTGTTTGGAAGATTGTATGTGGGGGTTTTTATACAGTGCCTTTTGGTGCTTTGGTGGTTTGTTTGGGGTTGTTCAGTATCTGCTCTGAAACCGGTAGGTGTACGCTACTTGCTTAGCATGTCTCTGAATTTTAAAAACAAGGTTCAAAGGGTTTCATTGGTTTACAAGTCATTTTAGGATAGATGGGTGCATCTTGGCAAATTGCAGTTGGTGTGTATAATTTCAGTAAACATTAAGAAAAGAAAAAAGTGTAAATTGCCTTTTTGCATTCCTCCATCAGTGTTGTTTGGTCAAGGAGTCTTGCTATCTCACTTTGGTTGTAATGGACAATGGGGTAGTGGGTAATGCATCATGTTTCCAATAAATAATATAGAAGACAGCTGCAAATGAAATGGCAAAGGTTGACCTCCATGCCTCCAGTGTTTACCACTGATGAGAACAGTAGGTTGGTCTAGGATCTTAAGGCTACCAAAAGATCCAAACCCTGGAAAGCTAGGTAGCAATGGGAAACTCTTTCAAAACGCCTTTCAAGTTTTAACATGTTTTCTGAGCTCTTTATTGCATCTGATTACTCTCTGCACCATTTTATTGTGGCTGCTGCAAACCTGCTTAAATGAATGCCGTGCAATTTCTTAGTTGTTACTCATATTCTGTTACATGCTTATCTAATTTTCTTGGTTTATAGTTGTAGTCAAGTTAGTTGTGAGATTGTGTGTGCCTCAGAATTCTCTTTCTGTCCAGCCATGGAGTAGTCTTAACGAAGGATCCTTTTACTTAGCTCAAACAGCTTTCTCTACAGTATTTAAATATTACATTTTTAGTTATATGACAGAAGTTAACATCTAATATGTTTTGCTCTAGCGCTGTGTCCAAGTGAGTGGAAAGAAAGCAAAAGGTGCTGCTTATGCTCTTGTGTGTTACTTCAGTTGATGTACTCTGTGCTGTGATGGTATGATGCTTGTGTTTCAGGTACTGTAGTCAATTCTGGGTGTATAAATTCTCTTTGACTAGTTCAGTTGTGTTTGTTGACATGAAATAACTGCTTTTGGGGTTTTGATAGAAGCCTGGCAAGTGATACATACTTCTTTCCAGACTTCTTCCTGAGTTAGGAAGTGGCAGCTGATGGGCGATGTGCTTGTAACAGGATCTTCTGCTGGAAGAACAAATAAATTCAAAAGTTGCTTCACCTCCACAAGGTACCTGTGGTGTAACCGCCTTTTGTGTTAAGCATTGTAGTCATGTCACATGGCTTGCATCCCACAGGTAGTATTTCTTAAGATTATTATTTAAAAAAAAAAGACAGTTGTTGCTAGGTTTCTGGAAGTTGGAGCAGTGGGCATCTTCCTCTCATGTGAGATCGTCATGTGCTTGCACTAAATGTGATTTCATGGAGTTAATGGCAAGCGTATGTCTCAGTGCTACAAAAAAGATAAATTCTATGGTGCTTAAAACAAAAGAAATGTCGCATTTTGTGCTTATTTCAGTTATTTATTTTTACGTCCTACTTATTCCAAACTTTTTCTGTCTTAGAATGGTGTAGTCATGCATTTATATTGGCTCATATCTTTCTCCTTGTGGCATCCACTGTTAAGCACTCTTGCCCTAAAACACACTTTCAGGGTTAAATGCAGCAAGAGGAATAGGGACTAATGTTCGCTGACATTTTGCTATTTTATCTGGGTGGAAAGCACTTTGTTATTGCAGTAAGTGACAGGTTTGAATCTCAGATCAGCTGCAGCAGATCCAGTGGATTGAGGCTGGGTCCTGACAAGGATTTGGGAGGGTTCTGCTTGCTGGTCTTTACCCGAAGTGGTAAGAATGTGAGTTTGCCATCTCTTGATTTCAGAAGATGGTAATATGGTTGAGAGAAGAGTACAGCTTAGGACTATGGGAAACGAATAGCTTTCATGGTTAAATTTAATGTAAAGGTTCTGCAGTGATATCCATTCTTATCATTATGGTCTTATCAACCGATGAAAGTACAGCATAGAGTTGCAGTTCCTAGGAATGTTATTATTGTTTAGTTAGATTGGGGATTTTTCAATTTTGTTCACATGTTGCTTGAAAAAAATATTAGTCTTTTTGTGAACCTCTCTGAAATTGTCAGCAAACCTCAGGTTCTCTCTTGGCCAGAGCTTGGAATAAAGTTTTAGTGTTTTTCAAAGTTAATTCAAAAAACATGGCTCGGGAAATAAAAAAAATCCTATAAAGTGACATTTTGGCTTCTTACCATGACCTACTTTTCTCTTCCTCCTTCCCTCTGTTTGAAAGGGATTGTCTTTGATTCCATGATACCTTCGTTCTTATTGTAGCCACTCGCACCAGCTTAAATGCACATATTTTCTGGGTGAGGTCTTGGAATTCTTGAGCAATTTGGGCTTATTTTAAAAATTAGCTTGGTTATCTTGCTAATGGATATAAAATGCTTCCTGCATCTGTTTGGTGGAATACATTAAGAAATGGCAGTTGTGACTTTGTGCTGTACTCACAGCTTTGTTGAGTAATTACTGCTAACATCTGCATGCTTTCCTTGGGTTTTAGCTGCGCTGCTCTGAGTTTCTCTAATCTTCCTCCTTCTGAGGGATATGTGAGAGAAAAACAATCACTCGAGTGGTTGCTATAGCATTTCATTAAGGAGCCTTTTCCACTGAGTTGGGAAAGGCTCCTTTACCATTTGGCAGCCTAGCATGAATAAAAGAGCTCCTCTCAGCTCTTTTCCCTGGGTTATCATATGCCCTTCAGCTTTTTGACTGCAGACTTGCAGCTTTTCCTGGATTGCCATCATTCGGAGGGTGTTCCGTCGCTTAATGGCTCTGCTTGTTCTCCACTACACCGGGAGTGAAAGGCTTCCTTATAATTGCCTTGCTTACGCAAAGCAGTCTGGCTGGGAATGTCCAAAGGTCTATAAATATTGTGACTTAGAAGTGTTCCTGTTGATGGCCGAAATGTGTAAGCAATTGAGTAGCATCCTGGGAAGACTTCAAAGATGACTCTCACAGAATTAGTAAGGAATTAATAGTTCAGAAATGTATTGTGAGTGTAATCAATACTATGAGCATGAATGAACTCTGAAGTATCTTCCTTTTGCATTCCTTTGTGCAACCTAAAAGCATTTTAGGGAAAACTGAGGCAGTTATATCCTGAGAACTACTTATTTTTAATTACTTTATTAGAAGGATTTATGCAAAAACTATCAGTGAATCAATGCCAGGGAGAGTATCCAGATTTTGTCCTGTTTCCATATGTAAATGTTGGGGGGTGTTTTTTCCTGCAAACATTTAGGCCTTGCTGAGTGATGACCATTTTTCTTCATTGCATGAAGTGGCGGCTCTCCCTTTCACCGTGTAGCTTGGCTGTCTGAATTGAGCAGCTTGCAGGCTGCGGCGTGGGGCCCGAGAGTATCAGTCAGCATGGAAATGCTTCGGTGCAGCCTCCTGCCTGGTGCTTTGCAGAGGTCAGCAATTCCGCTAGTCAGAGACCGGAGAAGAGCTTCGCTGAAGATCCACGCATGCGGACTCATTTCCTTCCTATTTGGGTAGCTGTTAAATGTGAATCTGGCTGGGGTGTGGTGGTTGGGGTTCAGATTTCAGTGGGAGACTAAACAGATCTGTTTTCTTCATATTGCTCATTCATGACAGTGCTATTCCACAGAGATTAACAAAAAGTTAATACCTGCTGATCCTTTAAAGCTTTCTATATATAGGTTCTTTTCGTTCCTTGGAGTCTGTTAGGATTTGAAGTACAGCTGTTTTGGAAGGACTTCTCTCTGCTCTTAAATCACTTATTTTAGTTTCAGATCTGATTCTGAGTTCTGTAATATGCTTTTCCAAAAGTCGCTCGTTATATTAGGCTAACTGGTTGGCAGGGGTTTGCCCGCAGGCTGCTTGGCCCGTCGAGTGTGGCTGGTGACTTGGGAGCCTGTATTTGGCTGTGCCGGGCTGTATGTTATTGCACTTCTCTATTTTCTTTTTTCCCCCCCTCCTGGTCACACAGTGGTTTGCATTCAACTCCCAAGAGGTTGCCAGGAGGCTTAAGCTAGTGTTTAAATGGTTTGCGGATAAATGCTGTGGGAAATGACAATAATGTTTTCTGGTTATGGACATAAAGACTGAGAACCTGCGTGTTATACTCTGCACTGAGAACCAGTGCTGACTTTGCTGACCAAGATGTGGCAACAAGATACACACGTAAAGGATTCTGTGACGCTGTTCCAGTGTGCTCTTAGGTGTGCATAAAATATTCAAGGCTAGGTACAATGTGTTTGTAGATCACTTGCATGTTGTATAAGTCATTCTGTCAGCATCTCTGATAAAGTATTTATTTTCTACTATCAGAAGTTTTTTAGTTTATACTTAAGAGTTTAAACTTCCCATGGGAGTTGTCTGGACCTGAATCACTCTCAGGTGAACGGTTTAGAATCCCAAATCTTCTGCTTCTGAGGAGAAGTCACCTGGACTCTACGTTAAGTGTTTGGGGCAATGCCACCTTCAGTTTTGGCAAATGTGATCCACTTGCCCATATCCAAGAGGACAGATAGGTATCTCTGCAGAGGAAAGAGTTGTTTGGTGTTTAGCATGCCCTCCTTTACCGTGAAAATTCCCCTTGCAAAGATAGTGTTTCTACCCCAAGTACAGGCATTTAGGAATATCTTAAATTTCATTGAGTAAACTTATTTGCCAGCTTTTTTCCACCAGACCTTCTGGGTTACATGATGCTGGAGTGCAGGGTTGTTGTTAAGGGACTTCAGCAGGCTGCAGGAATGGGTCAGATGGGAACTCCGTGAAGGTCAATGACAGCTTTCAGTAAATGTCTCAAAATAAGAGATGTGGTTCCACCTGAGTTGACCCGTGCTGTGGAGGAGTTGGCTTTTATCCCTCTGTAAGCGTGAGGCTTGAGAGAAAAGCCAGATAAATTATTCTTCTATAGAAGCTGTTAAACCAGTGAAGCTGCTCCTCCTCTGAATTATGCGTATTCACCATGCACCCTGATGGTGGCTTCTAATTCCGGTACCGCTAGACTCTAAATGATAGCAGCGTAAAGTGTCATTGCATGACTGCTGCTTGGAGTATGAAATCCCTGCGTTAAAATTCGGTTGCTACCTTTCCTCGCCTGGATCATTGCAGTGTTCCTTTGCACTACAGACCTTGTGCAATTCCGTTTTATTGTCACCTGCTAGTTATTAAAAATAACATACTTTGCTTCTAGCAGCAAACTTTTATGACTTGAAGCATAAGTATTGCTCTAAGACATTGCAAAAGACCAACGAATGGTTTGTATAATACACAAAATACAGTCTAAAGGGGAGAAATGTTAATTAAAAGCAGGCCAGTAGACTTCTATGTTGAAAATATCTTTTTGGTGGAAGGTAATGGTATTCAGGCAGGATTTTACTTTGGAACTAGGTAATGCGTTTCTGACCTGGTTCCTCTGGCAGCTGATTTATTTATATTGAATGTGAAATGCCCTGGTGCTTGTGTGGCTTTCTAAGGAGAGATTATTTCTCTGCTTTTAAATTTTCATGATTTCTGTAGCAGATACCTTCAGTACTTAAATCATAATTAATTGTGAACGGAAAGAGTCTCTGACTGAGCTAAGCCTACCTCTAAAGTAAAATCTGTACAGATATTTTTAAATCATGCATTTGCCACATCCCTCCCACAAGCACAGACATGATTGTTTGGAAAGAGATGAAGGACCAATATTTAAATGTAAACATTTTGACATTTGGTGCTCTGAATTACTGAGAAATTCATACAAATAACTATTGCTTATTAAATGTGTAAATGGAAAAATGGCTCATCTAAGCTGTGAACGATGGAGGGGGTGTCCTTGCCATGGTGGATGATGAGGGTGACAGTCAGGAGTACCTGCGTCCCATGGGAGGTGCACATCTGCAGTGCCAGCTGTACACAGCATGCCCATACTTAGAGTAACTCATGTTTTCCTCGGTCACCTTAACTTTGTGGGCTATTGATAGGGTTTGACACAGGTTTTTTTTCTAGACACGTAATGAATGGCTGATCTCTGACTTCCCATTGAGGTGAGTGCCTAGTGCATGTTTTAGGAATGGTGGAATTCAGGGTTTTTTCAGACCCCTAGGGACACAATCTCCATTAAACACCTTTTTTTCACAAGTCTCTGAAACTAGAGCTGTGGACTGAACAGTATAATTGCGAGGGAGATGGGGGAAAAGGGAGACCACTGAAGAAACATCTCTGTTGACTTTCAGTTTTGTAATAGAGTTGTGATGTTTCTTGTTAATGAGTAGTTTCATCAGAATTTAAGTGCTTACCTAAATTGTCTGTGAGAGACTTGGGGCTTGCAAATGATGAATTCTGCTGCTTCTGCCCCCTAATGTGCTGGATATCTACAAAATGGGTAAATGCGGACAAATTTTTGTTTGTTTTTCCTCAGGCAAAATACATCTCCCAGTGCATTGATGAGATCAAGCAGGAGCTAAAGCAGGATAACATTGCAGTGAAAGCAAATGCAGTCTGCAAATTGACATATGTAAGTGCCTTGCTGCTGTTCGATGTGTAATCATGACTTTATTTTTTGCTTTCTTGCTGACTAGGAGGCAGTCTTGGTCTGAATGCCTGCTTTTCTTAGACTGCAGTTCCTTACGCTGTTGTACATGCAAGCTGCGGGTGAAAATGCTCCCATGTGTGTCTGATGTCAGAGGCTGCATATTCCTACTCTCTTCATTGTGTTTGCACTAATATTGGTACAATTTTATTTTATCGAGACAGGTCAGGAAGTTAATCTGATTTAAAACTAATCCAATTTAAAAAGTTGTTTTCAAGTGGATTGTTTCTTATCACACGGTTGCATGAGCACTTGAAACTGGTGTTTGTTTCTCTTTGCGCAGTCCTTTGTCAAGAAGGAGAGGAGGGAAATACCGTTAAAGAATTATTTTTGTGGTTCTGTTCTGGTTTTTATTTAAAAAAAATTCAGGAAAAAAAACCCTTCACAATGATGCTTATATAACTGCATATGTAGTACCTGGCATTAATGCAACCTATTCAAAACTTGCTTTTGGTGGAACTTCGAGAATTCTTCCACTTACTGCAAGTGGTGTAGAATGTAGCATTACTCATAAACTTGAGATGTCTTATAGTATTATTTTTGGACTTTTGTTCCATCCTCAACTTTCTGACGTATCTTGACCTATTTATCGAGTCTCTTATTTCAGAAGTTTATCTTGGCTTCTCTGCTCACAGTTACAGATGCTGGGCTATGACATCAGTTGGGCTGCTTTCAATATTATTGAAGTCATGAGTGCATCGAAGTTTACATTCAAAGTGAGTTCTCTGTGTAACTACAGCTGTACTAGCCAAGCTGCTTCGTTACTGTATTTAATGAATGCATTGGTACATCATCTTTTGGTTTACTGTCTTCAATATGGAAAGAAGTAGGCTGTATTTGTTTCTAATAAATGGATACTACTTGGCCTGTTAGTGTAGGCTTTTTCTACCAGATGTTTGACAATAGCTGTCATGCCTTTTGTGAAAAAACAGAGTATTTTTATGTGAAGACCACCTAAGATCCCTAGTAGCAAGCATATTTTATTTTGTAATGGCTTTATAATTTTTCCTGAAAGGTTTTGTTCATGCTCTGTGGTGCAGATCTGTGTCACCAAACAGGTGGAATGTTACTTCATAAGGAATAGTTTCCAAATTGGACTTTAGTATCTGAAAGTCAGGAGTCAACACAGACAAAATAAATGTAATATTCTCCATTTCTTCTACTGACAATCCTACCTTATGTCTACATCTTTGTGCTCATTGAACCTGTATGTTCTAACAAATTAGGGAAGGTGAAGCTAGTTTTATTATCCTTAAGATAAATGTATTATCACTAGAGATGTTACTTGTCTGAGATGATTCTTTCTTGATATAAACCCCCTTTTCTTGAGAACCCTATCATACCTCCTCTGTTATGCAAACCTCCTGCCTAATTGTTCATCTTTTTTATATTGCTTCTGAAGCTACCAGTTGTTACCCATCTAAACATTGTCTAAACTTACTTAATTTTTTTTTCTCCTTACCCTTTTACAGAGAATCGGTTACCTAGCTGCCTCTCAGTGCTTTCATGAAGGGACTGATGTAATCATGTTGACTACTAATCAGATCCGAAAGGTAAACTTTTTACTCCAGTTCTTCATTTTTTCTTGCACTGTCTCCCTACTTGTATGTTCAAATCTGTACAAAGTATTTCTCTCTTAGGAATATAAAGATGTTTAAGTAGAATTCAATCTACTTGGTTTACAGTCTGCTCTCATCCCACAAGCTGAAGGATTAATGAAATACTTAGAAGCTATCCATAGACTTCCCTCGTGCTGTCTCATACCAGCTCTCTGTGTTTATTCAATACAATGAATGGTGCCAACAACCACCTTTGTTAATATTACTAGTCTCTTAGGCAGCGCTTAAAATGTAATGGGTAAGAAAAATGTCCCCATTCCTGAAGTAAAATGAACAGTCACCTGGCTTCACAAAATTTCTATTTGTGAGGGCCCATTTTCTTCTGGTAGTAATAGATCAGGCTTTGGACTTCTTTGGTACAATAATTGTGTGTAAAAATGGTGAACAACGTATGTAAAGTTGTGTTCTGTATTAACGTACCAAAGTGTGTTGTATTCATTTTCATAGAGCTTTATCACTTAAATTTTTTTCAGAGTTACTGGGCTGCAGCATTATTTTCCTATTCTTCAGAATACAGATACTTTTTCAAAGCTCTTAAGTTTAACTTTTCAAAGTAACACTGCTTTACATCTGAACTGAGCCAGTATGAGATGTGCCTGCATTTTTGCCATCTAAGTAGCTAAAATGTCTTTTTACTTAGTGGGATGTTATCCAGTGTCTTCCCTAAAGAACTAGTGCTTTTCCCTTTATCTTTTAAACTGTTCTGCTCTAACAAGTGCATATTTTTAATAATGTCCATCCATTTTTTTTATTACGGAGACTTCGAATTTCAGTCACTCACTAGGCTACTCCTTCCTTTTTGTGCCTGAGTGTTTACTTTAAAGCATCTTTATTTATGCCTTTTCATGTTTCATTGATCTCGCAACTTTGTATTTTAAGGGGTTATCAGTTCTCAAAATACATTAAAGCCGAAATGAACTGCAGTTTTGTTGCTCCTTAAGAAGCAGATTTCACTGTTCTTAAAGAGAATCTAATTTCCTACCACTTGCAAAAGGTTTTAAAATGAGATGCAAATGGCACAGAACCCTGAAGACCTGACTATGTTTAGCTCTGCTGAGGCAGCCTCCCTGCACACGTGAATCTGGACAGTTAATTCTGGTAGTTCATGTGAAGAATGCTCTGTGCAGTTCACTTCATATTTTTGTTTCCTAATAACTGCAGTTAAGGACTGATCCTGTGATGCTCTATATTCAATGAGGTCTGGTTTTGTAATCTATATCTGAACATAGTTAGGAATATTAATATTAAGACTCTGAAGCTTAGAAATATCTGAAAAACTATGTAGGACACTGGTTGCAAATAAGTCCAAGGAAACTTGACCAATAAAATGTATTCTACAACCTAGCTTGTCTTTATGGACTGAAAGTTATGGTGTTGCCAGTAGCTTGGAAGGAAAGTAATCTCATTTTTCTAGTAGAGGGATTAAGCTGGGACACTGTTAAGCACTTGACAAGAGTGCTGTTTCCAGTGAAGCTGATGACAGTTAGGCTTTGACTTAGCAGGTTAGTATTTAATACCAGATTTTTAGGACTTTAAACATGTTTCTGATCACGTCATGAGTTTTTAAAAATAATTTGCCATTCCTAAAATACCACCAAGGTACAATATGTCTAACTGGTTTTATATTGCACTCATCCATCTATTTGTTTACAATTCTTCATGCCCATTATTAAACCCCAGGTTAGCGGTATTTTAGCAGGTGTTGGAGGATGTTCCTGTTAATAGTTGATATAAATATTCTGATGAAGTAGGAGCTTTGCTTCATATGTGTGGGATGAATAAAACTGATCTGAGAAAATTGTTTGTCAACATCCTCTGTGATCTTAAATTTTTGAGCCTGTTTTTCCTTTTTTAGGATCTGAGTAGCCCTAACCAGTATGATACTGGAGTTGCACTGACTGGCTTGTCCTGTTTTGTTACTCCAGATCTTGCCAGGGACTTGGCAAATGACATCATGACACTGGTAGGTTGATGAGATTGAAATAACATTCTTTAATTACAGGGAAAAGTTAAATTGTTCAAATCTGGTAAATATCTGTTAAATTTAGAACTGTTACATGTGAAAACTGATCCTTTGTTCTTGTGGGGTTTTGGGGGAGCCTTTACAGACCTTAGTTAGCTCAAGAGGATTACATTGAATATTTCTGTTAGTGCTGGTGATAAGTGACAGTATTTTGCTCTCCCCTTAAAGCTAAGTTTTCCAAAAGTAGTTGAGTCTCCCAGAAAGAAATTTTGAGATGGTGGTGTGGGCATAAGGACCTTGAGAAGAATTCTGGAAACACAAATATGCTGAGAGCCTGATTGCAGTTGTTTCCTTAACAGATGTCTCATACAAAGCCTTACATCAGGAAGAAGGCAGTATTAATCATGTATAAAGTTTTTTTGAAATACCCAGAGTCCCTCCGTCCCGCATTTCCTCGCCTTAAAGAGAAACTTGAAGATCCAGATCCTGGTGAGTGGATTTTAGTAAATTACTTCTGCTCCAAAGCATCTAGGTGTACATGCTTTTAGAGCTTATGGAGAGAAGAATACATGAAAAATGCTGTAATCATCTTTTGGGTACTGATTTGCCTATTTAATAGGTAGATGAGCATATGAGAGTTTTGACAGATGTTGCCATATTAAAAATACATTCTGTAAAATGTCCAATTCTTACTTCAAACCCAAAGCTACTGAAACTGTATCAGTGGATTAAACCTTAATGGGACAAAGTTACTTAACCATTCCTGGTTTGTTGCTTGCTTAACTTGACTATTGAAAATATTTCAGTTGATTTCAGGGTTTGGGTTTTTGCTGTTGTTTCCTGTGCTCTCTTTTTACAAAGCTGCAGCTATTGGCTTGCAATAAATGTACTTTAAAATAATTTCACATCGTTTGGTATGTTCCCCCCCTATTTTTCAAGTTTAAAGTTAGAGTCCAGACTGCTGTTTGGGCCGTTCAGTACTGTGTCAGTGCAATTCGGCTGCAGCAGAGGAAGCTTGCAGTTACTCGATATGGTATTCCCACTTCTACTCAGCTTTCCCAGAAGGTGCTGGTCTTCTGTCACTGCACCAAAATGCCATACACCTGTTTCAAGAATTCTGTGTGTGATGCAGTTCTGTGATCTCCAGTTGATTTGTGTGTTGAGGGAGAAATTTAGTTGCATGTACTGGACTAATTTGGTGCAGACATGTGAGATTCATCTTCCAGGAACAATGTTTCTAAAGAAAGCAAAACACACACACACCCCCCACCTGCAGAGGAAAAAAATTAATTATGCTTTATGGAAAGAGGACTACACTCTACTACAAAACCTAGACTTATCTAGACTGAAAGATTCCAAATTGAGAACAACCAATTTAGAGGCTGAGCGGTTAGAAAGGAATGAACTTGTCTTCTCAGATTGCTTAAAGATTCTTTTTTTTTGTTATTGTTTTAAAGAAACAAGAGTGTTTTGAAACTTTATGGTGGGTAGGATTATTGATTATTGTGTTGTCTGCGTCCCACAAAGAAGCTATCCACAGTAAAGGAGGAAGGAAGCTGGCAGTGTCCTCTTCTTTCTAATACTGTATCCAAAGAAGATACCCAGCTTGCTGATATAGCCAAAATTAAATAAAATCCTTTCTCAGTTTGTTTTTACATTCTTGTGTTTAGTTCACTACTTTGCTGTTGGTAATGAGGCTGAACCATTCCTCTTGGACGCACAAGCCTGAATCTTTAGCTGCTTTTGTTCTGGGGGTTCTGCACCAGAAACTTCAATTAAAATTAAGGCATTGATGAGATTTCTGCTTTTCCCACTTCTTTTTCCCAGGTGTGCAGTCTGCTGCAGTAAATGTTATTTGTGAGCTGGCTCGACGCAATCCCAAAAACTACCTTTCCCTTGCTCCACTCTTCTTCAAGCTGATGACGTCGTCAACCAATAATTGGGTTCTCATTAAAATTATAAAACTGGCAAGTATTCTGGATTTATGTTTACAGGATTGGGGTTCTCATTAAATTATCTTGGGTGCAAAAATAAGAGTTCTTTGACATATAGTTACCATTAAATCCAAATAAAAAGAAACCAGGAATGTCTTTTAATGTTTGTGAGCGTAACCAAAGAGAGAAAAATATTTTAATATAGCTTGGTTTAAATATAATTTGCTGCAATTTAAATCATGTTTTGATACTGTTTAAAAGCAGCTATTAAATCACTTTCTTGTCTGCACTTCTCTCTTTAATAGTTTGGTGCTCTTACTCCATTAGAACCTAGACTGGGAAAGAAATTGATTGAGCCTCTGACCAACCTCATCCATAGGTACGTATGACAAATGTTACTTCGGTCATTCAGGATCGGTCAAGTGCCCGTTGGGTAGGTCAGTAGCTAGCTCTGCAGATGTGTTTCTGAACTTTTTCTTGAGTCTTGATATATTGGCTTCACGTATCAAAAGATAATCACATCAGGACTATTTCTGAAAAACCTAAGCAAGATAAAACCTTAAAAGAAAGTCTTTGGGTGTCTGACTGTCAGCATGAATTTCTCCAACGTGTGCATGAAAATTGGAGCAATTTGCTTTCCTTTCACTTCACTTTAAGCCAGAGATGACTGTGGAGAATATGTGAAAACTCTGGTTTTAAAAACACTCAGCTGTACACCTGCCTGTTCTGTTCACCTACGCACATTTGGCTCTTGACTTTTTTGGAAGTGCCTTACCCACCAAAGCAGTGTGACAAGGAGTATATTAAAGTTCTTTCTCATTCCTTTGTCAGCCCGGACATGTTTTGGAAGAGATTCCTTTCATACACATCCTAAATATAGATCAGATAAATTTGAAGATATTTCCTTGTTCCTTGTTAAAGCTGGTTTGTAGTGTTGTTTTGGATCTAATTCCAAACTGAAATCGGAAAGTAGATGTCTTGGAGGAAATATGTGTATTTTCCCAGTTATGAAAAGGAAGGATGTCATATACATTGTTGTTAAATTAAAAAGTTTGTTTCTCTTCATGTGGCAGAGCAAGAAGATAAATGGGAATGGGCAAATTTTAAATTTATTTTTAAATGGATATCTACGTAGCCATGAGAGCAGTCAAACCTACTAGTCCACCCTCTTAGTATGCCTTTAAGGCTGGTTCAGAGCAGACCAGCCAGCAGCTTTGCACCCAAATACCTAAAGAGTTTTTACAGCAGTGACAAACACATACAAATTCACCAGAAACAGTACTTTGCCAGAAAAAGCAGGAAGCAAGACAGCATGTCTTCAGTCCTGCCTCTACCTCCTTTTCCCAACTCCCACCTTAGTCATTTCATTATTTGTGAAGATGTAATGCTGTTCAGTTTGGTCTCCATTCAGTCATTTTGGATCTCGTATCACTTAAGCATAAAGCAAACCACCCTGCCATCCACCGCAGAATGGATGGGGAGCGAAAATGACTGTCTCATTATGAGCCTCCTAGAGTCACGTATGCGGTGTGCTGAGTGACCTTCACGGTGTCGCTTCTGACTGCTGCCTCCAGAGCTGTTTGCTCATTACCTTTGCAGACCTTGCTTCTGGAGTCTGCTCCTTTGTTACTTGTGAGGTTCGCTGTGTTTCCCTCTTGTGTAGATCAGGATTTGTAAGTACCTTAAATCCTCAGAATTGCACTCTCTGTGTGTTCAACTGGCAAAAGTTGTCTTTAAATTTAGGTTTTGGGGAAAATCAGACATTTAAAATGTTGCTCACTTATAATCAAGTGCAAGTGCGTACCTGCATGTTATAAGAGTCTTCTATTTGTGCATGACTTGTTCACTTTGGAGAAAGAGACTTGAGGTTCTCCACCTCCCTGCCTTACTGTGAATTTTTGACCTTGGGTAGTGGATTTGATTTGATCCTTGGACGAGATTGCCTCAGTGCTGTGTAAGTTTTTGAGTAACTGCTTCCTTCCTCATCTCTTGTTGCAGTGCTGGTAAATCTTCTCTGAGAAGCAGCAAGTTTGTTTAACATTCAGTAACTCCCCCCCAGTTTTTTTCAAGTGAGAATCATTTCATCTAGTTTGAAGATATGTGGAACAGAATACTGACAATTTCTTGTGTAATTAAAGGTGTTAACTAGCTCCAAAATATTGCTGACAACACTTCAGATTGTGCTGGTTTTATTCCTTATTTAAAATACTTGATTTCTGTTTCAGCACCTCAGCCATGTCTCTTCTATATGAATGTGTGAACACAGTAATAGCAGGTGAGAACTGAAATTTGTAACCTAGAAAAGAACATGATGAACTTTGTCATCAATTATCACCATCCGTAAACCTTTTTTTAACTTAATGTATTTTATAACTGAAGTAAGTCGCCTGGCAAACTTAGATTTGTGTCATTGTGTAACTGTAACTGAAATCCTTTGTTGTCAGTCGATGATGTTAAGTTACTACAGCTATGTCGTATTTGCTAAAGGCTGAAACAAAGTACGAATGATGAGTGATTATTTATATGTTGCCAGAACTGTCAAGTATACCAGCAGCAATAGAATGAAAATGACTGACGCCTCATGGAAACTTTAACAAAGTTTACTTACTTGATGAAGGAGCAGACTTATTTTTTAATTCTGCAGTTTCACAGCTTAAAAACTTGGCATAGATCCTTAAAGGAGGTCATTGGAATCATCGATTTACAGTTTCAATTTCTGGGGAAGGGATGTGAACTGGCATGGAGAGAGAAACAAAGGCAAAAAGGGATAACGCAGCATTCCAGCTCAGACTTGGCACTCTTCTGTCATAGTGCGGAAGTAGAGGGTTATAGACAGCCACGGTTTGGCTGTAAGACTGTCTCTTTTGGATAGTTTGGATAACGATGCAGGAACTTGCTGTACTGGGTCAGTTCAAAGAGGCAAGGGTGATCTGTCACTCAGTTTGTGCTCGTTTGTTCCTTCAGGGAAATGTGAGATGACATTATGATGGGGGGAAAGAATAACACAGAGGTCAATTCTGTTGTGGATGAGAGTGCGCTTCCCTGAAATACCATAGGATAATTCTGTGTGTCAAAGGGAGATTCACACACCCAGGACACTTCGGGGACTGTAATGTAAAACTCAAATTCAGAAAATGAGATGGGAAGCTGATGCCTGCATTAGAGCAGCACTTTGCATGTGCCAGCTCTTTGCGTGACCCAAAAGGATAGCATCCAACACGTCTTCTCTGAAGTGAAACTCTGCAGGATTATGGAGAGCAAAATACCATTATACTTGTAGTCACTGAGGTCAGCGTGTGTTACTTGCTCAGTAAGAGTTGGTCGTGGCATGGATATGCCATATGACAGCAGCAGTTAACAAGATAATCAACAATGGGACCTGATTTTTGCCTCGAGTCTCTTGCTGGCTTGATTAAAGCTCCAATCTAATTATATTAAACTCTAGGATCCATTCCTGCAGCTTGTTACATTAAGGAAGTGCAGACTTAAAAATTCAACTATCAGTAGCTGGTGACTGCTACGTGGTATCAGTAAGGTAAACCTTAATAAGAGCAAAGTGTAATGAAAAGCAGCTTTGATCTGGCTGTTCCAGTAGTATCTACCTTTACGCTTTTTTCCTGCCCTGTTGTTATTACTCTTAAGGTACATCGAAACTACAGTTTGTGTAACAGCCTTCTCTCTTCCCTCAGACCTCCCAAAAGTCCAAGCAAACAAACAAACCGATGTTTTTCCTTGTGAGCTGAGCTAGCTGTTGACCTTCAGGTGTTATGTTGTTGCATTCGTTCAGAGCACAGAAATACTAATGGAACTTTGTCCTTCTGTATTTCAGTTCTGATCTCCCTGTCCTCTGGAATGCCTAATCACAGTGCTAGCATCCAGGTACAGCGCGGGGCTTTGGTGGGGGTGATTTGTTCTGCTGTAATACGTAATACCAATTGCCATGGGGAAATTGGATTGTGTTCCTTTGCCAAAAGTTAAAGCAGTAGCTCCCTAAAGTGCTCTCACTCAGGGGGAATGCTAACCTGAAGAATTTCCTATATGAATTCTCTTATTTCCTTTGCTGTAAAATGCAGATTCCCCTCAGAGTTTTCCTAACTCTCTTATTCAGCTGCCTATATCAATACAATCATACAGAGGTTCCTTTTGTTTTGAAACCTGTTAATGCAACAACTATCTTAGCTAGAGGCCCCAGGTCGCGATCGGAATGCTTTGTTGTTTATTGAGTAAACTTTATGAAGAGTTATTTTAATTAAGACTTTTCAGGCTTGTAATAAGCATGACATGGTCTTTTTTACAGCTTTGTGTTCAGAAGTTAAGGATATTGATAGAAGATTCTGACCAGAACTGTAAGTATGTTGGTTGTCTTCATGGAAGCTTTTAGCAACCAGCCACTGGGGAGAAATTGCGACAGTCTTAGAGCAATGAGTTGTTTCTCCAAACAGCTTGTTCTGTATTGTAGTGCCTGGTATGTTGTAAACATTTGCTGGGATTTTTAATGTGGAAATATTTTTTAATAGTGAAGACTTTTTTTATAATGAGTTTTTCTAAAACAAATGAGATTAATTATTACTGCTGTTTGTGGTCTTGTAAATCTAAACCAGTTCTCTTTCCATGCTCTGGGTTTTCCCTTTTTATAAGCTTGCAGCTTGGGAAATAGTGAGGGCCACTTGGCAGTATAAGAATAATAGTAAAATGCAAGAATGCTTATTTATTTCAGTGACTACAAAGAACACTGGGAAATCCTTTTCTGTGCAAACCTTTTTCCTGCCGTCTGACTTTTTTTTCCCATTGAGAACAGAACTCCTACTTCATACACCAATCTTCAGTGCTTTTAAAGCTGTGTTCATCCTAGCATGCCTGTTCTTAAACCCCATAGTTTCTATATGTTAAATACATGGTTTTAAATCTATGATAAAACTTGAGGCGCAGGAAGACTGCGATGAAGATTTTATGTAATGAACCTGTCTGTGTATAAGATTATGAATTTAAAGACAGTAATCTGTGGTGCACTGTTTCTCAAAAATGTTTTTCCTCCTCATAGATTTTTACTCAAGTGTATTAAAGTTGGTTTCAGTAGAAGCACTCAGAGTTAAGGTTTCATGCTCAACACAAAACAGTGTTTCTATATTTGGAAAGAAGTTTTATTTTGTCTTTCACAGTGAAATACCTGGGACTGTTAGCTATGTCCAAAATCCTGAAAACACATCCTAAATCAGTCCAATCTCACAAGGATCTCATTCTCCAATGTTTGGATGACAAAGACGAGTCTATCCGACTCAGAGCTTTAGATCTTCTATATGGCATGGTATGTTTCTGTATGTATTTCCTCTCCAGCCCCCATGACCCTTGATGTTTAAGAAAAAAATGCAACTTTCTCTTCCCCTCTTCCCAGTAGTCTTGTGATAATAGCTCCTATATCTTTTCTGGCACTTAAACAAAAGATCTGGCACAGCATGAGAGGGCTTTAAGAACTTTGATTCAGACTGGAAGGAGTTTCTAAGTTCAGACACTGTGGAAGTCACCCAGAAGGCTGCTTTTCTAATGCCTAAGCCTCAGCTGCTCCTTCTGGCCTTCACGTAGGCATATTGGGATAGGTCTGTGCTGTACTAGGTTCAGTCCCTGTTGCTGTTTGTTCTCATGTGCGCCACGGGTTTGTGCATCATGCATTCTGCAGCCACACAGGGCAGTTGATAAAGTGTGTCAGTCTTGTAGTGACAACGTTTGATCTCCAAAAGAGCTGTGGTTGTGATTTAGGTAATAAAGTGCCTTTTACTCAAGAGTTGGTGTCCCCTCCACACCTGCATAAAGGGATCATGATAGATAAGTCTCATCATTTCCTATTTCAGAAGAAAAAATAAAAAGTAAGAAGGGATACCTTTTTTTACCTGGTGGTAGTCATGAGATGAGAGTAACAGGACAGTGGTTTTAATGTTGTTGCAAAGAGAATTAGAGTTTGTTCTTAGTTCTGGAGGTTAAATTCTGCTTGTTACGTCTTTTGACCAAAGATAACTAGGAGAAAGAGTGTACTTTTGTTCAACTGGAGATATTTACAGAATATTTTGGTGGCTTTATTTAGATAAGTTTCCAGAGTAAGTTAATGCAGCTATGTTTTGAAATGCTGGATGTTAATGTCTCTTAAATTTGTTTAGTTTAGAAACAAAAATGTTTTAAACTATCAAATTTGCCACCTTGCAGAATTAGAAGATTGATTTTTCTCTTGGATTTCTGCATTGTTGCTAGTAATTCTTATTCTCAGCTCTCCCACAGCATGGTCTTGTATACTTGTGCTGGCTCTGCTTTAATAACAACATTGAAAAGAAATAAACAGGTTCCTTTTTTCATTGTGACTGAAACTGGGGCCTAGAGAGGTGGTTCTGATTTCTTGTTAACACATGACACAGGCCCATCAAAGAGCTAGCAGCTGCTTTAATGAAATTAAAAGGACTTGACAGTATGGGAAATGGCTTAGTTTTGGTTCAAACCCTTCAATTATTCTTTAACAGGTATCGAAGAAGAACTTGATGGAGATAGTGAAGAAACTGATGATTCACGTGGATAAAGCAGAAGGAACAACATACCGGGATGAGCTGCTGACCAAAATCATAGATATTTGTAGTCAGTCCAATTATCAATATATCACAAACTTTGAATGGTCAGTGTTTTTATGTGTCAACTTTGAGATCATCAGCAATGGTAACGCATGATTGTCTGCTGATAACATTGCATCCCTTTCTCTTTTTGTAGGTACATAAGCATCTTGGTGGAGCTGACTCGGTTAGAAGGCACACGGCACGGGCATCTTATAGCGGCTCAGATGTTAGATGTAGCTATCAGAGTTAAAGCTATTCGTAAATTTGCAGTTTCTCAAATGGCCATGCTTCTGGACAACGCTCATCTCATAGCCAGCAACACCCAAAGAAATGGGATCTGCGAGGTGCTTTATGCTGCTGCTTGGATATGTGGGGAGTTCTCAGAGTAAGTGCCTGAGATGATTTGAACATTGTCTTTCGCACAAAGATTCAGGTCACTGAAAAGTATTTTTTGAGAGAAAGATGGTTCAGAATACACACCCTAAAGCTAACATGATTGCTGTTTTCCTGCTCCCTCACCCCATAAGGCTCTTCAGCTTTTTTAGCCAAAACAGATACTTCACTTTGAATATCTGGTCTCATCTCTTATCTCCATAGTTCTCCCTGCTCGTGCAGGAAGGCAGAGTTGATGGGTATAAGGAGTAAGATCTTAAGACATTGAAGGAATTCCTTAATCATTAAGGTCTAACTCCACTTATATCATAAGGAAAATGTACAATCAACATGTTTGAATTATTTTTTACTCTCCTTCCTGTTTTGCCCTTGTTGAAAGCTTTTTGCAGAACCTAATCTTTCTGAGGATTAAAAGTCATCTTATTCTTGCTCAAATCTTGTCTGTACCCACAGTAGCACAATTTTTCAATGTCCTTGTGCCAGCACTGTCTTTTAGTTTAAACAGATGTTTTTGTCTCTTGGTGGTGTGTGCCTCTACACATGCTTACCTAGCTTTTGTTTTGGGAAGTTGGATAGACCATGGTGCTGTATTCTCCTTTTATCATCTGGTGTGATGTTGCTTCTTGTAGTTGCCACTCTGAAGACTGGTTCCAGTTTAAATTCACATAGTTAGTGTGTTATTTTTAGGGAATGCTGACACGGCTTAGATCTTCATCTAATTAAAAAAGTTCTGCAAAGAAAACTGGGAGTTAAGCAGGAAGAGAACATACTCTCCTTTTCCAGTTTGATCACATTTTTGAAAGAACTTCAGCTTTCCATTCATAACAGACCAGTAACTTTTTTGTGCTTCTTCCATATAGTCATGGGCAGACAATTTTGAGTAAGAGCATGAGATTTATTAAAACAAGTGCTATCATCCCCATTCTTTTCTGTGTATTAAGCATTGCCTTCTAGATTCTATTTTTGTCCAGTGACTGATTGGAAATATAACTTCATTGATGTGAGTGGTAAAGTACAGACTGCCAATGGAGTTGGTACTTAAAAGTGCAATGCTTAGTTAGTGGAGAGAATAGTAAACTTGTAAAGGTGGAAATAGATGTCCCTCCCCTTCTGTAAATTCTTCTGTGCCATGTTACTACTGTAATTTGGCAGGGGAAAATACGCAGAGAGCAAATGATTCTGTATTTTTAGTGTCCTGTCTTTCTGCAGCATTTTGTACTGCAACTGAGGTTTTTGAAATTCTTCTCCATGAAGACTGATGAAATACTGAAATTTCTCAATTGCTGTCTTCCATCTGTCCACTCCATCTTTACAGACACCTCGAGGAAGCAAACCAAACTTTAGAAGCAATGTTGCGGCCTAAAGTTACAACTCTTCCAGGCCACATCCAGGCAGTTTATGTCCAGAACATGGTGAAGCTCTATGCATCCATCCTACAGCAGAAAGAGCAATCTGGGGAAAAGGAAGCAGCTCAGGAAATTACGCAGCTGATGATTGAGCGTCTGCCTCAGTTTGTACAGAGTGCGGATCTCGAAGTTCAGGAGAGGGTAAGAGAACAAAATTACTTTGGAATTTGTCACACAAAGTCTCATTTGTATTGAAGCATAAATGTAACTTTCTGTGGATGTGCATGTTTTATATAAGCTGTTGTCATCAATGGAGCAGTGCATTTATTCTGTACTATGTGTAGCTTAGTGAAAGAGAAGCTCTAGAACTAGAGTGGGAATAGTGATGATGTTTCACATCAGAGCCCAGATCTTATTCCAGTTTGATACCACCTCTGAAGACTGCTTGCAAGAATTTAAAATTAAATTTTTTTTGAGTTAAAATTATGCAAGCACATAAGGACACAGAAAGAATACAGCTGGAAGAGAGGCTTAACATGGATTTTTTTACTTTTGCTCTCAACCTGCATTTATGCTGCTTCTCTTAATTCCCCAAACGGAGTAAAACAGTTATCTTTTGCTGGCTTTCATTGCTGTTGATTTTTTTTCGGCTCGGTTTGTTCATGTTAATTCTGAAATTATTTCTGCATTTGTTTTTAGGCTTCTTGCATCTTGCAACTAATAAAATATATTCAGAAGCTACAAATAAAGGAAGTACCTGTAGCTGAGGAAGTAATAGCCTTGTTCGCCGGCGAGCTGAACCCTGTGGCTCCTAAAGCACAGAAGAAAGTCCCCGTTCCGGAGGGGTAAGGTTCCTTCCTTCTTCCCAAAGCTTTTAAACAGTAAAGCGACGTATGTGACTAGAAATACTCAGGCATACTGAGTTAAATTACTTGTTTACTGCAATTCTTACCAGCTTGGACCTTGATGCCTGGATCAATGAACCTCCATCAGACAGTGAGTCTGAAGATGAAAAGCCCAAAACAATTTTTCATGATGAGGAACAAAGGCATTCCAGACATAGACAGCCAGAAATAGATGAAGAGGAACTGGCCAGAGTGAGTGAATGTTAAAATGCTTTTCCCTACATAATTCAGTAGTAATGTTGTAAGTGCTACCAGAACAATTGGAGCTGTTGTGGATCCTCCATGTCTCTAGAGAGCCGTTCTGCTCTCTACAGCTCAGGAAACCTGATGACTCAATGTGAACAAAATAGATGTATTTGAATTACAGGTATATTTTTTTTAGGCATTGTGGAATGCATCTATGTAAAGTTTTCTTGGAAGTCTAGCTGGCCTATCTTGTCCAAATGGAAGCAAGATATTATAAAAACTTGGCCCTTGTTAGGAGTTTTGGACTCTTGTAAAAATCTGACCTGTAAACTGTGGTGTGTAGTGCAGTTCACTTTAAAGTACAGGGTCTAGAGGATGGCCACTTGCGCTGAGCCTGCAGCTATTTGGTTTTTCACACACCTCCTCCACTGGCATGCTTCTCTTACTCTCTATGCTCTGTAGCAGCAGAAAAAGAAGCAGCATCTTTGCTCATGGACTTTAGCAGGTTCTAGGAATTACTGTAAAGTGCCTGTTCTCAGTAGTGATACCACCTTTCTTCTGACCTTTTTGTTTTCATAGAGAAAACTTCTTATTGATAAGAATCTTCACTTCTTCCTCTCTTTGCAAAGAAGAAAATAGGAATGTTTGAACTGCTGTCAAAATCTGGTCTTCAGAAGTTACTCTCTCATCTAGAATTAAAAAGCAAAGAAAGGATATGCTAAGGAGTATTAGTTACAGTAGTAACGCTACTTGTAGTAGTTATAGTCTAGTATGTCCTATAAATCAAAGCTGATTTGTCATACTCAAGCTGTAGTCTTTTTGCAAGTAGCTATGCATTGTTTTGGAAATTCAGGGAGATTGCTTTTTTCACTTTACTGCCTTTTATCTCTCTTTGCTTATAAACAAACATTCTAACAACAAATACTCTTTTTTGCTTTCAGCGTCGAGAAGCCCGGAAACAAGAACAGGCAAACAACCCATTTTATATTAAAAGCTCTCCTTCCCCGCAGAAGGTGAGTGAGTCTGAATTAAAATCTCTTGCTGGCCTCTCTTATAATTGTGTGAAGTCTCACGGAATGTCAGAGCTGCAGCTTCCCTCTGGGACACTCTGATTATTCCCACTGCAGTTCTGATTGTTTCGTAGTGTCCCAATTGGAGTGGCTGCCTACAACTATTTTTGTAAGTCTTCTGTGAGTTTCTCCACACAAATGTGACCTACTAGCACAAGACAGCCAGCTTTCTGTGGATCTCTGGTGGACCTCCCGCTTAGAAACAAGAAAGTAGTAATTGTCACAGCTCCCATTAGAGTAGTTTGGAATAATCTGGATTAACTTGTCATGGAAAGCGCAGTGTTTATATTTCAGCGAGGACTCTAAAAGCTGTAGAGAAACGCTTCTCTGTGTAACAAATTCCTCTGCAGATAGCTTGTCCCAGCTCTAGATGATGGAATGGTTCAGATTGCCAGGCACTTTAAGAGCAACGAAGAGAGAGTGAACCTTGAACACGCAGTGTGGTTTATGGATCAAAAGGTCATTGTGGTCTCTTAACGCTCTTTTCCAGGAAAGAACCTGCTTTTGTTCCCTGTATATCCAAAGGACTGCTCCATTTTCCTCAATTCAAATCCAGAAGTGTGTCTTTTGAAGTGGCAAATTATTAGCAATAAAACACAACCCAAAAATTCTTCAGAGTTGCAACAAGCCTTCTTCAGGGCAGTAGCAGGGTTAAAAAACTGTAGCTGGAAAAAGAGTATTCGTAATAGTTATCAGCTGGCTTTAAAATACAGCCTGCTACCACACGGGATTTAGTACTGAGCTGTTCCATTCCTGTCCTTTAAAATGTTCACTTAAAGGATTAAACTGCTTGATGTTTTGAAATGTGTCTATTCATGTAGATTTGTATCTGGCAATGCTCAGAATGTAACAACTTTTCATTTTCCCAGCGATATCAAGACACTCCAGGTGTGGAACATATACCTGTGGTCCAAATTGACCTTTCTGTCCCCTTAAAAGTTCCAGGTAAGTGCAGCTAATCTTTACAATTAATTACAAAAATTCAGTTAAGCAAAAGTAATAATTCCTTCTTGAGAATTCCTCCTTAGGTTTTTTAAGGGCAAGGAGCATTCTTTCATTAGACTCTTAAATATATCTTCTTAACTTAGACGTGTTTGAAAATAATACTTTGCAGTCCAAGTGCAGTTCTTCTCAAGATAGTATTAGAAGTAATTCTTTGAGTATATTGTGCAGCACAGTCTGTAACATGTGAACTAACCCCTGTTTCGTGTAGGAAACTGTCACCTTTGGAATGTCTTATAGGGCTGATGACGGCCATCAGGAGACATGGAGTCTAATGGTAGAGATGCTATTGTAATATCTTCTTTCAAATATCAAAAGATGGTTGTGTATCTAATGAGTGGTTTGAAACAGCACTGAAAAGCTGTTGATAAAGTGCACTGCATTGCAAGTGATGAGTTCTAATGCAAATATTTAAGGCTTACTTAAAGGTTTTTCCAAAAGCATGGAAAGCTGTCTGTAGAGCAGTGGCACCAGTTCTACTTAAAATATCGATGTTTGGATGCTCTTTGTAATCCAGTTGATGTGGAGAAGAGTCAGGGAGAGGAGGAGTGTGGCAGTAAAGCTTTATGTGAGGTGACATGAAAGCATAGAGAGGTGTTGAAGCTAGAAGCAAGGTTCACTCCTAACATACTGTTCCAGTGATGAATGTCCATGCGGACTATAGTCTAAAAGCAGTTTGGCCTCCTCCACAGGAATGCCTATGTCTGACCAATATGTGAAATTGGAAGAAGAGCGAAGACATAAACAGAAACTGGAGAAAGACAAGAAAAAGAAAAAACAGAAAAAGGAGAAGAGAGGTAAACACCATCGCCATAACTCTCTGCACACAGAGAGTGAGGAGGATATTGCTCCAGCTCACCATGTCGATATCATAACAGAAGAGATGCCGGAGGTCAGTTGCTTCGGTTGGTGGTCTGAGTTGTGGGGTTTACCTGCATGCTCTTCTGGAGAGATCTTTCCCCAAGAATTGCCAGCCAGTCTGTATCGCTGCAGTTCAAGAGCGCTGATTTCTCGCAAAGCTATTTAAGAAGTGACTGATTGAGATGGTCCTAGGCCACTGTTTGCAGGGGGAGAAGTGATTGTCTTTTTGTGCACAAAAAGACAAAAATGGCCACTGAAGCTATTAAACGAAACAACAAAACAAACAATATGCATCTCCGCTATAAAAGTAGTGCTGTCCAAATAGTAGCTTCATTTATTATGCTCTGCTGCTTCACTTTGACGTTAACTTGCTGTCTAGTCAGCAGGTTTGCAGCTGATTGTAATTAATTGCACATGCTAATGATGTCATCTGTATTTGTTCCTAAAATGTCCTTTAAT
Organism: Aramus guarauna; assembly: GCA_013400195.1. NCBI lineage: Eukaryota > Metazoa > Chordata > Aves > Gruiformes > Aramidae > Aramus > Aramus guarauna. The sequence continues at coordinate 129,061 of VXBL01001725.1, forward strand.
CAAAACCGAACAGCAGCAATTCAAATCCTGCAGTTTATGAAGAATGGTTTTCTGTTCTAAATTAATCTTGTAACTCAATGCTGCATTACAGTGCATTGTTAGTATTTACTGTGCCTGACTGCAAGCTGGCCTGTTCCAGGGTTAACAGTCTTAAACAAAAAACGACTGGTTTGGGGGATGTAGAGCTTTAGTTTCAAAATTGCCTGTGGTTCCCTTCTTCAGTGGATGGTCTCTTTTATCTCTCCTGCAGAACGCTTTGCCCAGTGATGAAGATGACAAAGATCCTAACGATCCGTATAAGGCACTTGATATAGATCTGGATAAGTAAGTGATAGTTTTGTAGGTGAATTTACTTAATTGCTAACCAGAATGCATGAGGGCAAGCCTGGGGCCAAACAGGCAAAGGCACTATCTACACTTCAGTAGGTGAAGAGACTTAAGTCTTTCACCATGTCTTGCATGTAACCTTAGGTGATCATCCAGGCTGGGGTTCCCACTGCAGCATAGATGATAAAAGTGAAGCTGCTGAGCAGGGGGTTTGGGAGGGGTGGGGGAATCATTTTGTGTGACTGAGCAAAGGCTGAAAGCACAGGCAGTGTAGATGGGATAGATGTGAGAGAGTTAGTCTGAGTTTTTGGGCATACCAGTGTGTCTCTGATCTAACCTGCCTTGGCACTGGGTGTGACCTACGTTCATCCGTGTTCATCTCAGAACCCCTGTATACATGGCAAGTCTGTATACTCCATCTTGTGATAATTTGACCAGTAAGGGCCAGTTTGTAGCATCCTCATTGCCCTGTGGACATTTGGACGTGGTACCACTGTTGAAAAACTTCATTCTAATATGATTGAGTAAACTGCATCTCGTAACTGTGACCAGAGCTGGGTCCCCATTCAGCTACTGCAGTTTTTAACGGTTCTGGCACCCAGGCTGCAGCCTGAATCCCTGTATGCCACATTGCACATGGAGATTTTCTTTAGCTGCTGTTTTACAAAATTGCCATGCTAAAAAGAATTGCTGATTTATGGTCTATGGATGCCTCCTGTAAAGTTTTGAAGACTACAGGCACATGTGTCCATGTGTAGTCTCTCTCTTTCTCTCTCTGATACTTAACTTTAAAATCTGTGCCATTCTCTGCAGTTCTCAAATCTGTAGGGGTTTGTCCCCTCGGTACCTTGCAAAAAAGTGACGTAGCATTTTTAAAAAGTGAAAGAACAGTTTCTGAAAAACTTCCTTTTTTCATGAGCTGGTCACATTCCTCTGAGTCCGCAAGGAACAAATGTATAAAAGGAAATTAATTTCTGACTATAGTCCTCATATTTGTGTGACAAACCTCAATAGCACAGAAAACACTGCGCAGAGCGATTTTTTTGAATGCTGTGCTCCAGGAGGCATCTTTGGACTTTTGTATTGTTTCCATCCATTCTCTTTCCATCTCGTACAAGTCGGTGTGCTCTCCTGTCACGTTTTCTCATGTCTCTGTCCTCTCTCTTTCTTTCTGTGCTTGCACTGCTATGTCTGTGTCACGCTCACACGCAGTCTGGTTTCAGGGAAGCTTTCCAGGTAAGAATATATTGCGAAGTGGTTGCCTTCTTTGTCAGGTTGGTTAATCTCAGTGGACAGTGTAAATACTTGAAGGGTGCTGAACCTATTGAAATAATTGACCCTCAAATTAGTATGAGTCTGTTTCATCGTTGACTTTCAGCACCGATCTCTGTTCCTGTTCCAGGTATACGTTAAATAACTTAAAGATAAGATCTGTTTACTGTTCTAGCAGATGAGGAGACAATCTTGCCCTTACAGTGTGTGTTTCAAAGTAAAAATGAATTGAGTCTGGTTCTTTGTGCAATATAAGGAAAGAAACGAAAGCAGATGAGACCATTAGAAATCTTCCTGCACAGATGTTTGCTCAAATATGAAAATTAATGTTAAGTGAAAGCTGTAGAAATAGGAGAGGTGGCAGTCGGTGAACTTCCCACTGATTTCTGGACAGTGTTTGACAAGAATGGAGAAAACTTCTGTAGTGTCTTTTTCCCAAGTAATGGATTTGGGATACAGTGTCAATCTGAACTACTACTCATGCTTTTTGGAAACATATCTGAAATTAAACACAACTTTTTAAATGTAATGGTAGAGTACAGATGCATAGCATAAACTTCCAAAATGAAACAATTTATTGCTTAAAATAATTTCCAACTGGAGTCATCTATTCATTGATAACAAGGAAAAACATGCCCTTCAAGGGCTGTTGGAGCCATGCTATCGTTCCACTGCTTGAATTTCCACACTGTTGCAAGTACTTCCTACTGTTTCACATCTTTGCTCTTCCTTTGAGAGTGGCTTCACAGAAGTGCAGCGTGACGCTATGCGTACGTATTCTTCTATAGGTGTTACTCAGCCTGCAAGTCTGTAGTTACCACTCTAGTGATCAGGTTTGACTCTGAGTTTGGTCAGAGTCTAAGTTTTGATCACGGTTTGACTCTTGGCACCTTCAAAATGTTTCTGTTAACCTCTAATCCGTGAGGGCAGTGTCTGCAGTTACATAAATAAATTTCAGGTACACAAGTATGTGCTGACTTAAGATTTTTGAAATTTCTTTTAAAACAAAGAATACCTTGTCTTGGACATCCAGCAGGTAATCTGAGCTAAGGGAGACTGTTTGCAGAACAGTAACAGTCTCTTTATTTTTAAGACCCTTGGCAGACAGTGAGAAGCTGCCAGTGCAGAGACACAGAAATGTTGAGACCCTGAAGTCACCAGACTCAGAAGCTCCCCTAGTAGAGAAGAAGAGCAAGAAACCCAAAAAGAAGGAAAAGAAACATAAAGAAAAAGAGAGAGACAAAGGAAAGAAGAAGGAGAAAGAGAAGAAGGTGGTAGAGGAAGAAGAAGAAAAGAAGGTAATTCCGCAATGCTTGCATTATTGTAGAAACTGCTGTTATGGGCCATATTTATTGCTGTGTTTATTACTTAGGAACAGTCACATCTGACAATTCAAACAGCTGAATATCTTGAGCTTTTATTTCCTTAATTTTTACAACTGTAAGAGCAGGTATTTAAAGATTTCTGTTAATAAAAATAACATTTACTTAGCCTCATCAGTTAGCAGAAGTTAGCTTGCTGCAGCCTACACAGCAGATCTTCCAGATCTAATTTGGAAGCTGAGTTTACTGATATTTTGTCTGTTCTTAAAATGGGGGACTCTTTAGCAAAATATCCGGAACTCATTTTTGTTCTACATCCCGTCCCCTGTATACTTCAGAACCTTTCAGTGATAAAACCTGACTTTAGTTGTCATATCCTTCTTGTTAATTACTCTGTAGAGATGTGCTTTTCCTCTAAGATGCAGCCAATGTGCTTTGAATGCCTGTAGATGTTGTGATACGTAGGGTAATTTGCAGTTGCTGTCAGCTCTGTCCAGGTTTGGAAGTGTGCTCAAAGGCCAAAGTTGTGCTTCGTGAACTAATTACTCCTTATTGTACTGCAGCATCTGTGTATGAGCATTCTGGAGCAATGCATTTCCATGAAAACTTACAGTTTCAATTTAATTGATGATTTTTTTTTTGTTTTAAAGAATGGTGTCAAAACAGCCATAATGGTTTTGTTTTCTCTTGAAATTCAGGGGGAAGACTTGGATTTCTGGCTCTCCACTGCTCCACCGCCTGCTTCCACTACCCAGCCACAGGTAGACATCTTACCACATCATAGGAAACTTTTTCATATGATTGCATCTTAGCTGTGATACGAGTGCTTTGTTGTGCTGCAGGAGAGAAGGGAAGGATAGGCTTCATCTCCTCAACTTTCTGTTGTGAAGCAATGACACTTTATCTCCCCAGTCTACAGACACTGTAATGGGAGGTTTCAAGCTCATTCTGCTGGGAAGATCAGTGGATAGAAATACAGGTGCAGCTACAGGCTTGGTGGATTTAAATATTGTTGGTGGGTTTTAATATTATATTATTTTGTGATTTTATTTCCTAGTGTGAGCTAGACATGAGCAATATTCATAGACATGAGAGACACAGTCTGAAAGAGTCTCATGAATTTTGATGGGAGATTTTTAGAGGACGAGACAGGGAATATAAGGGGATTGATTCCTTGGAGGAAATCTCTTGTATCTTGTCCTCAGGTGATCATATTTGTTGGGTCTGAGGTGTAAAGTGAAAGACTTGATACCATGTCAGTCTAATGTAATTTCTGAGCAGGGAGGAGTGTCACTGTTAAGATTTCTTTTGGTGTGGGATTCATTTGTTTCAACTGTGTTGATTTATCACATTAGTGTGATAATCCTTCTACTCATCTGCTCAGAGTGAACCTGAAGTGGGTGCTGCTGTTATGGCTGAACCTCAAGAGGTAAAAAAGGAAGAAAGGGAAGAGCGAGATGAGGAGGAGGAGGATGAAGGAAAGGTAAGTGGTTTAAACTGCTGACACCCTTGGCCATATTCTCCTAGTGTCTCACATTCCTTAAAAAGAAGCACATGGGAATTACCACCAGCATCCTATTCAGCATAGTGTCCACTTGCAAACAGACAGCAGTGGGATGTTAGGCCCTTGAGGAGCTCTAAACACTTCCTAGTAAGAGGTGTGGTTCTTCCTTGAGCCAAGGATCAGGCAGCAGTTTTAAAGCTGAGCTTCCAAACAGTTGGAGAGACTTGGCCACCTGCTGATCCCAGGCTGCTTTGGGTTAAGATGATGTCGTGTGAGCGGGGAGCAGCAAGGGTTTACTGGGACTCAGCACAGGATGGCTGGTGGGGTTTAAGGAATGGGGGCTCTGTTTCAGATTTCTGCAGTAGTAGAAAACCACATTCAGTCATCCAGAAGGCTGCATAGAGTGGAGTCTATAGCTGAAAGATTGGTAGAGGGGTCACGATGTAATGGCTGGAAATGTAGGGTTTCTTTAAGTGTTTATTGTAGTTTCTTGTTATTCTTGGTAGAAATCCTCCAAGCATAAGAAGAAAAAGCACAAGAAAGAAAAAGAAGAGAAGTCAAAGGATAAAAAGAAATCCAAAAAGAAGAGTCATCACAGCGAGGAGGAGACAACAGAGTCGGTGCAGAATGGAACACTAGACGATGAACCACTACCAGTAAGTAGCTGTGTGCTGGCAATGCTTGCCTTGGGGAAAAGGCAGGAGCTAAACTGTTTTGTGAGGCAGTAGAATGACAGCTCTTTTCAGAGAAATTAGTTGTATTGCAACTGTGATTTCTCTCTCATTTTTCAGCCTATGTCCAGTTACCGCCTTCTTGCTGAAAATCCATACGTTAAAATGGTGAGTGTTTTTGCAACCAGATCCACATGTCTTCTCTTTTTGTGTCGTCTGAGGAGGAGGGAATACCCTGGGGACAGTATAGTGACTTTATGTAGACAACATTTAACTGAAGAACTGTTGAAATCCCAGGAGGTAGAAACATAACAAAGCTCTATCTCCATTCTTTTGGATGTCTCACTTGACAAGTTTTTAAGTTGATATTTTCCCACTGCTTAGCACAACTGTGGAGCTGATCACCAGTGTGCTTTTCATTATCCTACAGCTGTCCCAAATTACCTTGGTTTTGAAGCTTGCTTTATTCTTGTGCTGTGTTCTATTCTGGTGCTCTGCTGTTGTAAGTTTCTGAATCTTTTTTTTTTTTTCCTTCATTTGCAGACCTACGATATTCAAGGAAACCTACAGAATGATAGTCAAGTTACTGTCTCTGTTATCTTTGAAAACAAAAGCACTAGCTTCCTTAAGAGCATGGAATTAAATGTCCTGGACTCTCTCAACACTAAAATGCTCCGACCAGAGGGATCATCAGTACACGATGGGATACCTGTGCCCTTCCAGCTACCCCCTGGTATGCACAGCTTTGCACAGGGTTCTTGGAGTATGTCTAGTCCTGCACTGCCCTCCTGTGGAAAGAATTGTTTGAACTTCTTGCTACTTGCTGTTTTCCAGAAAGACGTGTCCCTCTACCTGGGTGTTCACTGGGCTTTCACACAATTCACTGGAGAGGATATAAGCTTTCTTTTACAGTATGGCTATAAACACAGTTGGTGCTGTACAGCAAGAGCAAAGCGTATAATGTAGGGCTGGGAGTCCGAATGTCTGAGTTCCTTTTTTAGGTGACTGCAGGCTGGCACACCTTTGAACATGCCAGCATCGCCAGCTCCAGGAATCCCAATTTCATGAGGAGTTTGCTATGAAATTTAAAATGAAACAAAGCTATAGGCTCTTGAACCGTTAGAATGCACTCTGGATTTATTCTCGAGCTATTGTCCCACCGTTTTAATGGCAGAGGCCATATGCAGTGAAAGTTTGCAAAAAATATATGCTTATTTGGATGGGAAGCTGAGCCCTTGAGAAATACTAGACACGGAGATGACTGATAATGGCTTCATAGATAGTACAATTGTACGGTCAAATCGCTGAGCAGCTTTGAATTTCACTTCCTTCACCAAAGAGTTAATTGGAATACTGAAACAGCTTGCAGAAGTCTTCTAGGATTTAGTGGCTTCAGGGTGCAGTTTGATTCCCCCATGTAAAGCAGTGGGGTATTTTTTTTTTTTATTCTATATAAAGCAGTTTTTGACACAGACTTCTATATTAAAAGAAAAATATAGAAACATTAGAATGTGAATTAGTTCTGAAAACCACTTGGAACGATGTATATTTTCCAGTTATACAAACAGTTTAAATATATTCCCGCTGTGCCTTACTTCGCCCAGGCACTCGCTCAGTAACCTCTCCCAGATGCCAACTCTTACTGCTGCTTTTCAGAGACCCAAGAGCTAAGTGCTGTAACACTTAATTCACAACAGGAATTGCACATATAACTCTTCCAACTACATGTAAAACTTCAAACTTGGTTCAAAAATAGTCAGTACCTAAAGCTTAGCTGCTACTGATGAGTTTATTCTAGCCATTACTTAGATATGAAAACCATTTTCTGACCTGACTTCTCCCTCTCCTCTCTTCACGCTAGGAATCTCTAATGAAGCCCAGTTTGTGTTTACACTTCAGAGTATTGTTATGGCTCAGAAGTTAAAAGGAACACTGTCCTTTATAGTCAAAGTAAGTGCAGCTTTAAACTCCGTGCTTCTGCTTCCTTTGGAGCTGCATAAGGGAGCTTGACTTGGGTGGAAAGCACTGCTTTAGAGCTTTTTTTTTAGGCATCATTTCATCTCTGCTGCACCAGCCCATTCTGTGATGTGAGAAGTATTTTTACATGACATCTTGTGCAAAGAGTGTCCCGAATACTGCGTAAGCATGTCCTAAATTGTCATTCCTGGCAGTGTGTGAGCAATGCAGCCTGAAACATATGCCACGTTGTCAGCTAGAAAGTCACTGCGGTGGTGCGTCTGCCAGGGAAGAGGGGTCAAACAGCTAGCGAGAGATGCAACCCAGAGTTGTTTCTTCTGATCTCAGTTACCCGAAGATCAGTTGGACGCTGCTGCCTGGTACAAGGCTGGAAAAATTGTAATAGCAATTAGATACGGTTAATAAGGATGGAAACCCAGAACAAGAGTGAAGGCATTGTTTAATAAGTATTGAGTTGTGTAAGACCGTGTAGGTTTCTAATCTTACTTCAGTATAATTATTAATGAAGGAGCCATGTGAACAGCTCCAAGGAAGCGAATGGAGACAGTTGTGGCTGCTTCTGAGTCAGCCATTATCTCTATTTTAAGGATTTCTTAAAAATAGTATCCAAGTCCTATTTTCAGTACCTAAGAATCTGGGAGATATTAATTTGTTATTTTGCTTGGGAAATAGTGAACTGTAAAGCCACATCTCCAAATATTAGTTTAAACTCAGTCTGCTCAATATATTTCAGCAGAGTGCCATCAAAAATGCAGCCAGATCCCTCCAGTTGTGTCCCTTACCTGCTCCAGGTGTACGTATCAACCTAGCTGCCCAAATCTTTTCTCTAAGTGGCCTGATGCTTTAGCGTGATGGTCATTCTCAGACTGATCCTTCAGGCCCAGCCAGGATATATCAAAGGGGACTGAGCACTAAAGTCTTCATCGGTGCCTGTTTGGTAGATGGGGGTGGTGCCGCCTCTTGCTGCCTTGGGGCTCCCATTCATCTCCTTTCCTTTGACCTGTTGCAGAATGATGAAGGTTCAACCCATGAAAAACTAGATTTCAAATTGCACTTCAGTTGCGCTTCATACTTGATCACGACGCCTTGCTATAGGTAAGTGCCATTTAGGGAGCACAACATTGGTGCTTTTGCTGCCCATGTGAAGCTGAGCTTTGGCTGCAGGCCATCTCTGCAAGATAACGCAGCATGCGTTTGACTTTGGCTGCTTGCGATTGCTTTGGTTACACTTCAGTTATCTTGTATAACGTTTGACTGTTAAAATATGTCCAGTGACTTATTTCAAGTGGTTCTGAAGAAGGAGCTGTATGCCCTGTAGGCTGGCAGAGGTCATGTGGAAGTAACTCTGGTTGAGGTCAGGGTATGGCAGTGGAGTCCGGAGTATGGTTCCCATACTGGCTGTACACCCATTTTCCTAGAGCTTGGTTGTACTTAGACTTCTGCATTCTGAGATCTCAAGGTCTGCATGGGGCTAATGTGGCAGATTTATACTTGAATTTCTAGTACAAGTGTTTACTTTCCTTCCTGTTTTGCAGTGATGCTTTTGCCAAGCTCCTAGAGTCTGGAGATCTGCACATGAGTTCTATTAAAGTAGATGGAATTAGCATTTCTTTCCAACATCTACTGGCAAAGATCTGTTTTCATCATCATTTTTCAGGTGAGTCTTCCTCAATGCAGAACCTTCTGCAAAATTCCCTATTCTAAAATTTCCACTGTGCTTGGCGGGTGCCGTGCTCCACAGCCTCAACAATGACAGAAGCATGTGATGTCTAGATTAAATAAATTTGGGAGAGGATTTTTTTCCTGATGTTATAATACATTGGTGTCCTGAAAGCATCCAGTGTTCTTCAAAATGAACTCTCCTTTTGTCCCGTGGCTTTCCTCCAGTCCAGCGAGGCACGTGACTGGTATCACGGGAGCAGCTCGCTTATAGTTAGGGCTGTAACTGTTCTCAGGAGGCTGTGTTTGGTCTTCAGTGCTTCAGCCAACGTCTTTCCCCAGTGCTTCATTTCAGAAAGGGAGAGTGCGAGCTATTAAAGTTTGGATTTATTAATTAAAATACAAGTACTGGATGAAGCAAAACAAATGGCTGTTTCATCATGCTCTGGTGTATGCATTAGATGTTGCCTCAATGAAAGTGTTTCTGGGGAAGAGATCTACTTTCTGATGAGCCTTTTTGCCACAAAATATTTGCAGCTTACTTAAAAGACTAATGACTAACCTTATTATTGTGAAATATCCCAGATAAGAGCCAGGCGCACGCATCGTCTTAACCCTGACTTCCTCCTCCCCTCACTCACTAGAAGCTTCTGTTCCTTGAGGCCAGGCAAAGCAGTAGTTCCTCTTCACAGGAAGCAAACCTTCTATTAAATGTTGTCCCACTAAATGAAAACTCATGCTTTCTTTATAGTTGTGGAACGCGTTGATTCGTGTGCATCAATGTACAGTCGTTCTATCCAAGGCCATCACGTCTGCCTACTGGTAAAAAAGGTGAGAGCATTATACCACTCTGAAACAAGACCTGAGAGAAGCTAAATCTCCAGCCTTTCCTATCTTAACAGAAAGAGGGAAATATTCCCCTCTAAATCATCCAGGGACACCATGGACAATTTAATTCATCTGGTGGCCCATCTAGCAGTCCTTGTTGTGCTGCTGCCGTGCTTGTACCTCCCCTGGGCTTTCTGTTGCCCGGTGGGTTGTAGCAGCACTGATGGCTTCCCCGAAATGACCTCTCGGCTAAGCCTGCTTCATTCCTCTGCAGGCTCCACCATCTGCTTCCCGTCCCGGAGTTTGGCTGGGAATAAAACTGTCTCTGCTTAGAAGAGGAGCTAATGGATTTCTTTTTTTCTTTTTCTTTCCAAGGGAGAGAACTCTGTTTCCATAGATGGGAAATGTAATGATTCCACCCTGCTTAGCAACTTGTTGGATGAGATGAAAGAGACATTGTCCACGTGCTGAATATTCCTTATGAAATATTCCAGTTACAAGAAACACACCTAATGTGTAAAGACAAGCAGACCCAAGTGTTAAGTTTCTCCCTCGTACGCATGTACTATCCTGGGGCACGTGCTTTTCAGTTAACTCCACCATTGTTTGCAGTTTAAACATTTTAAGGCTGTATGTTACCTTTTTATTTCAAAACTTTTTACAAACTGTGGTGTTAACCCTTTCTAGCCCAAAGATCCTGGTGACGTGACTGGAGGAGGGAGGGAGGGAGGGGTGCTATTTATTCAGCAGCTCACGATGATCCCATAAACCTTGCCATCTGTGCGGGATGGTGGACTAAGCAGAATTTTATCAACAGTAGCACAGAGTCTGTTGCTTGTGCTTATTGCCAGGGAAGGTTGACTTGATCCTTAGCCATGGAATATGTCTTCAGGGCTGCTGTGGTTGATGTATATTTCTAGCAGAGGCTGGTGCTGGACCTGAAGGCCTCTTTTTTTTTTTTTTTTTTTTTTTTTTTTTTTTTTTTTTTTTTTTTTTGNGTATGATTTATTATTATTATTATCTATTGTGATCAGCATATAAACATCCTCGATCTCCTTGAGCTAATCCAAATGGGCCCTGTGAGAATGGGGATGTTTGAGTTTCTGTTTATAGTAGTTGCCTTGAGCCTTAACCTTCTTTTAGTGATGGCTGAAAGAGTAGAGAGTGAATGCATGAAACAGGCCAAAAGTGTTACCGTTTGGTTCTCTGCTCCTGTTGACCACCCCCGCAAATGGAGCCTGCCGTGCCTCTCCCCTTCGAGCAGTCTCTGCTGATGTGTTTTCTGAGTCCACTTCAATTTCACATTCCTGAAAAGTTAGGGTGTAGCAAGAAACTGGAAATCCAAAGGGGTCTGTTCCTGCTTTTTTATCATTTTGCTCACCAGCTGAGGTTGACCAGTACCAGGTTAGAGAAACGCCCACCCGTGTAATCCCTTGTACTCTAAGCAGTTTGCATATAGCCCTGTTCCCTCCCTCTGTGCTGTGAAATCAGATGTTGTGCTGTCTCAGTTGTCCCTGTAGCGTCCCGTTGCCCTGCCCTCGCAGCAGTGGATGCGGATTTAGCAGCACGAGTGTAGCTGGTTCCCTGCAGCAGAACTCTCCCTGCCCGGGCGCAGGAGGGAGGGGATGCTGAGGAGCTGCAGGCTTGGCTCTGGCAGGTTTCTTTAGAGGGAAGAAAGGGAGGGTCTGCCAAGTGAAGCCCATTCTGCACTATTGAAATCTTACTGGGAAGGGATGTCACTGTGTCCTTTAGAGATGCTTCGCTGATGTCGTTCTTCAAAATCTCTTGCTTTTATTTTTTTTTTTATTCTCCTCCCATTTCTTTTACTTGCTGCTCCATACCCAGCAAACTGAGAACATGCTTGAACGGTTTTGCTTTGAGGCACGGGCAAGAGCCGTGGGTTGTTGTTACGGAAAGGGTCCCCAGGAGGGAGCTGGGCTGCTCTGCACTTCTCCAGCACCACCATGCTCCAAGGGTGCCAGCAGTGCCCAGCAGAGTTGAGCTAAAACCCTACGCAGGGAACAGGACAAAGCCTTGATCTTGCCCTTGGGGTGAATGTCCTGTACTTTAAGCACGTCTTGTGCTCTTTACACTCTTCCCATATTCTGGGTATTTTTGTGAAGGCTCTGCTGTGGTTTTATTGCTAGGACCGGCTTCGTGTTCTGACTGCACTTGTGCGCAGGAGTTCATTTGCAGCGGGCTTCACCGCTGGTGAAGTGGTAGTTTTTGGTATCGGTCAACCTCCCTTGGTTAGCCAGTTTGTGTATTAGAAACTGAACATATTAAAATTGTCTTAAAGGATAATGTTCCTCAATTAGTGTTTTTTTAATTCATGGATGAAAACTGTCACTTTAGCATGTAGAGTCTTCTCTTACGGAATCCTGTGCAGTGATTCTAGAATTTTGAAACTGTATGATGTGTTACATTCACAAATTTCTTTGCTATCAACATTCCCTTAAAAAAAAAAAAAAAGAAAAAGAAAACAACATACCACAAGCTGCTGTAATGATTTTGTGTCAAGATGATCCAATAAACTTTCAAAACAAAGTGACATTTTTGGCTTTGTAAATAGTTATTTTACAAGACCCTTCCGACTTGTATGGACCCAAAAAACATGACACGGATTTACCTGAGCTCTGAATGCTTGTGTCTTCGGGAGGGTGGGGGAAATCTCATTCCACAGGCTCTGGAGGAGGTAAGAATTCATTTCTACCACCACTGGGTGGGTTGTGGGGGCACTGGTGTGTGTCAGCGAGGGGAGTGCCGTGTCCCTCATGGGTGTCGGGGACTGAACACGTACCCACTCTGTCAGCAGCAACAGCTCGCGTGCCTGAAGTACGTGGGCAGAGTGAGGGAGATGGGAACGATGCTGTTCTTCACCTCTTGGATTTTAAACTGACCTGGTTTTTATAGGCACCAAAACTTTTGATTCCTACAGGCTTTTTGGACTGGTCTCGCTGTCGCGTTTTAGCACTCCTTTGGAAGGCAGCATTGCAAGTGGCATTGTCAGTAACACAGAAATTACAGGGAAAAAAAACAAGCAATTTGGACAGTCTCAGTTAAAGCTACATTAATTTTTTTTTTATTGCAATTGCATCTAAAGCCTAAGCACTTGTGAAAATCAGAGCTCTGGCCTTAGAGAGATGTCTAGAGACTGAAGGACAGAAATCAGCCCCTTCTGTCCCTTCCTCTTGGGCTGGCATCCAGTAAAACTTGTGATGGAAACACGGCAGCGTTAATATGAGGAATTAAGGTCCAGTGCTGTCAGGAGCTGGGGCATTTTGCTGATGCTCGGGGGTTGCCAGTAAGACCAGAACCTGTGAAAAGCATCTCTTAGAACAAAAAATATTGGGGACTGCGTAGTCAGGAGCTGCCAGCTCTGCACTGATAAAAACCCAGGCTCGCACTGACTTGGTAGATAAGCTCGCGCTGCAAAGGAAGGGCCGGGTCTTCTGCTTTCTGCGTGCGCTGCAAGTCCAATGCCGCAATCCCATCTTGGCTTGCGGGGAGACCGCCCGCTTGTTCTGCCCTGGGGTGTGACTGCACAAATCTGATGAAACAGGATGAAAACCGCAACAAACGCCCATCTCTGACAAGGCATGAAAAAAAAAAAAAACCCAAATTCAGGAAGCGGAGTGCTCATGGGGTATTTAATGAGCTGCAGGACCTTACCTTACCTGGCCGATGCAGGAGTTTACAGTGAACCCTTCTGGCTTTGAGCAGTGAGACAGGCTCTCGCTCTGCTTCCTGCGTTTACATCGCGTCAAAATTCACGGAGCAACTGGACAAAGAAAATCGGTCCTCAGTAAAGTGGGGTTTTTGCACACAGCATGTGACAAAGAAGCGTGTCAAAGAACCGGTGCTCCGCACCATTCCAGTGGGATGAGGAGCGTGTGTCCCCTGAGCTTTGTGGTCAAGTGTTTCACACCAAGTCTCGGGCAGAGCAGCATCTGTTCCTTGGAGGTACCCAACCCTTGGCGACTGCGCGCTCAGGAGTACCGGGGGGTCACAGCCCTGGGGGGGGTCACAGCCCTGGGGGGGGTCACAGCCCCAGGCTGCTCCTGGGAGCAGAGAGTGGGACCAGCTGCTCTGCAGGAACATCCGAGCTGGGAACCACCGGAGCCCCCACCAAAGAGCCGAAGCCTTCACCCTCGGGTGCTGCCGCATGTCTCCTGGGCTGGGGGGGACGGGGCTGCCAGTTCGGGGTGGTTGTGGGGGCTCCTGGAATCGAGAGCACCAAGATCCCCTCTCGTGCTGGCGAAATGGCCAGCGTGGGGGAAGAACGCTGCGAGTGCGATGGGTGGGGAACTGCCGAGCTTTTGGCACGGTTTGGGTTTGGGCTTCCCAGGGACTTGCCACCTGTGTTTGACTTCCCCCGTTCTGATCTTTGTGAAAATCTCCCTTCGAACCCGCAGCTGCGTTTCCTGCTACTTCTCCTTTTCGTGACTTTTAACTACAAGAACGTGCAGGTCCCTTCAGCGGCTCCTGTTCTACCAAACCAGCTCAAACCCTGGTCAGAGCCGGCTCCGGCCGCCAGCGTGGCCTCACTCTGCCCAGCTCCTGATGGTGCCAAACCCACCCTCCAGCTCCTCCCCGCCCACAGACTCAAATTTGGGCTGGAAATCAGAAAAAGGAGGAAGTTGCTGGAGTGCCAAGGGCTGGGAGGTGCCGGCAGCGAGCCGGACTTCGTGGTGGAAGGATGCTCAGAGGAGGGCGGAGGACATCCCTCACCCCTCCTCGCCGGTGGGAGGGCAGAGGCAATTTTGGTTATTTTTCCCCAAAACGCTTCTCCAGGGCCTGAGAGTGCCCACGGCCCCGGGGTCCAGAGCGGCCGTTGCTCCATGAAATGTGGCTGGCCGCAGCAGCTTTCGACCTTTAATTTAATTCTGGATTCTGCTCCCAGACATTTCTGCCCTTTCCGGGGCATCTCGTCGCCTTCTCCTGTCCCACCATGTCAACAGCTCAGCCCAACCCTCCCCTCACTCCAGGAGCCGATGTTGCCGCCGTGGCGTGCCGGGTTCCTCCGGTGTTAACGGAGAATTTAATTCTGCCGAGGTGCTGAGCAGGGTGCCCGGTGGGGGCTGCAGCCCCCTGAGCATCCCTGGGCTGGGGTACGGCCACGGGGCTGTGGGCTGCCCCTAACCCCCAGCCCCAGGAAAATCAGAATAATAATGAAAATAAAGTGGAATAAAAGAAAATAAATAAATTACCTAAAGGAGAATAAAAGAAAGGAAATAAATGACAATGAAAAAAAGGAAAATAAAGTGGGATAAAGGAGAATAAAAGAAAATAGAGCAGAATAAAAGAAAATAGAGTAAAATAAGGAACTAGAACAAAAGAGAATAGAAAAAAATAAAACAAGCAATTTCTGCTCAGCACCGACTGCGCTGTCTGACCCCGGCCCCGGGTCCCGCCGGTGCGGCCCG
>VXBL01001725.1:144117-162997 GCA_013400195.1 Aramus guarauna
GGGCGGCGGGCCTGGGGGAGGCCGCGGTGTTCCGGAGCCCGGGGGTCCCCGTCCCCGCCAGCCGCCCCGGGGTGGCGGAGCCCCGGGCTGTCCGTGCCCGCGGGAGGGACCGGGGCCTCCCCGGGGCGTTGGGTCGCCGCGGCCGTAGCGAGCAGCCTGTTGAGCCGGGACTTCTAAACCTCCACACCTTTTTCTTTTTTTTTTTTTTTTTCCTCTACTTATTTCTCCTCTCCCTCGGGCGGAAGGTACTTGCGAGCCGGTTTCTCGTGGCTTTGCGCTCACCGAGCTGCGGTCCGCGCTGAAAGCCTTTCCCTGGCCGGGGGAGGAGGAGGCCCCTGAGGCCCCTGAGGCCCCCACCGGGCTCCCCAGAGCGGCCGGGCCGGGCGGGGCCGTGCGGGGTGCTGGGGCCCGGTGCTGCCGGTGGTACCGTGTGCTGGAGCAGACACGGCCTGGGCGGGGGGTTGGGGGGGGGCAGCGGTGACCTTCCTGGCTGATGGTGGTGGTGGTACCTCATGGCTTTACCGGCAAACCAAAAAAAAAAAAAAAATCTCATATGGGGGGAAGAAGAAATCTCGTATTGAGGGAGGGGGAAAAAAAACAAGCAAAACAAAACAAAAAAAAAAACCAACCAGCACGGAGCGTAAGGGCGTTGCTGACATAGCTGTGAAGTTAGAACCTTGGATGTTCTTGTACTCTATTCCACCTCTTTCCCCCTGTCTTTCTCTAGCTATGCTAATAAATGTTTCTGTTGTAGGTAAACGCATACTCCTGAAGTTCAAACTCCTCAATCTTTTAAGTGCTTGGGGAGAATGGAGGATTCTCTGCTTTTTTTTTCTGATCCCGGTGAGCTGCGACTCAGCTGTCATGAGGGAGAACTTGTGACTCTTGAAAGCAAACTCTTGCTCTGCTTCTGTCCCTTGCTATGAGCACAGGAATGCTAATCTTGCAGTAGCTGCCTCTGCTGTGAGCCGCAGCACGATAATCTCGACTCCTTCAAAGAAAGCTGTTCCTGTGTGAGAGGAGGATAGACAAAAAGGAGAGGGCAGGAAGTCCCTGGAGAGAGAGGAAAGAGGGATTTGAAGTTGTCCAGCCTGTGGCACAGATGTTAGGAAAAAGCATCTCTGTTGTGGACTCCAGTGCTAGTGAAAGGCAAGATCCCCTACTCCTAGTGCTTGGAGCTGAAAAGCAGCCGCACTTTCTCGATTTCCATCCCTTCTTTGTTTAAAACCCCTTTCCGGTCTGGAAGTCTTCTGCCAAGTTGCAGGACAGGGGGATTTTTGCTAGGAGATGTGAAATTTCCCCAGCCACCTGTTTATCACAGTCCCCAGGGCTTCGTCCTTGCACTCTGCTTCCTTTCTGAGCTTTAGGCTCACATCCAACTCTGTGTTTATCTGCTGTTGTTTCTTGGACTGCATATTCCATCTCTTAGATTCACTTTCTGTCCTAGTCACGTGCTTGTGAAGTTAACTTGGGCAGGAGGGTGAGCTTTTAACCTTTTAAAATACCCAGAAGGGCAGGAGAGGAGTGCTGCAAGTTCACGCCAGATTGGTGGTGTGGTATCAAAAACTGGTACTCTCGGTTTACGCTGAGGAGCCAAGTCCAGGTGCTGAGCAGGGAGCTGGTCCCTGCACCGGGCTCACATTTCAGGGTCTGCGATGCTCTTTTGGACGCGCTGCTTGGGGTTGCGCAGTCAACTGTGCCATCGTCAGAAAGGGAAACAGGCTCTCCTGTCCGCTTGGCTGAGGGAGCTTGAAGCACGCTCAGCATCTTGAGCAGAGTCCTCCTTCCTGACTTCAGCTGTCCTCTGGCGCGGGAGCTGTTTGCCAGACGCTTCCTTGTCCACATTTGGCTCTAACGGAGCTCTTTCATTGACGAGATGTGAAGCACCGCCCGAAATGAAATGGTGCGATTTAGTCCTGTTTGCGGAGGTTGGACTGTGCTGTGTTCTGTAACTCATGCTTCTCTGTAAAGGGGCCAGGGATCTCCATGGCCACAGTACACAAAGGAAAAATGTTTCCCTTGTCAGCAATGAAAGCGCGTGGGGTCAGAGAAGAGAGATTGCAAAACCTGAACAGTCCTGTGCACAGCGTTCAGATCTGGGAAGAGAATTGCCTTCAACTTCTGAGTTTTAATTTCTTCTAAGACAGGAAAGTATTTTGTGATACTTGAGCCATGAATGCTGCTGTAAGTGGATCCATAACCAGCTTTGCTGGAGGTTTTAGGAGCTTATCTTTAGAAATACGTAATATCCAGCTAATGCTTTCAATAAAGAGTGCACCTTAGGCTGCGTCTTTATCCTCCCTTTCCCAGATGCCCCCGGGAGGCAGAGTTATCTGTGACTCCTGTTTGGGTCTGCTGCTCGCTTCCCTCTGGAGCTGCTGTTGTGCTAAAGTGCTGTTCTGCCCCTGATGAAATGAGGGAATTGTTGCTCCGAGTACGGGGAGCAGCTGGGGAGCAGAGGGGAGGAACGGAGGCAGTGCAGGCCAGAAAAAAACCCACTTCTGCGAGTGTGTAAAGCCAACGCAAAAAAACCTATCACACTGGGGCAGCTTTGACTTCATCCAGAAAAGTCGGATGTTGTCCCTGGGAGCTTCACTTTGTTGTTGTCAAGTCCATGTGAGAAGAGGCAAAGGTGGTGACGCTGCTGGATGTTCCCACGTGCTGCCGGGGTAGGTCTGTGCCACGGTGGAAGCGTCCTGCTGCGACCATGCTCCGTGCTTGCCTGTGCCTGCTCGGGGACCGGTGCTGCGTTCCCCAGGTACCGGCTGGGTTTGGGTGAGTCGTGGCTGCGTGCCTCTGCGCTGGCTGCTGGGCAGCCCGTGGGACAGACAATGAGCCAGAGCCATGCAAAACCTATTTCAGTTTGAAGCAGGGGCCATGCAAAACCTATTTCAGTTTGAAGCAGGAGCTGAGTAAGGCCCATCAAAAGCCACTATAATTTTTTTCATCTTAACTGCAGGCTTCTCTTGGGGCTGCTGTCTGGGCCTTTTTATTTTTTTTTTTTTTTCCCCTCCTTCTTTTCCCCTCTCGCTGTGTAGCAGGAGGTCTTATGATGTGGTTAGTCTTGAGGTGATCTCTAGCCCCACATCAGTGGGTTTATTGCTTGCCTGGAGACGTGCTAATGTGTTGGGTTACTGCCATATCCCCTCGTGGAGGGGAAGAGCGAGCCTCGTGGGCATCTGCTTTGGGCAAGAAACAATACTGCCTTTCTTCCAAAAGCATAATGTTATCATGGGGAGAAGTGGTATTTGTCGGTGGCATTAGCCCTGCCACGGGAAAGGTTGGCCTTGCGGCCAGCTCGCCCGCCAGCTCAGTCCCTGGTGAAGGAGCTCATAGCCCTGGCATCTCCTGTGATCTCGAACTCAGAGCCCCGCTGCTAAATAGTGCCTCTTGCTGTAGTCGTTTTATCAGCCTTGAGGCAAAATTCATGCTCCGAACCAGCATTACTTTTTACTTGGGTGGAGGCAGACCCCAAAGTTAGAGTAGGTAAAACTGCTCTTGGTTCAAAAATATCCCTGCCCAGTGAGGACAATGGCGTAGAGCCTGCGAAAGCAGGAAGAAACACGTAAGCTCACAGCTTGGACTAGATAAATGCCATGCTGCTGCTTACAAGTCCTCCGGTGGGGACAAAGCTGAGTTGCAGGACAGCAAAAGTCCTTCCTGAAGGAGCAGGCTGCAAAATACGACCCCTCAGACCTCACAGAGAGAGCGAGCTGCTCTTAGCCTGCTGTCAGCCCCCCGCTGCCGGTGGTTTCTCCTAGAAATGTTTGTCTGTGCAGTTAACCTGTCTCCTGGAGTCCTGACCCACCTTGTCGGCTTAACGCAGCGGCTGCAAAGCCTGCAGCGGATTAGCTCTGCCTCCACGTGCAGCCGTCATCCCGGCCGTCACGGCGTCCGCATGCATCCCGGCGTGGATGCGTGAGTGTGATCTGTGAAAACCTTCCGCAGCTCTGACATTGCAACGGATGCAGATGTCACGTAAGAGGCAAGAAAATTGTCCCAAATCAGTAATGCTCGGGGCTGTGATAGCTGTTCCTGCTACACTGCAGTTGTTTCTAGACTTTCAAATGAAGGTTTTAAATTGCAGCATCTACTATCTGACCTTCCCCTTTTTGGGGAAGAGAAAGTAGGAGGGGTGACTTTTGTAAAAAGTTACTTTCTCGTGTGGCTTTTCCACACTCTGTGGCTGCGGGGCAGATGCCTGGAAGGGCGAGGGGAACAACCCACGCTGGAAATTCAGTCTTCTTGCATGCAGAAGGTGATTCAGCCTTCCCTCTCCCCTGCCAGAAGGGGCCATCCAGCCCCTTCAGGGCTCGTTCCCTCACCTGCCTCCCCTCGGGATCCGCTTGTGGTGCCAGCTCCATCGCACAATCCCCGTAACATCCCCCCTGTCATCGCCGTCTGGTCCGGATCCAAATCCTGAGCTCGGGGTTGAGCAATAAACTTCCTGCTCCTCCGTCCTGCTCGTGATGGTTGAAAAATGCCTCTTGCTGCTCCGTGACCTGGGCTTTCCGCTCGTTGCAGTCACGTTTCCATCGGCCCCAGCCACAGCAGGCAGCTGCCCGATGGGCTCTGCCAGAGCTGCTGCCTTTGAGTCAGTTGGATCTTCTCCTAACCCAGCTATGGCTTAATTCAACAGGGCTTTTCCCTTTATTATATAAACTAATTTGACTTTAAAATTGGTCTGAATGCATAGCCTTTCAGGAGAAAAAGAAGATACCAATTAAAGCCCAGTATAACTATTTTTGGTCTTCTATTAATGCTGTTTCCTTTTCTTATGTATGTGGCGATGCAGAGAGGCTCCGTGTTTGCATGGCTTACAGGCACATAAAGAGATTGTCCTGCTCCTAAAAAAGCCTCTTTCTGGGAAGTGCCGAAGAGATGGAGTTTCTGTATAGTTTCTGACTTGGAAATTTCAAAATTGTGCAGCAGATTTAAATTGCAGGAGGTGTGGGGGGGAGCTGGCAGCCAGCAGGGCTTTCTTAAAACTGACTTTGTGGTGAAATATAAAGGGCTCTTTGTTTGTCTAAACCTTGGGAATTCAACATTTCAAATGCGCGTTTCTGAATAGCTGCGTTAAGTTTGTTGCGAAGGCTGCTCCTAAAGCAGTTTCCAAAAGAAAAATGTGGATATTGTCCTGCAGAGCAACAGAATGAACTTGCTGCTCCTGCCTCACCCAGCCTGCGGCTGTAGGTGCAGCCGGGCCGGATCCGCTCTCTGCTCCCTCTCCTCTAACTTCAGAGCAGCTTCTGCTGCCAGGAAGAAAAACAAGACGAGGCGATGCTGAGGGTGATGCTGGGCAGCTGCTTGGCTCTCCTCAGGCAGCAGCGCGGAGCAATCTTTGCAGGAGGAAAGACAGGAACACCACGACAGAGCTCGTAGAGGGCAGTGATTAGCTTTTGGGGAAACGTTGGCAGCTCCCTGGGCCGGGAGGCCGGACTCGGTGCCAGACAGGAAGCCGGCTGACGTGGAAGTGCCGTCGCGCCGGGATTATGAATGGCCAGGCGTGCCTGCCGCAACCGCGCTCGGCCCTCCTCTTCTGCCCCACGCGCTCCTCGCCGAGCCCTGCCCTGGCTGAGGTAAGCACGGGGACAGACCTTCGCTTCTCATATCGTAAAACGATTCAAAAGAACAGCCGAAAACCTCATCCCGCGCAGGCAAGCTCTCTTGTTTCTTGCCAGACTGGCTCCAGAGGCGCAGAAACTGGCTGTCATTAGTGCCAGTCCAGCCCTGTTTGCCGTAATCGGTCTGATCCTTCCTTTCCCTATTAAAATCTCTCCTTTGATCGTAGAAAACCAGGATCGTCTTGTACCAGGAAACTCAGCTAGTGCAGAATGGCCGTGGGAAGGTATTTGTGAAAGGAGGGGGGGCGTGATGGGAAAAATGTGCGTGTGCGTCTGTCTTTGCTTTTTTGTTTTGTCTGTTTTGAAGCCACTTTGCTTTTCGAGCGCGCTCTGTAAACTTGTTTTTTTACTCGAAGCGCTCGCTGCATCTGATATATCGTGGCCGCTTTATCTGACTGGCACGGGTGGGTTCGTGTCCTGTGTTGGAAACTCTTGCCTGAGCGAGGGCGGTGAGTGAGGACACTGAAAAAGGCTCGGGGGAGGCGCAGGGGTTCATTGCTCCCCTCTTCCTTCTGGGGAGCTGCGGGGACGGGGAGGGGGGGCTGGCGAGGGCTCGTCGCCGAAGGGCTGCAATTACTGCAGCCGCAGCAGGAGCTTTTGGCTGGATTCGGTATGAACGCTGAGCAGCGATACCATATTCGTATCACCTCGCAGGACAGCAGCATGGCTTCCCTAAAAGGAAACTAGAGAAATTAATTATTTTGAGAAACGCATCGCTCGCTGGGGTTTGTTTAAGGGCTTTCTTAGCAGGGAGGCAGCAGGATGTGATCTGCCCCGGTGCTGGGGTCACTGGGAGGGAAGTGGCCCTGTGTCTGACGCCTCCCCAGCCCGCGGGAGCCTTCGGATTGCAGCCGCGCATGAAACGGGACTTTTCAAAAGCAGAGAAGGAAAAAAAAAAAAAGGGAAGCTCTTTGCCTCAGTGCCTACGAGCGCTTGTAGAAGTTGCAGAGACGGGCTGAGCAATTGCAGAGTAATCTGCCAAGGCTAGAGACGCAGGTAGGAGCTTGCTGACGTGCTGGCTTGCCTTTTTTTTTGTTTTGTTTTTTTCTTTCTTTCTTTTTTTTTTTTTTTCTTTCCCCTGGCTGTTGTTAAACCCCTGCATGGTGTTAGCAGCAGGAGGGAGCGCTCGGGCAGGTGCTGACGGAGCAGTCGTGGGACTCCTGGAAGAGAGTTTTGGCCGTTCCGCCTCTGTGGGGAGGGCAGGATCCGGCGGGAATGCTGCTCGCCCCTGGAAAGCCTTGGGAAGGCTGTGGCAGGTTTGTGAGGGGAGGCAGCATCCAGGTGTTTTTGGAGGAGGTGACCGTCCTTCCTTTTGTCATCCCCTCTTTTGAGCTGCGTGCGAAGGTCACCAAGAGCTGGGGAGGGACCGCCTGGGCTTCCTCTGCCCGGATTCTGGTTTTAGAGTAAGGCAGCGCTGCGTGATCCGCCGTTCCCGGCGAGGGAAGAGGGACGGCATCAACAGAAAGCAGCGTTAGGACTGGAGCTGCGAGAGCAGGGGAGAGAACGAGCTCTTGGGAAGGGAGGGCCAGGCCTCGACCCCCTCGCCGGGCAGGCAAGTCACCTCCTTAACCAGCGTAATGCCGAGCTGCTCCTCTCCTGACCTCGGGAATAGCGGAGAAGCTAGAGGTCGGTTTGTGCTCCGGACAGCCTGCCACGGCGTGGGGCTCTCTGTGGTGGTTGTGTGATCTCGGAGCGATGGCCAAGGTCCTCTCGGACGTGTGCTGTAATCTTGGCTGGCTGGAAAGCAGGCGTAAACAAAACGTACTGCAGGTTTGTTTGGGGGGGGATTTTTTTTTCCTCATCTTTGAAGCTTGCAAATACCATTCAGGTGCTTTGCACGTCCCATATCCTGATTGTTCCTAACCTTTCCTTTCTCTTCTGTGCGAAGGCAGTGTCTCAGTGCTGCCCGAGCTGTGATTCCTGCCTGTGGAAGTAGGTGTTGTACGTGTGGTATCATCTTCCAGCAATGTTAGATGCTTTTGGTCTCGGTGCCTTTTTTTTTTTTTTTTTTCCCTAGAGCTAAGTGTTTCTTTTAGCTCAGTTGCAGTCAAAGACCATAATTAAATAGACTGCATCTGCTTGAAGTCTTAGCTACTCATTTTGCTAATGCCCTCAGACAGATGCTGAATCGTCTGAGAGACGATTGCTGCTGTGTTGAGCTCCCCAGTTCTTAGGAATGATGACTCTGCAGGAAGAGGAAGTTGGTCGTAGGACAAGTACTGCCTCAATACCAAATAAACCATATTAAAAGCCTCTTCACCCTGTTCAAATGACAATTTCTTCTGCAACACGGTCGGTGTTTACTTCAGGGGATGTTTGGGGTTTTTTCCTTGCAGTTTTGCCATTCTGTTTCACCCCATCCTCTTCTCCGTGCCGGGCCCTGCGGCCACAGCCTGACCCCTGCTCGAGAAACACGTCCTTGTGCAGCGGGAGGGACGGTGCCTGGCTGCAGTCTCAGGCCAGCACGGATCCGAGTGCTGTCACAGCAATCAGACGGATCCTAGAGAAAAATAAGCAGGAACAGAGTTGTACCGTGCTGAGGATGCTGCCAGTCCTCCGGGGAGCTGTGTGGAGGGCGATGCTCGTGCTTCTTTATGGCTTGTTTGTTTTAAAGGACATTTCTTTCTCCATCTCCAGCGTAAGGAAATCATTGCGTGCAAGTACTTCTCTGGGACTGATTTCCTGCTGGAAATAGCTGCAGACTCAGCACCTGCTGTGCACGTTGCTCGTTCCTCGGAGGCTGGTCCTGCCGTTGCTCCGGACGTGGCACTGCGACGGGGTGGGCGCAGTCCCCTGGTGCTTCCGCCCCGCCGGGTCGCCTCGACGTTTTGCTGCAGGATGTGGTGAGGCTGTGACACAGCTCTTGGTAACCAAAGCTGCTGCCTCGTGCTCAGATGTCCCTGCATGTCATTCGCTACTTCCTCTAACCATGTGGTGTGTCCACATGTCTGTGGTATGATCAAACACCTCCTAGGGACACGTTTGGGGGAGGTGTGTGCTTCTTTTTCTTCTTTTATTTTTTTCTGACTCTCACACGATAGCTTACGAGGTCGCAGCAGCTGTTTTATCAGTGTGCAGTGAAAGCATGCGTGCACTGAGTTCACCTTCTAGCCCAGGGTGGATCTTGCTGAACCACATTAAAATGCTTTTTTGGTTTCTCCCAACGCACGTCGTGGCCCATGTTGCAACGGGAGTTTGGATCTCTCTGCTCCTGCACAGAAGAGGTTACGGAGCCCGTTCCTGCAGGAAAAGCAGCACTAGGAAATTTCAAGCCTGTTCTTGAAGTGGTTGGGGTTTTCTTTGCCGTAATTAAATAAGAAAACAAGAGGCCTTGGTTTAAATCTTTTTAATCTTTCTCCAGAGAAGAAATGCTGATTAGCACTATGCAGCATCTGTTAGAGATGGGCTGAATTGTGGCAAAGGTGCTCTTGACCTTGAATTTGGGATTTTGTTGCCAGCGTTTGAGAATACTATTTACCTATTTAAACAACACTGTGGCTTAATATAAATCTAAGTAGATTTCTGCTTGGTGAAAGGGATTTGTTTGCTCGCTTTCTTATACAATTATGGAAACTCTTGTTTGCCAGATTCAGTAAGGCATCAGCTTTAGTTAATTTCTGTTACTTTATTTATTTCTCTGTCCAGCACATGTAAAATAATATTTTTGGTACACACAGCTTTCTGCCTGGAGCTTCCATCAAAGAGCAGCTTGACACAAATTATACGAGGGGATGGATGTGGGAACAAAGGAGGTATAATTAGCTACAGATAAACAGAGCTGTGTTTCTCGTCAGCATCCTTTCAGATCTTAACTTGTGTCTCACCCTCTTGGAGCTAATTCTTTTCCACAGACTGGAAGAGGAAGGCGAGCTTTCCCTGGTCAACTTTCAGCCAGCCCTCAACTTGAAGCGAGCTAAACTGAAATGAAAAATATGTTTACGGTCTGTCTGCACCTGCAGAAGAGGCTGTGGCTGTTCTTAGAGCTGGTGTTATTTCAGGATATTCTCTTTCCGGGTGCCTTAGCTGTGACAACTTCTTCTTCTTCTTGTTCCACTCCGCCCTTTCGCGTCCTGTCTTTGCTATGACAGCACACGCAGCTCCTGCTCAGACGGCTGTTTCGTTGGAGTACGTTTGGCAACAGATCTGAACTTTATTGTAGGTTGTGATAACCTTACCTTTTCGGTAGGCTTGTTTCCAAAGAGGGGGAGGGAGCATAGGTAAAAAATCCGACCTGGGTAAAACCCAACTTGTTTTACCCTTCTTAAATATTTGATGTGTTGGAGCTGAATAGGTAGTGGAGCTTTTAATTTCTGTGGGGTTTGGGTGTCTTGGTGTGATGATTTTGGGGTGAACAGCAGCCATCTCCTGCAGAGGCCACGCTGGGGGACACGGGGGGACTATGCCTTGACGCCTCCCGTTGCATCTCTTCCCTCTGGGGCTGGTTCCTTCGTCCCCACGTTGAGCAAGGCGGGGGTGACTTCCTTCAGACCTGCTCAGCACCGCTCTGCTGCAAGCTGGGCTGTGAGGAGAAGGGGGAGGAAGGAAAGCTGGCGTTGGCTGCCCCCCCCCCTTCTCAGATCTGGGGCAAGGGCCCAGATGGTATCCCAGATCTCTTCCTATGGGATTTAGACAAGGTTTCCTGTTGAGAGAGCTGCTCCTAATCGCTGTCCTTCTGTGCTGCCTTGCAGATCAGGACCAGATGAGCAGAGGGAGGTTTCTGTGAAGATCAGAGTCGCCCCAGCCCTGCCCAGGAAGTGGCCCAGCGGCGCTGTGTCTCTGGCTGTCATCGCTACGGACCTGGAAAAGAAAGAAGAAGAGAAGAAAAATGTCCCATGCTTTAAAGCAAGTGTTCAATAAAGACAAAACCTTCCGGCCCAAGCGCAAGTTTGAGCCGGGGACTCAGCGGTTTGAGCTGCACAAGAAGGCTCAAGCCTCGCTCAATGCCGGTCTGGACTTGAAAGTTGCCGTCCAGCTGCCGCCGGGAGAGGAGCAGAATGACTGGGTGGCTGTGCACGTGGTGGACTTCTTCAACCGCATCAACCTGATCTACGGCACCATCAGTGACTATTGCACTGAGCAGTCCTGCCCTGTCATGTCAGGGGGACCCAAGTACGAGTACCGATGGCAGGATGAGCACAAGTACCGAAAACCCACGGCCCTGTCTGCTCCCCAGTACATGAACCTCCTGATGGACTGGATTGAGGTACAGATCAACAATGAGGACATCTTTCCCACTAATGTTGGTGAGTTCAGTTCCAGTTGCGGCTGGGGGGGAGGGAGGCTGGTGCAGAACCTTCTCCGTTGAGCCCTCGAGTCCCATTTCTGTTCCAGGAGATGCTGTCGCACAGGTCACCCTTGCGGCAGAGCTATTTCCTTTTGTGCTGCTCAGAGGCTGGCAGTGTAGTAAGCTCTTCCGAGCACCTGAGAAACTTCAGAGCTCTTCTGGAGTGCTGAAATCCCCAGAGCAGTTCCAGATCCCATTTGGAGTCACAGATACCTCGAGGAAAGCCAAGCTGAGCCTAGGCAGCGAGAACAAGAGGCCACTCTTAGAAAAGTCAGTCTCTGACATGACTCTTGAGTAGTTCATGCTGGACATGTTCTCTTGAAGGACAGCTCTTTCAGAGCTGATTGCTAGCTTGGGTTCAACATGCGTGCTCTGCGTCGGCCTGGTGATGGTGGCCACGCTTCCATAATTAGCCTCTTTGTTATTACAGGCTGGCGTTAGCTGACTCTGCCCTTTCTAGCTCAGTGCTTCCTGGCGTGCATTCGGCTCTTCCTTGCAGCTGGGTGGGATGCTGACATGTACGTGGAGGGAGGGGCGGCGTTTCATCTGTTGCCAGGGTGATGGAAATGAGAATTTGGCCTAAGACACCTAAATCTGCATATCCAAACGCAGCTTCTTGTACTGGCTTCGGGACAAAGATGCTGGGTTTTCTGTTTATTTTGTGCTGAATGAGATGTGAGAATTCAGTATCTAAAGCATTAGGTAAATACAATTGATCCCATTCAGAGCTCCCATCTTCTGGGACGCAGAAGACGACATGCAGCAGAGCTCCCTCCCTCCTGCCCTGGCGTTTATCCTGTTGAAGCTCTGTTGGGACGCAGTTGGCCCCTGTTTGGGACACGTCTGCCGCCTCTGCCATACGAGCATCCGCAGGGCTCCTCCACTTGTGCCAAAACGCTGCCTAAACCTGGTGTGAGCAGGCAGAGCGGGGAGCAGGGCTGTAAACAGGCAGCTCTTCAGAGAGCCGAAACACCGAAATCCTCCCTGCCCGTTCCTCCTGTCGCCCGGATGCCTGCCTTGAGTTAGGACTCTTCTGCAAGGCTCTCTGGGGACTGTAAGCAGGGTGTTTGCTCTGGTCGGGGAGGCAAGACAAGTTTCCGACAGCAGGAGGGTTGTGGGGTTTTATTTATTTATTGTTATTGTTGTTTTCAGCTCAGCTTTTACCAGATTCCTCGCCCTTAATGCCAACTGAAATGCTGCAGTTCTTGCAGAGCACTGAAAGGGTTTAACTCATCTTTGTTCCTCCAGAAACAACCTGTGTGAACTTTAAACTGTAATATTCTACAGAGATGGCTGGTTGTCCAGACCGCTCCGCTGCAGGACCCTGGCTAAACAAACCCCAAAGAACTGATGCCTTTAAAGAGGACCTTAACTTCTTTATTTTTAACCAAACAGATGAAGACATAGCAAAATAAGAGATAACTGCAGGGAGTTAACAGCGCTGACTCTTTCTTTTGGGAAGTTGCTTGGTTGTATCTGGTATTTTGCGCTGTTTATGTAAACATGCCAAATAGGAATAGAAGAAAACTCTATTAGGCTGAAACAGCTGCTGGGAATCGCTGAGGCTGGTCGCTTGCTTTAATTTGCCGGCAGCGATCGATGGTGTGCAGCACTTGCACTTAAGAAATCCGTGCTTTGAAAAATCTGATCCAAATGGAAAGGAAAAAAGAGAGGGGAACTGGAAATTACCTGGGACAGAAGCCCTTTTCTCTCAATCTATCTGTTTTGTCAATTTATTTTACGCCCAAGGAACCAGTTTTAACTTCGCTGAAAGTTTCTCATGGTTGTGTCATCCCTCCCAGGTACTCCCTTCCCCAAGAACTTCCTCCCAGTGGTGAAGAAGATTCTCTCCAGGCTCTTCCGGGTCTTTGTCCACGTCTACATCCACCATTTCGACAGGATCACCCAGATGGGGTCGGAAGCCCACGTGAACACCTGCTACAAGCACTTTTACTACTTTGTGAAAGAGTTCAATCTCATAGACACCAAGGAGCTGGAACCGCTGGTGAGTGTCTGGGTGGGCTTAGGGTACGCGTTGGTCTGTCAGGGTCTGCAGCCAGCGCAGAAGGGGTAGGCTGGGGGTGGAGGAGTCGCAAAGGTCTCTGGTACCTTCTCAAAACTGTTTGCCCAGATTTAGGACATCGGTTGGCCTTGCAGTTTGACTGTCGGGATGCTGGGAGCCAGGATGTGCAGGCACAGCTGAGCCGGGGTCATTTGGGCTTCGGCTGGGGGAAGTTGACTTGTTTTCCAGCAACCTCCTTGCGTTTCTAGCAGCTGGCTTGCCTTGTTTGCGTGCGCTGTGTCAGCCCAGCGCTGTTACCCATCTGGGATGTGGATGGTTAAAAACCATGTGCTCGCTTCCCACGCTGGAGAGCAAGGACACCACCACCACCTTCACGAGGAGTCTGGAGGGTGGACCCAGACCCAGGAGGTGGTGACGGTGTTTCTAAAGCCGTAAGCAGCAGAGCAGACCTGCAGAGCGGTTGGGCAGTGGAAGGATGTCCTGCCCGTGCCTGGGAATGGGAGCGGTGGGGGGAACATGGACCTGCCCAAACCGGAGCTCTTAGTGTCACCGCGCGCCTGAGATGGGTATTTACCACTAAACAAAGGTGAGGTTTTTTCATCCACACCCTCACCTGGCAATTTGGATCTTCATTCATGGTCCCTTGTCTTATCTGTCCCTTTGACAGAAGGAAATGACCTCCCGGATGTGCCACTGAGATCAGACCTTCCTGCTCCCACCTCGGCGGCTCTTCCGAGGACTCCGAGTCCCACTCCTGCATTGGAGATGTGATTCCAGGGGAGAACAGAGACGTTTTGTTAAAGAAATCTATATATTTTTAATGAGTTTCAATGTAAAACTGTGATATGGCAGGAATATTTTTTTAAAGATGCTCTAGATAAACTAGTTTTTTATAGTAATTTCTATAAAAAAAAAAAAAAGAAAATATTTTGGACCACTTGGTGGAAATGCTCGCTCTTTGCGGAGGGAAGAGCCACCCTGTACTGCCTCTTCCCCTCCCCTCACTGCAGCAGCACCAAGGCAGCCGAGCCAGATGCTTCAGATAGAGCCACGTTGTGTAGCTGGTGCTGCCATGGAAGCGGTACTTCCCTCCGGACACTCATTTCCCACCCATGAAGGGA
The DNA here is from genome assembly GCA_013400195.1 of Aramus guarauna. Classification (NCBI taxonomy): domain Eukaryota; kingdom Metazoa; phylum Chordata; class Aves; order Gruiformes; family Aramidae; genus Aramus; species Aramus guarauna. Next base: position 158,170 of record VXBL01001725.1, read on the forward strand.
GATTGCGTGGGGATTGGGGAAGAAACACTGGTTTGCGTGGATCCCCCAGGGTGCTGTTTGGTTCCAGCACCTCTTCCACTGGCTGTGAGTCCAGTTTTTGGACAGAGCTGCTTTTGTGCTCACCCTCCACTTGGCATCCTGTCCCCAAGGCTTGGCCCTCCTTGCGTTCCCTCTGAAAGAAGTTGGACTTGGGTTCTTTGACAGCTACGCCAGTGCAGCCACTGCTGATGGGGTCTGTGCTGGAGCACTGCGGTTGTGAATCGGCTCTTGCCTCTTTACCAGCGCTGAGCTGAGTTCCTCCCCGTGCGCAGCCCAGCTTGGTGCGCTGTCCCCATGGGCGACGGGGATCCGTGCTGGCAGCATTAGGCCACGCGGACCTCTGCTTCATGGGAACGAGCAGAGGGAAGGCACTGGGATAGACGTGGGGAAGTCTTCTTCTCAAACACCTACACTTCCCTGTCTCTTTGTGGTACGCTGACCCTGCCGAGAAGGAACCAGGCTGCTTGCCCTTGGGCCTCACCGGCTGCACGTGGACCACTTTCTGCTTCCCATTAGGGTACGGAGCCTTCTCCCTCTTCCCGAGCAGCACGTCCCGCTCAGCTGCACACACTCGTAACCAGTGTCTGGTGTGCACCCAGAGACAGCTGGCCTTGCCTGCTGCTTGCACGAGCAACTCTGCTGCGTGCCAAGAGCTTTGCCGTGCCCCCGAGGTAGGTAGGTAGGTCTGCCTAGGGTTTGGGGGGAGTGGGGGAGCAGGGTTTACAGTAAGAGAAAAGGTTTCTATGAACAGTGACCAAACTACCACTAACCACTTCTTCCTTACCAAGTTTTTCTGTGTCCTGGAATCTGTGTACATATGTGACTCTTGTTTCTTGTACTATCATTAGGACACTGGTACAAATACCACTATAGTTCTTTGAAATGGAACCAATAAATTATGTTGTATTTACATAGCACGCTCCGATTGCTAAATGTCTCGTGATTACACGTTCGTCAGAGGTGTTCTATCAGCAGAACAAACACGGTGTGTTTGGACTCCTCGGGAAGTTTGCTGGAGAGCTGTTTCCTACAGTTGCTAAAAGCTCTTGGGTGTGCGCTCCTGGCTCTGCCGCCCTGAGCTTCGATTCCTTCTGCTCCCAAGGGGCCAGGGCCAGGCTGCGCTGAGCCCCACGCCTGTTCCCAGGGCTGTGGGGCAGAGCGGGCGGGTGCTGGAGCTCAACCCGCGCAGGCTGGGGTTGTCCCGACTTGTCCCTGCAATGTCCCTGTACCCAAGGGCTGATTCTCCCAACTCTAAAACTTGGATACGTGTGGACAGGGGAGGCAAATTCCAGCTTACAAGCTTGCTGATGGGCTCTTTGCCGCCACGGAAAGGAGCTGTGGATGTAGCTGTGGAGGCTGAAGGACTCGATTGGCCAAAGATCTGCATCAGAGTCCCCAAGTTCTTTTCATGGTCAGGAAGGGAGTAACCGGCTCCAGCCCGTAGCTCCTGGCTGTGCTAGACCTGGCCGTGCCCTGCCTGCAGCACCGGTCCTTGCCCGCTCCCTGAGCGTGCTGGAGGTGCTGGGTCCTCCCAAGCCCCCTCCAGCCCCTCTCCCCGTGTACTGTGAGTTCAGCTGGAACCGCGTCTGCCCCCGGCCGGGTGCTGTAGAGGGTGCAGCGTGGCTGCCCGGGCTGTGGCTGGAGCCCGCCGTGGAGCTGAGACCCAGCACTGCTTGGGAGGGGGTGCAGCACCCCCCCAGCCCCTGGTGCGCTCCAGGAGCGAGGCCGGATCCTGTGCACAGGCAGAGAAGGGCACAAACCCACAGGGACCCGAGCACCGAGCTGTGGTGGGGCTGCGAGCGGGTGCTGAGTGGTGCTGGGGCGGCTCACCTTGGGTTTCATCTATTTTCCTTTTCACACCGACCTTGGATGCTGTGAGTGTCCAGGGGCGTGCGGCACCCATCCGGCTGTCACCCGTGGGGCTGCAGGGTGCTGCCTTCCTCTGCCCTCCTTCCCTTTCGGAGGGAAAGATCTGCCTGCTTCCATGTGAGACCGGCTCAGCCAAGGGAGGAGGAGGAGGAAAAACATCTTTAGGGGAGAAGAGCTGCCGGGGCCCAAAGCTGCTGCTGCAGCCGAGGCCGTGCCCCATGGTGTGCGACAGTGCAGGATGTTGCTCAGACGGGTTTGCAGAGCCACCGCAGCCGGCGCTCAGCCTTTCTTTGCTTCTGCCTCTGCCTTTTCCCCTCTGCCGCCCAGGCAGCACCCTGCTTTCATCTCCCCATGTGGGGCCCTCGTGTGTACTCGCCCGTGAGCCGCAGCTGCCTCCAAAGGCTGCAGGTGAGTAGGCTGCCGCGAGTGCCTAGAGCTGAGCCCAGCCTGGCGGGGCGGGTTTAGCTGCGACCTGGTCCTGTCGGGATCTCTTACCGCTCGTCTCCCTGGGCACCGGTGGAATGCAGACCGAGATGTCGTGGAGACTTTGGTGAGAGCCCAAAGGAGAACAGATCTGTGGATCTCCTGCATCGCAGGGCCTGGGTTGAGCAGGTAACGCGCCTGGGGCTCCAGCAGCCGCCCCTCTGCGGGGCTGACCCCTTCCCAAAAACCACAGATGGTGTCTGCCCCGGAGCTGGAGCGGGCACAGGCTCGCAGGCTGCAGGGTGCCCTGCCATGGCACAGAGGGAGCTGCGGCAGCCGTATGTTCGAAGGGAAATATTTCTTTTCTCCGGCTCAGCGTGGTGTCGCCCGCTGGTCCTGAGGAAACGATCGCTCGCCCTGCACCCGCTCCCCACTGGGCTCCTCCGGCCCCCGAATGCTGGGGAGCTCGGGAGCTTTAGGACCTCAGTTCCCATTAGGGTTTGCTTAAAACTGGCCGTTGGTTTCTGAAGCTGGGGAGAAGGGGCAGCGATTGCACGGGCCCTTAGGAACCGGTCACAGGGGTGTGGGGTCTGGGGGTCTCCTACAGCATCTGCAGCCGTGTGCCTTCAGCCAGGAACCGTCCCTTGGGTCTGCGGGAGCCGCGTCCCTGCCGGGTGAGACAGGGATGTCCCTGGCTGCTGCTGCCTCCCTGAGCAGCAGATCCTGCTGGGAGCGTTGCGGGGGCTTTGCTATAACGTCAGCACGTCCTTACCCCTGCCCTGACCCTCCAGCCCGAGACCTGCTGCTCACCGGTGCTCCGGGCTCTGTCCCAGAGCTGCACCAGCACCGCAGAGCCGCGGCGTGGACCACCCCTTGGAGGGGCCACAGGCTGCTTCCCATCCCCAGGACGTGCTGCCTCATCCCCTGCTCGTCCCCCCTTACACCTTTGGGCTTGGGGAAGCGGGGTGGCACAGGACGTGTCCCTGAGCACCTCTGCCATCGCGCTCAGCACCCCCAGACCTTGGCAGCACCGTGGCCGCCTGCTCCTCCATCCCTCGTCCTTGAGCGGGCAGCCGGCAGCTTTCCAAGCGCTCTGAACGCGTTTTGTTTTTTTTTCCCAGGAGGACGGCTGCTGCCTTTGGCGCAGGATCCCCCGCGGGGGCCGTGCAGGGCCCTGGCAGCCCCCCAGCCCTGACCCACCACCCAGCCCCAGGTGAGGGGAACAGGGCGACGGGTTTGCCCCGCTCTGGTTTTGAGCTCTGGAGTTCCACGGGGGGAGGTGACAGCAGTTCCTGGGACAAGGGGACGGTCACCAGCACCGCATGCGCTCTGCTCTCCCTTGTACGGCGTGGCCAGGCGGGCGGCCGGCGGCTCCCCGGCTCCCGCTGACCCTGCCCACCCTCTGGGAACACGCACAGGACATGGCAGCCCTTCTGGGAAAGCACTGGAGCGAGGAGCGCGCGTCCCCTCCCCGCAGCTCGCAGGCGATACCGGAGGGCATCTGCTGTTCTGTGCCCTGTCCCCGCAGGAGGGGACGTCACTGCCGCAGCTCACCCAGCGCTTTTTTGCTTAAAAAAAGGGGCTTTGGGTTCAGTTTTGCTCCCCTGCGAACCTGAGGGGCTGCCAGGATGCGGCCGCCAGCACCTTTTCAAACAGTGGAGGAGCAGGGGTAAATTTTTTCTGGTGGTTTGGGACTTTTTCCGCTCCTTCTAGGAAACTGCGCAACGTGCCAGCGTGCACCTCCCCTCCCACCGCGTCCCCTGGCTCCCGCCACGGTGACCGGGCTGTGGCGGGTCGGGGCTGCTCCTGCGGGTTTCACCCCTTCCCGAGGAATCTGGAGGATGGAGAGGGGCAAAAAGAGCCCAGGGTGTTTAAAAGCCGCCTGGAGATGCTTCTCCCGTCTACTGCTGGCAACCAAGGCAGGACCCCCACTGTGGCACGGCACGAGCCTCCTCCCTGCCCTTCTCTGCAAACCCCCCAAAGCCACAGTTCCCGGAGCTCCTGCCCCCGGTTTCGGGGCCTTGCAGGGATTTCCCTCCCCATGGTGACTCGGTCCATCCTTCCCCAGAAGCCGGTGCTGAATCCCAGCCCAGCCCCACCATCTCCATCCCCTTGTCCCCTGGGTTTTGGCCGGCGCAGGGTGGCAGAGCCGGGGCTGGCCGTATCCCCGTGAAGCTGCTGGGGGACGGGGGATGCTCCCTGCTGAACTCAAAAGGCTTTTTTTTGGGGGGGAAACCACCCTAATGTGTGTTTTTACCCTCCCTTGGGGTCACGCTGCCCGGCTGCTTCGGCTGTGGGTTACAGCTGCTCCTTAACCCCACGGCACCTCCTCTGGCTGGGGAAACTGAGGCACGGTGCCACCTTCCCCGCTCCATGCGTGGCCACCCCTCCACCCCACGTCCCACCGCTGTCCCTGAGACAAGCTGGGCCGGGCAGCTCTGCCATGGGGTGCCAGGGGGAGGGGGGACAGCCCTGACATGTGGGTGCAAAGGGGGAA
>VXBL01001728.1:0-17854 GCA_013400195.1 Aramus guarauna
GGGAGGCGGCAGGCAAGGCGGTTCCGGCAGCCAGGGTGCCTCTAGGAGACACACACACACCCCCACACCCCCACCCCCCCGGGGGTCTGCACCCGGAACGGGGCGCAGAGACGGCTCTCGGTCTCCCCCCGCCGCGGAGGGGCAGGACCGGGCGGCAGGGCCGTTCCCCAGCCTGGGCTGGCTGACAGGGCCTGAGGAAGCAGCCCTCAGAGACTGGACAGGCGCAGCGTTGTGGCCGCAGTGTGAGACGAGCTATTTCAACCTGCGTTTGGTAAATATCGGTTTGACTTTGCTTCAGGTCTGGAGTGTGACTTGGCCATGAATCTGGTGGGGCAGCCCCTGGTGAGGCAGCAGGTGATGAAGGGAGTGAGGGAGTTCCTGGAGAACCAGAATCCTGTGAAACCCCTGGTGATGTCCTTCCACGGCTCAACGGGAACAGGCAAAACCTACGTGAGCTCCATGCTCGTCCGCTACCTCTTCCAGGGTGGGCTCCAGAGCCCCTACGTTCACCAGTTCTCTCCAATAGTGCACTTCCCCCATGCTGAGCGGATAGAGCAGTATAAGGTGAGAGACGCCTCTCAGCACAAACTTGACTGTGTTTTTCTTTGGTTACGTCTGCCTTGATCTTCAGTACATATGCATTCAGGCTGTTTCCTGAAGTAATACAAGAATAAAAGCTCTTTGTTTTACCCTGTCAGACAGACGTGGCTGAGTGGCTCCACATACTGGCTGAAGGATCCACTAGTGACTGTGATATACTCTGGCACTCAGTTATCACTTTCGTCTTCCCCCCAGCAGTCCTTGCCATGATCACACAAACAAGAGTGCTTCGCTTAGATGAAAGGCACTAAAATTCTCCCATTGCTTTCCAAACAGCTTGAAGGCTGTGAAAACCTGCGTATCACTAGACTTATAATCCTCTCCTCACACAGCCAGCAGCTCCTAAACAGCAGCTGTAGCCTCTTAACCATGCCACTCTGCTTTAAGAGACAGAGAAAGGGAAGAAATCAAAATGTGAAGGTTAGCTGCCAAACTCTCAGCAGAGTAGGGAATCGGCACACCTGGATGTTTGCTTTCTGGGTGTTTGGAGAAGTGATTTGTTATATCGTGTCCTTAGAAGAAACACTCTCACAAAGGTAAAACCCATACTGGGTAAAGTGCTTCAGTTAAGAGTTACACACGATCCTGGGTGACGTGAGTGGTTTTGCGTGGGTTGACATCTACGCTGAAGTTAACTCCAGTCATGGTGAAGAGCCAGAGGTCTTCTGGGTCAGCACAGGCGCATGTTTTTGTGCCAGCACAGGAGCTGGCAAAAAGCACTCAGTAGCTAGGAACTGCGTAGGTATACAGTGAAAGAAGAACGTGGGGAACTGTAGGAGTCTGAATCCCCAGCTTTAATTTGCTGACTCCTTCTTTAAATCTGTAATAAGAGATCTACGGTGGGCTAATAAAGCCAGTAACAGCCACTGTGCAAAATCCAGAAGAAAGGAGTTATTCTGGCTGTTCTGCTCTGAGTAGGTGGTGCTGTGCAGGGACAAGCTGCTTTCAGTGCCTTCAGTTCCACCTGAGCTCAGGTCTCAGCCTTTGCTCTGGTGCAGCTCGAGCCTCCCTCACCAGCCTCCGTATCTCACTGCCTTACGGCTTGGTGGGTATTTTCCTAGGAAAACCTGAAGCGCTGGATCCAAGGGAACTTGACAAACTGTGGACGGTCGGCCTTTCTTTTTGACGAGATGGACAAGATGCACCCGGGCCTGATCGATGTGATCATACCATTCCTGGGACCCTCGTGGGTTGTGTATGGGACCAACTACCGCAAAGCGATCTTCATCTTCATAAGGTAAAAGGCCCCTCTGTAGCATCACGGGGCCTTCCAGCACACCGCTTCTCATCTGGGCAGAGATCATACCTACTGCAGAGCACACACTTGTTTTGCTTTTCCTTCTTCAAGCCTTGAGCTTCTACAGATACCAAGAGACATTATTTCATTGTGAACAGACAGACCTGGAGGGTCTGAAAAAGCTCTCCTGTCTCTGTTATTTGGCTGTCTTTACAGGAGTCATTTTAGGCCAGGCAGCTGGGAGATCCTGGCATGCACTTGTGCAGGCTGGAGGGTGTCAGGTGCCACCTCTGTTCTGCAACACCATTTTCCCAGATACACACCGAATAAACATCTCGTTCTTGTGCAGCAATGCAGGAGGGGAGCAGATCAACGAAATGACACTGGATCTCTGGCGTGCACGCAAGGACCGGGAGGAGATCAGCCTGCAGGACCTGGAGCCAGCCGTCTCCAAAGCCGTGTTTGAAAACCCTCAGAGTGAGTCCGTGGAGCAGAGCCCTTCCTGCAGGGTCAGAGCCCGGCAGAGGGAGCCAGGCCCATTCCAGGCAGCCACCCACACTGCCTGCCACCTCCCGGGCAGCCGGCAAGGGATGAGGGGGTTTTGAGGGAAGGGAACCACTATCCCCTCGAGGTTTCCTGGCAAAGGGAAGGAATAGCCCAGCCTTCCAAGCCCGCAGACCTGTTGCCACGTTTGGCAAAGTTCTTTGGAGACAAGGTGTATTCACAGTTGGAGGATGGCTGGCAGGACAGCACACTCACTGGAAAGGCACCGAGACGTACCAATCCCCACTGCCTGCCTGGTTCTTCTTGCTTTGCCCTTGTCACAGGGAGCAGAGCTTAAATTCTGACTAGTCAAGCTAAATCCCTCTATTCCTGGAGAACAAGTCTCTTGTGGGGGAAGGAGAGTGACAACTGATAGGTTCATCTCTCTCCTCATACAAAACTGGAGCAGATCTGTCTTCAGCTGAGTATTTTGGCTTTGCGCAAAGCAGCTCTTTGAATTTCAGGGACTGCAGAGACTCTCTGAAGGTAAAACCTGTCTCTTCCTTTGCTTTTGCAGGTGGATTCTGGAAATCTGGGATCATTAACGAACATCTCATTGATTTTGTTGTGCCCTTCCTCCCATTGAAGCGCCACCACGTAAAGCAGTGCGTCATCAGCGAACTTGTCCAGCAAGGCCTCGAAGTACGTCCAGATGTTGTCCAGGAGGTAGCTGACAGCATCCCCTACTTCCCAGAAGAGGAGAAAATATTCTCATCAACAGGCTGCAAAACAGTGGCGTCTCGGATCAGTTTTTTCTTCTAGCCGCTGGCGAGGGTCTTGCTGAGATCCGTAGGGGATGTATATGGAGCTGTAAAGCAGCAGAGCCCAGGGCTGGCAGGATGAGCAGTAGGAGCTGCGTGTTCCCTCTTGGCAGCACAAGCGCTCTCCTGCTGAACTTGCCTCTGCAGCCCCAAGGAGGCCGCTGCAAGATGCGGCTGCGGGACCAAGTGCAAGCAATGTGATTTAAAGCACTTTACTGATTTACCCTTTGGCCAGGTGAGGGTGGATATGCCCAGCCCGGCGCACCTCCCAGGGCATCTGTGACGACAAGGGGAAGACACCAAGAGGGACTGCAGCATCAGGGAGATTTCTTACCCTGTCAGCAGCACCCACCGGCAGCTCTCCCCTCTCCTGGCAGCTATTGATATCCAACACATCAAGATTCTAAGCCCACAGAAGAATATTTCTTCCCTACAGCTTTTTAACTTTTTTCTTTTTAAAACTTTTTTAAGCGTGGCTGTGCCTCAGCTCCTTGGTACAATGTGACAGTGCTGGTGTTGACTCCCGCAGCACTGGCCTGCGAACACCTTCAACATTGCAGCAAAGTTTTCTTTTCAAGGAAGTTTTAAAGCCAACGTCTTTCCAGCCACCTTTCATAGTGAACAGGTGCTGGTAGGGACCAGCTTCACCATCAACAAGCATGGAGGGGGGGGTAATGTGGGAGATGGCAACACCCGATCTGCCAAGAGCCAGGTTCTTCCTACCACCCCCTGTCCATCTTTCCCCAAAGGTCCAAAGGATTTCCCTGCAGCAAACCAGGAAAACAACAAAAACAACAACAAAAAAAGGCTTCTCACTTGTTTTATGAGCTATGAAAAATTTCAGTCCTACCTCCAGGGGAGCCTGCGGTGCCACTAATGGTTTTGAAAATTCCTTTTATTCAGTGATGATTTCTACAGCAGGCTGAGAGTTGGTGCTATGAGCTGTTGAGCCTCTTGGACGTTCTGCTGCTGATCAGACCTGGCAGGCTTTGGCTGGGCCAGCATGTGTTCAGCTTCTGGGAAGTCTCACGACAGGGGACCTGGGGACAACTTGGAGAAGATAAGTGCTCCATGCTGCCAAGCATGGGGTGCACAGCACCACTGGCCTTTGCCCAGGTTTTAATCTCCTCTGTGCAGTCAGTTACAGCAGAACAGGTTAGAGGAACCGGAATCATTCACTTTCTAGGAACAAACTGCCTGAGGGATGGGTGCGGGGACGCTTCCCAGAGTTCCTGATGCTCCGCTCGGGCCCCATGCTGAAATGACCTGCCAGCACTTGGGACCATTCCAGCTCCAGGGCTGGAGCTTTGGGGACAGCGGTTTTACACCACTCAAATGCTGCCCAGGAGCTGGCCCACAGACAGACCCAAAAATTCTGCCTCTTTCAAAAGTGTTATGTATTTCTAATTTTAAAATAAATCATTTATGGAAGAAAACAGTTGGGGAACAGTCTTTTACTTGGATTCCTGACTGCAGCTAGCGCGGAAGGACTTGGAAGATTTGCAGTTGCGTGGGAACAGCTGTCTGATCTGATGGGACTTTGGGGATTTAGCAGCATGGAGCTGATGCTCTCCAGTTAGGTAACTGGAAACAAGACAGCAGCCTTTCCCTGGGGAGGAGGTGAAACGGCAGTAGCTGGGCAGTAGCTGGGCCAGACGTTCTCCACAGAGAAGCCGGTGTAGGTCCAGGAAGGCCATGGACTCTGCCCCAGCAACACTCTTCCCCACTGCAGAGCACATCTCTGGGTCCCAAGGCCAAGTTCGCAGGACTAGTGCCAGCACAGCAGGGTGTGGGAGCCGTGTCACCTCCTTCCCCCAGAGACTCCCATTCCAATGTCTGCCTGGTGGCCCTTGCATGGGAGCTGAGGGCCGAGGCGAGGTGCCAGGCGGGTGCAGCTGCAGACCAGCCGTTTCTGCAGCAGCTATCGCAGCCGCTCTGTGCGCTGGCTGAGTGCAAGATCCAAGCCTGCAGCCCCTGCTGCTGCACCCCGGACTTGCTTGCCCGAGTTGCTGTCCCTCAAACAGCTCCTACTCCATGTGCAGCCCTGCGCCCTCAGGTATCGCGTCCTTCCATCATCCTCTAGTGCCATCCACAGCATGGGGACAGGTGCCAGTGCAAGGGCAATGCTGCAGGCCTGCAGCCACCTCCTAAAGCAATCCTTTATCTGGGAGGGCTGAGGAGGAGACTCCTGCTTGGAACAAGGTTCCCAGGCCAAGTGTAGATATCCAACAACCCACCGCTAACTTTTCAGAGCAGAAAAGGGCAAAAGCTGCCATTGCCAGCACGGCTACTTCAGCAGCGAGCTCTGAAACATGCCACTGTGCTTCAGAGCAAACGAAACCCTCGCACTTGGGATTTGAGACCACTGGCTAACACCCAAGATAAACTACCTCCCCCCCCCGCCCAGTATGTACCTGTTTCTACTGTCACACCAGGCGACATCAGCCAAACCGGTGAGTTTTGGGAGGCTCTGAAGCATTTTCCTCAAGGTTTCTTGGGCAAGGCATCCAGTCTCACTCTTTAGGACAGCACAGACAGTTTTTCTTGGAAAGAGCATACAAGGGAAAGGACCTGCAGTGGCGACAAGGTGAGACCTGGGTCTCCTCCACAAAAAACCTCTTCCCCACAGTGAGCTCTGAGTCACAGGGTTTCCACCACCACAGCCAAGCATCCGCCTCATGCCACCAGCAAAGGCTCTGCCAGCCCCACCGTGACCTGCCCCACCCGGGAGCCTGGGTTTCACCTCAAACAAAACCCAGATCGATGGAGGCATGCCACTGCCCCGAGTGGTGCTAGGCTGGGCAGTGGCCATGTGGACACATTCCCCTTACTGCAGCCAGACACAGGAGGGCTTCTGCCCTGAATTAGGGTTGAAGAAAACAGGAAAATTAAGTAGGAAAGAGACCTGCCCAGTGGCTGTGGCACTTGTAAGAGCCAAGCTATAACCCTCACTGCTTGGCTTGGACCCCTGACCCCAGTCCCTGATCCTTGATCAGCTGCTGGCCCCAATGCAGACCAGAAATACATGTGACGGGTAAGCACAGAGACTGCAGTAGAGGTACCATGCTGAGAACATCGCCCCTGGCCTGAGGCGCGCACTGGGGAGCAGTGCAGGGCTCTGGGGACCCTGTCCACGGGGTTGAGCCACAAACGTAGGGCAACATCCTCGCCAACCTCCTCAGGCACAGGTGAGCCCTGCCCAGGCACAGGTAGTACCGCAGGTTCTGGGAGTCGTGCTCAATGGCCATGGAAAAGCAAGCTCCTGCCTACCAGTACTGCGTGCGAGGGACAGGAGCAACAACACTCAGCAGCCTGGCTCACCACCAGCCCTGGGACAGACCGCACCAGCCCACCTGCTCACCTTGCCACCAAGTCCTGCCGTCCCTCCTCGTGCAGTGCCGCTGCAACCTGCAGAACGCGGGCCCCTCGGGCTCAACTCTGGCGCTTGCTGGTAATCCGCTAGCACGCAGGCCAGCTCCCCCAGGCAAAGGAAGCAGTCTGCAGCAAGGCAGTGTCAGCGTCTCAGTTAAATGAGAGCGGCTGGGAGCTGGCTGCCGCCCCCAGGCTTTGTCTGGAGCGCTCCATGCCAGTGGGAAACACGCACGGCATGTGTCCAGCCCAACCCAGCCACAAAGATTTCAGCATCATTAGTCAAAAGCTCTGAGCTCCGCCAGGCAGGAGATGCAGCCCAGTATGGAAGAGAGCAGCCATTTCCAGCCATGCCCCCAGGACAGGCCATGCAGGGAGGGAGCCGAAGCACCAGTGGTAAATTCCGGCTCCTGGTACCTCTCCCTGCTGCTGAACAGGTCCAGTCAGGCACAGCTGTGAACCAGGATCAGGACCAAGGGAAAACCCAGGGGCCGTACTGCCCATTTCAGTCACCGCTCCCTAACGCAGGACCCCAGCACAGGGCCTTCCCCTGCACACACTCACTGCCCCAGTGCAGACACTGCTGTCTGACACCCCAGCCGAGATCCCCAGCCTGGCTGCCTGCCTCCTCTGTTGACATAGAGCCCCTTCTCCCTCCTCTCATCCCACACAGCCTTGCCAAGGAACATCACAGCCTCATCGAATCAGCCCAGGGTGTAGCAGTGCACGGCACAGTTGTTGTAGGGGAATGCCAGCTGCTGCCAAGCCTCCTGGGCCTCTGGGCCCCCCGGGGCACCCAGCTCCCTCACCCTGGCTAAGAACTCGTGGGCTGCACTAAAGTCCTTGAGGTGCTGGATGAGGGTCCCCCTGTGACACGAGGGCAGAGATGGGAGAGGTCGGAGGCCGATGGGGCTGACCGGCTGCAGCGACACTCTCACTACCTGAGGGTGAAGAATTCAGTGGCTGAGGGGGTCACTCTCAATTAAGCTGAGCTGCCCAAACTGCCCAGGATCAGCCTGGCCAGAGGTTAGCAGCATCCTGAAGCCAGATGCCAGCGGGAGAGCCGGCCCTAACGATGCCGCCGGCCCTAACGATGCCGCCGGCCCTAACGAAGCCGCCGGCCCTATGCGCCCCTAGTCCTTTAGGGACCCTTTACCCTCTGCAGATCCAGGTTGACGGCTTTCAAACAGCAGGCGATAGCTTCCTCCCGCTGGCCACAGAAGTCCAGCCCTTTCAGACAGCTGTGGACAGGAAAAGAGCCGTGAGCGAAGCTCAGTGACGTGCTGATGGGCTGGGAGCTGTCACACAGCCTTGGAAGAAAGCTCTGCTCCACAGACAGGGCCAAGAACCGCCCAGAGCTGGAGAGGGGCTGGAGGGAGACGAGGGATCCCGCGTGGATCCCGCACACACACACAGCCGTGCCGCCGGGCTTCACGCTGAGGCGGGCACAGCCCCTACGTGGGCGGAACGGGGCCCGCCCAGCCGCCCGTAAGCAAGATGGCGGCGCTGCCCGTAAGCAAGATGGCGACGGGGGTGAAGGCGGCATCGGGTCATTGGCGGCGCGCAGGCGTGACGTCACGGGGGAAGGAACACGCGGCGCGATGCTGGCTGCGGAGCTGGCGGGGCGCGCGCGACCGTTCGTCAGCCGGGCGGGGCCGTGCGTCATGGTGCGGGCCGGGGGGGGGAGGGNTGACACCCGGCGGACAGGTGGCCGGCCTGGGCAACTACGGGCTGCAGGGGACACGGCACAGCGTGGGCATGGCGGTGCTGGACCGGCTGGCCCGGCGGCTGGCGGTGGCCGAGGGCTGGAGAGCGGACAGGCAGTGCTGCGCTGACGTGGCCTTGGCCACAGCCCGGGGCCTGGACCTGGTGCTGCTCAAGCCGCGGAGGCTCATGAACGTCAACGGGCTCAGCATCGCCAGTGCCGGTGAGCGGCTCGGCCACCCCCGCAGCCTGCGGTGCCACCGGGCCCTGTGATGGCCCTGTGACAGCCCTGTGACGGCCCTGTGACAGCCCTGTGACGGCCCTGTGACGGCCCTGTGACGGCCCCGCTGCCCCCCTGCGCAGCACGGGTCCCTGCAGCCCCGCTCTGCAGGGTCGGGGCTGGGTGGGTCTGTCTCCTCCTCATTACTTGGGTTGTATTTCTGTTTCCAAAGCTGAGATCTACAACCTCCACCCAGAGGACATTTACCTGGTTCATGATGACCTGGACAAGGCCCTGGGCAAGGTGGCGATCAAGCTGGGCGGCAGCGCAAGGTACATCTTGACTCCGGCTCTCTGGTTGAGCGAGCTACGCTGAGGCCTTGCCCTTCCCTCACAGGCACATGGGCTGTTCATGGCCCGTCCCACCGGCCTGGTGGTGTTTTCAGCCGGCCCTGGGCCCGATCCCAGTTGCAGAGATGATGGCTGGCTATTTGGGCAGCCTCCCGGTCCCTGCCCTGGCAGGAAGGGCAGGGAGCCTCCTGGAAGCAGCTGCGGGCTGGATCCAGCCCATTGGCAGTATCACAGGAGCTTTTTATAGCACTCTGCCTCCACTCTGCCTGCCCCAGCGCCAGCTCCTGGGTCAGCCTCAAGACATTTAACCTAGGAAATCTTCCACTGTGGGACAGGGCAGGGATGGTACTGAGCCACGGCGCTCAGCCACACGTGCACCAGCTGCAGCGAGAGCTGAGACACAGAGAACGTGCTGTCCCAGCCCTGCTTCCCTCATCCTCCCCAGCCAGCTGCTCTCAGCCCCAGGGGCTGGGTGTTCCTGCAGAGCCAGGGCACGGGGACTGCAGCCCCACATCCCCAAGTCCCTGCAGCAAGAGACCCCAAGACCATACCGTGGTGGGGGGTGTCTCTTACAGACTAACGGTGGGTTTTTTTTTCCTTCTCTCCCAAGGGGACACAATGGAGTCCGATCCTGCATCAGTGCTTTGCACTCCAACGTGAGTGGGCCTCAGTGGAAGGGGATAAGTCCTGCCCCCACCTCAATGCATGGCTTGTCGCCCCCCTGCTCCCCTTCTCCTGACTCCCCTCAGACAAGCCCCTGCTCCCTTTCCTCTCCTCCCTTTTCTCCTTCCCCTCCTTCCCTGTGCTTCCCCGAGGGCTGATGTCGGTTTGGCTGCTGTGGAAGACATGGAAACAATTAGCTCGAGTGGCTCTGCCAGGCCTGGCAGGAGCCCAGGATCTCAGCGCAGCCCAGCAAAAGTCTCTTCCAAAATCATGTTTCTTGGAGCAAGCACTGAAAAGCACCTGGAAGACATAAGGGGCTGCTCCCTCACCCTGCAGCCCCACTCACAGCACTGTCCCCTTGCCCCAGCTCTCTCTCAGCTGGGCCCTTCAGGTGAAGCTCCTCCAGCTCTTCTTCTTCTTCCCCAGGAGATGACCCGGCTCAGGATCGGCATCGGGCGGCCGGAGGGTGAAGTGACAGTGTCCAGCTATGTCCTGGCTCCATTCAGCACTGGGGAGCGGGAGAGGCTGGAGCAGGTCCTGGCCCAGGCAGCGACCTGTCTGCTGGAGCACATCCTGCGGAGGAGAGCGCCTGTGGGGGAGCTGGGGGACAGGGGCTGACGCCAACCCCCGGGGACCTGCATGGCCGATGGACAGGGTCCTGCGGACTCTCTGGTGTGGCCGTGGTGCAGAGCTGGGCAGCCTGGCCAGGCACTGGGGCAGCCCCTGACCACCCCCCCCACAGATCTGGGCAGCTCGTGTCCCACTCAAAGCCCTGCAGTGGCTTCGTACAGCTGTTTGGCGCAGAAACGAAATAAACCCTCACCCCTGGCTCTTCCCTGCTCCTGCCTCTGTCCCTTGCGCCACTGGCTGAATTCGGGTAGTCTCTGGCTCTCTGCAGCTCAAATCTGTGTTCCCATCCCTGTTCCATCAACCCAGGCTGGAAGGAAACTTCCAGTGGGAAGTGATGGGAGTGACTTCTGCATGTTCCAAAAGCACTCCGACTTCGTTGAGAAAAAGCACGGGTCACTTGGAATCTCGTAGCTCAGCAGCACACAAGGCTGAGCTCCCACTGAGGTGCAGCAAGTTTCGGGGCTGGCCTCATATTTTTGAGTTAGGTGGTTTTAAGCCAAAACCTTGGAGTTTCCAACAGCTGGAGAAGTTCTGGCTCCTCCTCACAGACCCATTTTAGGGCTCACAGCGGAGAGGGCAGCCCGAGAAGTGGGGTCTCCGCAGCTTCCCAAAGGCCCTGAGCTCTGCCAGCACGTCCCGTCAGTGCATACCCTGTGAGCGTGGCTGCACCGAGAGCCCCGGCGTGCGCAGCTCCTCGCCTGCGTCCCAGCGGGCACTGGAACGAGTGCCGGGACCCTTGCTGGGTCACGTGCGCCACAGTGCTGCTGCCGCTCCCATCCTTGGCTCCGGCTGGCACCAGACCTTCCTCTGCTCCGTCCCCAGCTCCTGAGATCCCCCCATAGCATTGAGGCTACATGCAGCCAGGGGAGCAAAGGTGTCCCCAGCCTGCCATCACCTCTCCACCCTGCTGTGTCACTTGTGCCTGTACTGGCTGGGACCCTGTGGTTACAGGCCACGCACTTGGCCATCTCCTTCTCACTGTTCGCCAGTAGATCCACTTGGATCTTAAGGTCCCACGTGATCTCCTGGAGCTGGTTGTTCTCCTTCAGGAGGTCCTTGCTGTAGCTGTTCATCCTGCCCCTGGAGTTTGTGATGGTCTCAGACATCCTGCTGTGGGTCTTGGCTACTGAGGCTTCCACCCACTGCTTCATCACCTTCATAGAGCTGTGGGGAGAAGAGGGGCACAGCCCCCAAAACCCTGGGTGAAGGCAGCAGCCCACCATCCCAGGATTAACCCCAGAAGCTGCTCCAGGACCAAAAGGGGCATCCAGCTGCCAGGCAGGGTGGAGAAAGGTGGCAGCTCTGGGGTCCGGGCAGGGAGCTCACATCTCCCCAGCTCACCCAGACTAGAGCTAGTTGCAGTGTTTTTAAGGAAATCACTCCTCCACCCCAGGAAAAAAAAAATCAGTTTTCAACTGAACGTCACCCTGCTGAGGAGCAGAGGTTTAGCACCAAACAAGCCCAGGCTCTCAGAAAGCAAACAGTGTCCTCCAGAGCTGGCCACAAAGCTGACAGATGCCGGAGCCCAGCAGGACTCGGCTGCGCATCTCGGTGCTCAAGCTGCTGTCGGGTTTTCAGTCCCAAGGCCAAACCCTCCTCTGAGAACACCAGCACCAGTGAGGGAAATAATTTCCATCAGCATTCCCGGGGAGAGCCAAACTCTGTGGAAATGCCACCCACCTTTTCACCCCCAGGTCCCAAGGGACAGCTCAGTCTCCCACCCCACCTTCCCCCATTACAGATTTCATTCCCAAAGCCAGAGGAACCACCAGACCCTCACCACCACAGCTCCAAGGCCGGTGACCCTGGCAGGGTATGCCCTGGGGATGTGACATGGGGCAATGCCACCCGGCAGAGCCAGCACCCGGCACATCAGCTCAAACACAGTCTGCTTTAATCCTCCCTGGGCTTCAGTCCGGACACGGCACAGGCGAGGGACAAACCCAGTTGGTGGCAGGAGGCCACGTGTGCCACCGCGGGAGCCAGCCCCTGGCCTGAAACACTCCCCGAAGTCCAAACCGGTGGGAGATGGTAGAGTTGGCGTTGCTCAGGGCAGTCCTGGACACACGTCCCCAGCTGAGATGGAGCGCAGCGCTTCCCCAGTCCCTCTGCCTGGCAGGGAAAAGGCTCTCCAAGAGCCCTGGGGACGAATCCTGCCTTGGGTGGATTCACGTGCAGATTCAAAGGACCCCCGGGGGATCCAGCCAGGGCGGCTGTGTCTCTCAAACAGGAGTGGAGAGGATCAGGCTGCTGGCCCACGGTGCTCCCAGCTGGGTCACGATCCCTCGTCCCTAGGAGGCAAGGATGCAAACATTAGCAGTCAAGGCAGGAGCAGCCCCGACACGTTCACGCCTGCAGTACAGGGTTGTTTTCCAGCCTCCCCCGGTCTGGCTGCTCCCAGGGAGGCTCTGCTGCCAGCACAAGCAACCTCAGACAGGGAAAGTCTGACCCGGCATTAACCATGGCGGTGCTGCCTTGGGGCCAAGCGAGTGCGGGAGCTTTCCTGCCTGCACGGCCGCCCTGCGGAGACACAGACCCAGGGAGACCCGCTTTGGGGGGCAGCAAACAGCTCCAGGGTGAAACGTTCCCGTGAGATGCTCCCAGCTCTCTCCAAGCTAGAGTGACTTTTGCAGCAGGTGAAGGAGCATTGTCCCTTCCTCGCTTGAGGGGCTGGGGAGCAGCAAGACCCAGTCCTGCCGTCCCTTCCAGCCCCACATGGGACATCTGTGTCCCCATCCCTTTTCCTCCCTGGAAGAGAAGGTCTCACCTCCATTCCCTGATGCTTTGACTCTGATGGGGAGAGCTGCTGCAGCACAGCAAAAAGAAACTGGGCAGCCGACACATCTGAACACAGCGCTCGCAGGGAGATGCCTCCCAGCCACTCTGTCCCCTGTCCCCGTCCCCACATGTGTAGGTCCCACGGCTCTGCTCACCCTCAGAGCTCATCACGGGTGGTGGAGCGGAGATGGCCGGCACCACCTCGCGAGTCCCTCAGGGTCTTCTGTGAGCCAGCCCAGTCAGTCTTCTTGGCATCGTCATCCCAGATGGTGGAGGTCTCGGTGTCACTCAGCCAGTTGCTGTCCCCAGCGTAGTGGGTGGGATAAACCAGGAGGGGGTGAGCCGAAAACACCAGCAAGTCCCGGGGAGCGAAGTGCCGCTTGTAATCCTCACTGGGGAAAGCAGAGCAGACCCAGGAGAAATTGGCTTACAGAGCACAGTCCAGTGGAGAAAAAAGGGCCGGGAAAGCCGTAACCGACCACCCGGGGAAGGCTCCGTGTGGGGCAGCTGATGGGGAGGGACACAGGGAAACGGGGATGGGGGTCTGGGGAAGGCAGCCGAGCTGGGGGACTGTCCCACGCCACTGCTGCCTGCAGAGCCCAACCGGGGAGGGACTGCGAAGGGAACGGGACCCATCTCTCCCCACCAGCCTTGGTGGCATGGGGTAGGTCCTGGTGCCGAGGGGGTCTCTGGTACAGCGTCCCGCTGGCCGGGCCCCGGCTGGTCTCAGGCCAGGGCTGTCTGGTGCTGTTGTCCTGGCAAGCATGGGACGCCCAGCTGCTCCTGGTTCACATCCAGAGCGCTAATCTGCCCCTCCGTCCACCTCCAGCCTCCCTTTTGCCTCCTAATCCCTCTCTTGCACCTTCCTGCTCGCTGGTTTTCCCACCCCCTCTCCCCAGGGACACCAGTGCTCGCCCACCCCCTAACTTGCTTCCCCCTCCCCAGACACGGCCTTGCTGCTGACCCCCACCTGGGGAGAGGGGCAGGGAGGTGCCCCAGGATTGGGCTGAGACCCACAACCAGGGGCAGGGGTCCAAACAGCCCCAGGGTACAGGGGGCTGCTCCCCCCTCGCCACGGGGCCAAGACCCCCATGTGGGGCCAGCATCGAGCCCCAGCTCCGTCCCCACTGCCGTCCCCCCACCCCGCGCTGGCAAAGAGCCATTTTCCAGCGGCCGGCGGCCAGGCAGCGGCTGGTGGGGAATGAGCTCATGCTACAGATGTTTTCCTCCAGCATGAGTAACCCAGGGAGGGGGGGGAGCGGAGTGGGACGGTGACGGTGGAGAAGAAACACATGCTCTCTCGCTGGCATGGCCATGCTGCTCCATCAACACCCCTCCTGCACCCCCTGCTCCTTACTTGGGGTGCTTGTCGTACATGATGGGCAGGAACTCATCCACCGGCAGCATTTTGGAGAGGGGTTCGGCAGCCAGCAGCTTCTGTGCCCCACGGCGGGAGATGGCATAGGCCAGCGTCCAGTACGAGTACCCAGCCACCACCAGGTTTCGGACACCCTCCACGGGTGCCTCGTCCTCCGCATTCACCTGCTTCCTCCCCAGGTAGCTGTGGGGCAGCTGGTGAGCCGTGAGAGCCGGCCCCGGGGACCCCCATCCCACATCACCCCCCAGCCCCAGCACCTACATGAGGTCCCAGTCCTGCTGCACCCCCTCCAGCTCCTGCATCAGCCGCTGCAGCCGTGCTGGGAAGGCAGCCTCAAAGCGCACATCGTCCTCGAAGATCACCGACCGCTCCAGCCCCCGAGAAACAATCTGTGGGGAGGGGGCAGAGGTGCAAACCCATCCCAGCACCATGCTGGGCCATACTGGACCACACTGGGTCTGCCTACCCTGCAGGACAACCCTCTCCCCAGGTCCTCCAGAGACCTGGTGATGCTCTGGGGTCCCTGCCCTGTGCTGGTGGCTCTTAGGGATCCCATGGCCCCTGCGGCCCCGTACCTCCTTCCAGACGTTGTAATGGCTGAGGAAGCAGCCAACCTCGCCCTTGGTGAGCGTGCGGCCGGAGAAGGGGTCGTAGTACCCGGGGAGCAGGTCCACCCCCAGCACCTTGATGTCACTGCTGTTGAGGGTGCTGCAAGGTGAGGGGCTGCCATCAGCAAGGTGTGTCCCCCAGCCACCCCCATCCCCTCCCCAGGGTCACACTGGGGGGGGCCGGCAGAGTGGGGACATATGTTCCCCCCCCACGGTCACCTCCCATCCACAGCATCCACCACCCGCGGGGCAATCTCCAGCTCCCGCAGGGATGCCAGCATCCGCCGGCGCCGGTCCGGCCTCCGCACTAGGTTGATGAGGAAGATCTGGGGAGGAAGGGAAGAGCCCCGCCAAGGGGGCATATTGTCACGGTGGGGGACAAAGCCTGCCCGGCCGCTGCAGGATGGGGGATAGAGGGCTTGGCCAAAGCCCACGACAGGCTTTGTCGCGCGTGGACAGATGCAGCCAGAGGGATGGACAGGGGGCACTTACCTCATCAAAGCCCATTTTTGTGAGCGGCCTGGGGAGGAGGGAAATGTGCCTGGAGCGCTGCATGGGGGGGCCATCCACTGTGGAGAGAGGGGACACCTCTTTGGTGGAGCCCAGACCCCCCTGGCCAGGAACCATGGCCAACAGCCGTGCCCCAGGGACCGGCACGGGGTCTCCATCACCCTGGGGTGGGGGACACCTCTTGGGACCCCGCCACCCGTGGGCGCTCACCCATGGCCTCCAGCGTGAGATGCACAAAATTGGCATGTTCATCCTCCAGCGTCTGGTGGGCCTTCACAGGGACGTTGATGTAGCCAAAGCGCTGCTGGTTGCACACATGGACCTCCGCGCCTGCCGGGTGGGATGGGTGAGCACTGCAGCCCCCCCAAGCACCCCCATCTCCAGCTCCCCCCACCTCACCGGCAGCCTGGCAGGAGTAGGCAAAGACAATGATATCATCGAAGGCCCAGGTGTAGTTGGGATGGGGTGGGTAGAAAGCCAACCGCGATGTCTCCTCCTTCCGCAGGTCGATCAGGAAGGTGGCGTAGACCATGGGGACAGAGAAGCAGCCCACCTGCTGCCGGTTCTTGGTGGGGAAGTAGTCGGCTGTCCGGCGGTAGTACCCCTGCAGCACACTGGCATGATGCCTCCATGGTGGGGGGCTCTTCCACCATGGGGGAGTCCCCTTCCCCAGGGCTTTCCAGGGATGTACCTGAGGAGTGATGCCACACCAGAAGTTGGAGTAGAAGGTCTGTGAGTCCAGCATGGGGGCCACCACTGTCTTGTTCTGCGCCATGAGAAACTTGAGGGTCTGATTGTTGGTCAGGATGCTGTCGGTGTCCACGAACTGGGGGGACAGCACAGGTCCTGGAGGCGTGAGGACACCCACCTTGGCTCCCACCCCACCAGTGCCCTACATCCCTTACCAAGATGTAGTCCGCCTGCTGCTCTCGAGCGTAGGTCAGAGCCTCCTGCTTCAGTCTCATCAGGTTCTCGTAGCGTTTGTCGCTCCAGTGCTTGGGGCCGAGCTCGTCGGGGTAGGCGCTGGGTGCGGGGGAGGCAGGGGTTAATCCCACTCACTGAGAACGCACAAACTCGGTGCATGCCGCTACGTGCCGGCTGGCTGAGTCAGCCCAGCTCTGCCTCGCCGCTGGCTCCTCCTGGCAGCGTCCCTGGCTGGGGAATGGGGTGCTGCTCTGGGAGCCCCTCGCAGCCCGCACCCCCCTGCCCCGACACCTTCCCAGCCTCACCTGGGCTCCTCCTGCACCTTCCAGGCCACCGAGTGATAGTCCTTCCCCACCGCCCCCAGCCACTCCTGCAGCATCGCCGTCGTGTTGTCCGAGTTGTGGTCCGTCGCACACCTGGGGCGGAGAGACATTAGTCCCCAGGAGTCCCCCCAAAAAGGGACAACCACAGCCCCCCTCCCCACGCTAGAAATGCTCCTGGAGCTGAGAGGCTGAGCCAGTGACGGACTCGCTTGGGAATGTAACGTGTAATTTGAAGGAGCTGAGACTGCGCTTCAGGAGGGGGAACGCCAACGGGTAATTTCTTTCCCTGTGCCGCCCACCGGTGGGGCTGTCCCGTGGCTCTCACCCCCGGTCCCTGCAGCCCGGTGGCAGCCCCGGCCGTGCTCTCCCCATCCCAGCCCTGCAGCTGCCCGCTGCGAGCAGCACCGGAGCACAGAGGCTGCGTCCCCCGCCCCTGCAGCCCGCTGTGCCCCGCAGCAGCTCTGTGCACCCTGCCGCATCCCGCAGCTCCAGCAGCCGGAGGAAAGGCCCCCGGCAGCAAAAATCCCCCTCCCCAAACTTTGCCCTGCCACACACAGCGGCTGTCCCCCAACACTCCCACCCGACTTCTCAACAATGCTCGCAGGGAACCCGCTGCAGATGGGGCTGAGCCCCACGTTGTACTGGGGGCGATCC
Source organism: Aramus guarauna (assembly GCA_013400195.1). NCBI lineage: Eukaryota > Metazoa > Chordata > Aves > Gruiformes > Aramidae > Aramus > Aramus guarauna. Next base: position 17,253 of record VXBL01001728.1, read on the forward strand.
CTAAATCTCCAGCAACCTCGGCCCGTCGCAGAACCCCCAAATAGCCCCCCAGGCACTGGTGTCACGAGGACCCCCTCCCTGGGATGTGGGGGACAAGGCAGGACCTGCTCCCGCTCCAGCTCCTGGCTGTGCGGGCAGCTGGTGAAGAAATCAGATGCTCTTGAAACAACCCCCAGGGCCCTTGGCCGGGGGGTCCCGGAGGCGAAGGCGAGGACCCCCCGCTCTCCCACTGCCAGCAGCTGCCCCTTACCCCAGCCTGGCCACCCTTGCCAGGAACCCCCCGCCAGCCCCCATCTCGGCCCCCCACAAAAGCAGCTGCAGAAAAGTTTCCGACAAGCTCAGGCGAGACACCGCGGCAGTGGAGGAGCGAGGAAGAGGAGGGACAGGGGGCTCCTCTCCCCACCACCCTCCTCAGCATGGTAAAAGGGGGTTTGGGGGTGTCTGTGGGGAAGGGGGACTGGAGCCAAGCCCTGCAGATAGCCAGCCCCACGGCTTCATGAGGGGAAAGGTGGGGGTCCTGTCCCCTCACCGTGGGGCAGCACCCAGCCCCTCTTGGGTCCCTGCTGGGTCCCACACCCGGGGCAGAGCCACCCCCCACCCTT
>VXBL01001728.1:29148-48534 GCA_013400195.1 Aramus guarauna
TCACCGGGACGGCGGCCCCGGCCGGGCAGGGACCGGGCAGGGATGGAGGGGCCGAGCCGGGAGACTCCAGCGCTTCGCCGGGGGCGGCGGGGCCGGAGCCGAGAGCAGCGGGGCCCTGCGGCTCCATCCCGGTTTATCCTTCTGTTTGTTTTTTGTTTTGTTTGTTTGTTTGGGTTTTTTTTTTAAATTGTGTTTTAATTTTATTTAATTTATTTCTGCGTGCGTCCGGCCCTGGGGTGCGGCGGGGACCCCTCTGCACCGGAGGCCGAGGTACCCGCTGGCCGGGACACCCTTCTCCTCCTCCTGCCGCAGCCCCCGGCTCGCAGCTCGCCCCGGGCACACGGAGGCCGCTCCGGCTGCGCTGGTCTCCGCCGAGCCGGGAACCGTCGCCGCCGCTCGGGTACCGGGTGGGCTCGGCAGAGAGCGGCCCGGCCCCGGGCTCCTCCCGGCCGAAGGCTGCGGGGATGGGATCTCAACGCCACGGCGGGGCTCGGAGGGGGACGAGGCGGGAGCAGAGCCGAGGGCTGCGGCGGTCCCACGTCCTGCCGGAGCAGCCCGCAGGAAATCACGACCGGGAGGAAGGCTTTTAACAGAGAGGCTTTATGACTCCAGAAGCCAAGCGACTCGGCCGGGGCTGCCAAGGAAACCCAGGAGGAGGAGGGAAGCATTACAAGATCCGAGCAAAATTTCACCGAGAGCCTATCTAGGACAAAGCTGGAGACAGAGAATGTTTTAAAAGGCTTTTATTTCAGAAACTTTTTTGCTTGTTTGTTACAGGATTTTGCTGTACCCCTCTTTTCCCCTCCCCTGGCTTCCCTCATCTTCCCATTTCTAGCTTTTTTTTAGCAATGATTGGCAGCTTTTACTACAGCAGGAGTTAAGCCATCTGGGTCTACCTGCACTAGCGAGGGGAATAACACCTCCCAGGGAAAGAACTCATCCTATCGTGAGCAAACAGCTGGGGGGGATAAGAACAGACAAGCCCAGCCTAAGGCAAAAATGCAGTGTAAAGGCAGGGCAGGCAGCAGCGCTGAAGACGAACCTGCCTTTTCCCACTTGGGTTTAAGTCCGTTTCAAGCTGCACGCCACACAGGTTCGTTGTTTTTCAGCCAGCTCCTACCGTCACCTGCAATGCCCCCTTCTGCTCCCCCGGCCCAGCAAAGCTTACGGCTGTGAACTCAGGACAGAGAAGAACCTTTGGCCTGTCTGTGTCATTTATAAACGGCACAAGCTGGACTTGAGTCACCGCGGCTGGATTTGGAAAAGGCTGAATATCGGTTTGTTACCAGCAGTGGGCTTGAAGTTCGGGTTTCTCAGATGCAGCAGCATCACTGTGGGTGCTTTTAGTTACGCAGGTTGTGGTGGGGTAAACGCGAGAGAGGAGTCACCGGAGAAGTCAGACGGTGCAATTACTCCTTGGCACTCCCTCCCTGTCAGACAGAGTAACTCCTCTGCGAGTCGCAGGACGGGAAAGGCTCCCTGTACGGAGCACTCATGGTGTCAGGCCAGGCTGCCTGAGTAGGGGCTGGTGCATAGCGCTGCTCACCGCCTCCCAGCTCCTCCTCGGCAGCTCCTGGAGATCGAGGACAGGGCGAGCAGTACGTGGTGCGGATAAGCTCCGAGATGTGCGCTGGTTGAGCTTACGGCACCAGCAAGCGCTCTGTCCTGGGAGAGCCGCTGCTCGGGCAGGAGTGCTACCACCAGGGACCACCGTGTGCTGCCAGGAGCTGTGCTGAAACGCAGGTGAGCAGGGCAGGGGGGAGCGCAGGAAGGACAATCCTGGTCAGACACTCCTAGAAGTGTCAGACCTGTTGGTGCCAACACTATCTTCTCTGACCCCTTCCCTGTGGTCTCGCTGTGGCCTCCCGGCTGGCAGGTGGGCCAGTCTGTCTGTCCAAAGAAACTTCTGGAAACCAAACAGCATCCGTGCCCTAGCTGAGCCACGCACACCCACTTCCGCTGCGCTCACAGGACTTCCTCAGGGTGCGCAGCAAGAAGCCGCCTCCCCCTCCCACTGATGGAAAGGGTTAACAGCCACTGACTTTCTTTCCCGGTCTCCGTGCTTTAGCCGCGCATCTCCAGCCCCAGCCCTTTCCTGGCTAGGTTGCAGCAACGCAGCTCCCCACTGCTCCCCAGCTGCACAGAACGCAAGAGAGGCTGATCAATTCTGTCCATCGTGGTGACAGAAAGATAATTTGCTGCCCTTAATCACTCCATGCTGTCTCAGGCCGGGCATGGGTTTGTTTCCCCTCCAACCAAATGGTTATAAATTCACATTGTTCGCGGGCTAGTACTTTACTCTGCCTCAGCTCAGGTATGAAAGAGGCATAAGGCATCAGAAAAACAAAACCAAAAAAGCCTATTTCTCTCCTACTTCCCATAAATAAATATCATGACAAGTGGAAAGTCATGACAGAGGGCTCTGAAGCTGTGATGTCTGCCACCTCAGAGAAAAACTAGTAAAGTCACCTTTTGTTTCCTTGCACTTCATGTCTCGCCCTTCCCCAATCATCCCCGTGGCTGGTGCACAGACTGTACCAACACTAAATATCGTGTTAAAAGAATTGCAGTTCCCAGCACCAAGGCAGAGGCACCGCAGCCTTGCCCCAAAGCAGGCACAACTCCCCCAGAACGCCTCATTGCCTGCAAAGACATATCCTGCTTGAGGTTCAGCAAACCTCTTCTTCCCATCACGGAAAAACAAAGTCATACATGCTGCAGGTGCTCTCTGCTTGTTAGGGTACCTGGACGTGCAGTCAGGAGAGGTGAAATGAGGACCACAAAGATGGATGCTGTTGTGGTGGACAGCAGGCCGCACGCTGGCGGGGCTTTATTTGGATGGCGAGTAACAAGTGAATGCGGTGGGAAGGTGCAGAGATCGGGCACAGGCAGTTCAAGAGAGTTGTGGGGGGGTTTAGGTTTTTGTTTGGGTTTTTTTCGCCCTGGGGTTTGGATTTACATCCTCTTGTTTTTCCAGGAGTTCACCCGCCGTGCAACGTCGAGATGAAAAGCACATTATCCTGGTCCTGGAGTTTATAATCCAGCTCACCCTGCAGGCCAAGAAAAAAAATGAAAAATGGTTTAAATGTCATTTCCAAATACTAGTTGCAAAGAGAAAACAGCTCATAAAAAGATGGTCAGTGTTAGGGAGAGCAGAAGGGTACAGACTGTTGTTTTCATCCTAATGGAAGCAAAGGTGAGAGATCAGACAAGGAACTGATGTTCATTATCCCACACCACTTTTTGGACTGGGGTTTTGACAGAACAGGTGGTTGCCTGTGGCAGGAAAATAGTTAGGGGCTGTTTGTTGTCTGAGCACAACAGTGGGCTGAAAAGGGAAGATATTTACTGGTTGCCCATTTGGGTAGAAATCTCCCCAGGGCTGTCTTCACCTGCTACAGCACCTTACTCTGTGAAGGGGGTTAGCTTGGAGCTGTGAAGCTGCCTGGTACCCACTAAACTGTTACCCCACGTGTGGGGAGACCTGCTAGTAGCCCGAGGTACAAAGCTCATTGCCAGAGGCCAGGGAATATGGGTGATCTCTCTTCAGACACTGGCTGGCTGATGAGACTCAGCAGGTTAGAGAAAGGCTCCAGGCTTCTCAACAGCCACAGTACAATACGGGGAGAGAGATCCCAGCCTGCCCCTTCCCCCTCAAATACGAGATGCTTCGCTTGGGGCAAGAATCAGAAATAGCTTCTCTGAGAGCAAACCACAGAACAGACAGCAATATTTTCAACAAAGAAAGTCAAACTGAAGGAGTACAGACCATTAGTTCCCAGTCTGCGTCGTTGATGAGCACCAAAATTCCTGGCCTCCTGCAGAACAGAGAGAAATAATTAGGATACAGGGCTGCTAAAAAGCTTCACAAATAGTTAGGGATGTTACAGCACAGATCACAAGCTGACTGCCTATAAAGCCAAAGAGAAAAAGGAATCCTAGCATGGAGGTGGAAACAGGTACAGTCTGTGCCCTTTCTAGATCAAATAAAGGGGAGGCAGGAGCAATCCCAAAGCTCATTTGAATCAAAATGCACCATTCCTGAGGATGCTACGAGATGACTACATTTCCGTACGATGTAGAAAAACCAGGTAATTAAAACCCACGCACTACAGTACAGTCGAGCGCAGAGAGCTCGATGTGAAGGTAGGGAAAGCTATTCCGGTGCCCCTACAAACGGCACTAAACACCCAGGATCCACTCCGAGCCCCTGATTACAGGCAAAGGGATTCCCCCTCTTTGATCTTCAGTGTCCTGCAATTGTCTCTCCTGTTACCAGGGGACCTGGCACACGCTTCAGCTCACAAAGATCCGTGACGAATGTTAAACACCCCCAGCGCCACCCCGCAGTCAGGGATGGCTTGCACAGCTCACTCTGCTCCATTTCTCCTGGCTTTTTTTTTTTTTCCCCCCCTCCACGAGGTTGGCCCCATTTTGACAATAAAAATACATTTCCCAGAAGAAATATTTGTTGGCATTTCTCCGAGTGACTGCTTCAGTCCCAGTGATGTCAGCAGGGAATGGACAGACCTGCTAAAACTGCTGGAAATGAGGATACATGTGCTACGCTGCTCCAGGTGATAACGGAGAGAAAGTATATGTGGCCCTGCTTCACCTTTAAGGTTTAGAGATTTGGGGTGAGGGCTGCAAAAGACACTCTCCGTGGAATAAGGTGAGGTGTAGTGTGGGACACCTCCCATTATCACTTTAGCAAATCCCATATTTTCATGGTCATTAACTTGCTTCTTGCAACCAACAGGAAAAACGTATCCCAAACAGTGGGGATCAATGAGAAACACAAGGAGGATTCCTAACAGCTGTACTTACACGGATTCCCCTTGCATAAATAATTCTGGTCGTTCTTTCAACAGATTCTGTTTGATCCATTTTAGCAGGTTTCTGATATCCCCTGAAAGGAGAAAGAACAGCAGTTTACAAACTAGCTGATGGCTCCTCGCTGATGCCAGAACAAAGTGATTGTTTATCCACAAAAGAGTAGATGAGAAACAGGCAGGATGGATGGGGAAAGCTGCAAACCTCCAGCCAAAGAAATCACCTAACAGGACTGTCCCTCCCGCATCTAACAGCTCAGAGCTCTGCCCCAAACCCCACAGTTTGGCAGAAGAGGTTTCCCACAGAAAACGAATCCCACAAAGAATGAACGCAGTTCAAGCTGAAGCACCAATCTGGCAGGAGACTGCCGATGTTAAGATTTCTTTAACACATCCCACATCCCGTGCGTTCCGTTATCAGCTAACAAATTGATGTTTAACTCTGTGTGTTTAATTAGAAAAAATCCAAACGAGCAAGCCTAAGAACCTGAAAGGAGTAAAGGCAGACAGTATCGGTAGCAAAACCAGCACGAGCTCTGGAGACAGGAGTTCTGGGGCACAAACACGTACACAATCATGCTTTAAACACGCACGCAGGCACCGGCCACAGCAGTTGTACCTTGGACGCTTGCAACATCCCTCGGCATCACACCTGCTGCCATGGCGTGTTCCCCATGCCGTGCCTGCTCTCTCCCTCTACACTTTGTGCTTATAGCTTCTTTATTAAAGCTCAGCCTTTATCTTTCCATTTCAGTAGGTGACAGGAAGGATTTGTCTTCATGTAAAAGGAGGAGGAGACACTGCTGGCAGATTTTTATAGTATCAATTTTACTTTGTGAGGCAAAAACAATTTCTTTAGTGATAGCATCAGTTAATTTCCTATTGGAGAGGTGAGAAGCGACAGAGAGTGGGAATAATCCGTTACAGGGTTTAGAGAAGCTGACAAATTGCAACGTGGAGTTCTCCTGCATTTGCCTCTATATTTCACCATTCCACAAACCACTTCATCATTCTGAATCCACAATCAGTTATTCTCCTGGGGCTCCTTTAAACAGCCCTTTGAAAGCCCCAAAAGAGTTTTGTTTGTTTTTGAGGCGTGAGGAAGCTTTTCGAAGGCACAAACCCACCAGTGAGGGCTGGAGCCTCACTCACAGGATGAGCAGGGATGGCAAGACGTGTTTCCACGTCTGTCTCACGTGTGGTAACCTCACTGTAGTCATGGGGAACCTTTCTGCACACATCTCTCTGAGCTAAAAATCAAACTCTGTGTACGATTCCCCATGTGTCTGCTTCACGACCAGCAAAAATAAATGTGCTTGTAGTGGCTTGAGTAGGTCCCTGCCTTACCCCAGGATTTTTTGGGATTGTGGACGCTACCCAAAGCAGAGCTGGGGTTCTTCCAAATAACATTACCCCCATCACTTCTGTCACAGCAAGGATGAACAGCCCTGGTGTAGGCAGGTGCACATCAACTAGGCGATGGGGACACGTTCATCTGCAGCAGATGGGAGCCTCTCTTCCCAGGGAAAGGGGGAGGGGGATGCTCTGAGATTCCCTCTGTTCCCTGCTCCGTTTCCCAGGCCATCGGAGCCTCCGGACCACAGCGTGTGTGTCCTGCCCTCAGCACACTGGTCCTGCGTGGGGCTGCCCAGAGCACCACAGGTATTGCTGCCTCCGAGGACTGGATTGCTCTGATCAGAGCTGCTTTGGGCCTTAAAACTGCCCAGTGAGCTGGATCACCTGTCTGGGCCTGACCCACCACTCCTTTGTGATGATACGCAGTTAAGAGCACAAAATAGACCATTTTCTGCTACTTTCCTAGCAATGTACACCAGGGACGGTAAGTGCTCCTCAGAAGGTATATATACCCCATACCGGTCAGTCAGCCACCAGAATAAGAGTTAACTATATCCGCCTTCCCCTGAAAAATGCTGCTGCAACGTAAAGCCCTCAGGATCTCGCTCTCAAATGGCTCCCGCTCTCCATCACCAAGAAATGAAAGCCGGAGAGGAAGAAAGATGGAGAGAAGCCTTCAGGAGAAGGAGGGGGGGTGCAAAGGGGACACCAGCCCCACCACAGCAACACCCGCAAGCTGTTTCATATTTATGCACTTGCAGCAGGGCACACAACAATGAGCTGTGCCATATACCATTCTCCTTGCGTGGAATAAGCAGCCCTTTCCTCTGGGACCTTTCAGGAGAGATCATTTAAACAGAAACACGCTGCACCAGCTGGATAAAAGACAGCCACCTAGAAGCAGCCTGGACGAAGGGGTGAGAGGACTGATTTATTTGAGGCTGAGCTGGAAGACTCCCTCACCCCTACTCCTTCCATAATAAATGTTATTTTCAGCCCCACCTGAGCCTACATTCATTTACTCCTCCCCAGAAGTCACGTACACACATACTGAAGAATTTAGACAGCAGGGAAAAAACGGATACCCCTGTGCAAAACCGATACCCCTGGAGCTTCCCCGCTCAAAACTGCAACAAAAATTAAGACCCCTTCTCTCAGCTAACCTTAAGATATAATACTTTCAGCCGCTTTCTCGGCATTGAATTTTTCCCCCCACTTTCATGTCTCTACATTCTGTACACCAATATTACTAGAACAAATCAATTATAAAGGATGAAAAATGACCAGAGCCACACCAAAACCATCTCCCACAAGTAAGATATTGAAAAGGAACAAGATTACTTCCATTGCAAGTGGTCTGGGGAGAAGCCATCTTGCAGCTCAGTGCCTCGAATAGCCGTCTTGATCAACAGCTCGGGACTGTATATTATCATGATGGAAATAATAAGAGGTAAATTATAGCACAACTGCTTATCTCTTACAGTTGACATATGTAGTGTTCCTAAGACATTTTCTTTCTGATACTATGCTACAGGTCTAACAGGTTTCCAGCTCCCTGGGCTGAGGATTTGCTATGCAACAGTATGCCCTCTACAAATGACATATAAGGAAGGAAAAAATCTCAACCTGGTCAGGCACCACATCCACTGACAAAGTTAAACCGCTGCTAAAATGCAGCAATTTTACACTCGTGTTGGTTCTGAAGCTGGCCCCCATCACAGAGAGGCATTTGCTATCTACAGGAGCACAGTTGTACTACGTGTGCTGCCACTTGGCTGCAAAAGCAGCCGTGCGTTTTGGCCCAGGAGTGAGGTTCAGGTGAGAGCTGAGACAATACAGCATTTTGGTCCCGCATCACCAACTCAAGTCCAGCTCATCCCAGTAATAATATATTTTTATCACTGCTGCATGGTCTCAATGAAATCCTTTTGGTAGCCTACTCCATTTCATTCACAGCAAACAAATATCCACACCAAAAAATCCACTCTAATTATCGTTAACGGTCCCCACCATTGGCAACATGAGCAGAGAAGCAAGAGCAAACTGGCCAAGGAAGCTCAAATATTCTCAAACTGCAAAGGAGGGACTGAAGCACATGGTAGGAAATCCCTGTCTTATTTGTATACAGAGACAGCTTCTGTTGCCTGTGCTAACAGTACATCAAACCTCTCCAAATTCTCAGGAAAAATAATCTAAAGTTAATTAAAAAAAAGAAAAACCGACAAACATTTGAGAAAACTGCTTAGTTCAAGTGCACAGATGGGAGCTCAAATCCACAATACATGCATAAAACAAATCACCCAGTGAAACATACAGCTCAGGAAAACGAAGTGTGTGCTTGCAGTGACACAAAGTCATTGGCTTGTCACGCAAGCGGACAGGATGCAAAAACTGCAGCGAGCGTGCATACAAAAACCCAACAGCGTCGGCTCATTTTCAGCCCAGCTGCATCATAAACACTCCTGGTTGTGGCAGACAGAACTGCACAGTCTGCTCGGTCCTCTTGCGTATCCTCCAAGGCCTGATCTTCTGCATTACCCCAACTGTTCCTTGATGAAGAATCTGCTGAGCTTCCTCTACAAGAGAAATGCATCTAAGACTCCATTTTAACACAGCCTGGAACAAGAGCCCGGGTTCATTTGCCCCCTCAAAACCAGGGCTGAAATCCATAGATCTTTCCTAGCTCAATAAAACCTCCTGGGCCTGACAGATTCATCAGTGATAACTTAGCAAAGAGGACACTGGCTGTGTGCAGAGAGAAACCAGGTGCCTCGAATAAGAAACACCAAGTTGGGTGTTGCATTAGAAGGATCTCACACTGAACTGATAAATGTGCTGAAATGCAGAAGGATTTTATGTAACCATAATCCCAGTTGACACGGACACGCAGGTCTCGGCTTCCAGGGAGCTGCACAGGTCACTGGCAGATTCACACACACATGCAATGACCAAACACCTCCGTGTTCCCTGCCTTAAAATCCACATAAACCGTACAAAGCACACAGTGCCTCGAAGAGCACCCAGAGGGTGTAATTACACCATATTCTTGCCTTGGCTGCAGAACTGGGAGCTTATTTCAGGGAAATAGGGGAACCCTATAAAGGCCAAACCATGGAAAATTCCCTTCTGGTCTGTAATAAATAAGATATATGCAGCACTGGTCACTAAGGGGTCAGTGCTGCAAGAGCACAGCGCTTTCCCGGGCCGCCTTGCGGATACCTCCCTGTGGGGTACCATTTCTTTGACCCAGAATAAGATCATTTATCATACTGACCATGGCTGAGCTCCAATTTGCTGAGGTCACTAACTCTGGACGAGCACTGCTCCACCCACATTCTCAGCCACCGGCCTGTAACCATGACAAAGCCCCTTCCCTGCCGCTTCTCTGCCATTATTCCCCCTGCCTGCATGGAAATGTATGGAAAGACAATTTGTATGCCCCCTTCCCTGCTTAAGCAGCTTGTTTTTAAAATAGACGAACCAGTTCCCAATACCTGCTGCACCTCCAGGTACATGCCTTCCCTCTGCTTTTGAATCTGACAGCCCTCCAGGAATCTGCTCTCTAAAAGAGCTTGTTACAAAACCTGACCTAAGGGATCCTTCAGACTCCTCCAGCCTCCCATCTGATATGCAAATCATCCGCTGAAGCAGACGATGGTGTGCCATAAACTGCAGAAGAAGACCTGGAATAGCTGATATAAATGGAGTCACAGGCAAATAGGTTCAGTACTACACAGAGTGAGCAGCAAGGCAAAATTTTGCAGCAAGAGCAAAATCCATTTTCTCTGACAAGTGCACAAGACAATCCTGCCATGCACTGGAGTGGGCAGTGCTTTAAGTACTAGGGGAAAAATTAGGGGGTGACTACAGCCAAACACAAGAGAATCCCAATCATTGTTCTCATCTGTTCTTTTCTGCTACAAATGAACATCAAGGTCTTGGCTTCTGTAATTTTTAATTGTGTTATGACATCTTTTTCTCACTTCTCAGCTAGAAGAGCAATGCTCTTCTCACTTTCTTCTATCCGCACAAGGGTAAGAGATCACAGGAGGCTTTTGCAGCCCTCCTGTTAACAGCAGACACCCAGATCCCAGCCATCACCCAGCAATTCTCAGCCTCGAGATTTTAATCACAACACTCATGAACTGGAGAGGAGCTGCTTGGGATCTTCAACTCCCTGGTAGAAGAACACAAGTTCAAGGGATCTCCAATCCCACTCACTAGTCAGCAGCAAGCCTCCAGATCCATCAGCTCCCATGACAAAAAAAAGCAGCTCTGAGCTGATCCTCAGGGTAAACCTAATCCCTACTCATTTCCAAAGTCAGAGCATCTAATCCTGTAACACCCAACGCTATTGTCACTTCAGGCTCCCAAATAAATGCCAGCGCACCAAACTGTCTCTTTTAATTAGGATCACATATCACTAGTGCTGGCCCAGGGTCTTGCCTCTCGTTCAAAATTGTCAAAGGAAGGAACCCGGAGAGTCTCAAAGACTTGCACTGGCAGCGAAGTGCCAGACCAGGAATCGCAGATATTAAAAATAACATAATGTTAACAGGTTCTGTGATTTTATCCCTCTGCCAGTGCAGAATTATACTCAACAAATGACCATCCCAAGCCTTGCCCACTCTGACCTGCTACCAAACCCCAAGGAGACTGTGCCATGGTCTAATAGTTTTGCAGTCAGGAATCTTCTGCTAATGCACCAAACTCCCATTTCTTCATCCCTCCCTATCAATCTATGCTAGATGATATTGCGTCACCCTGGCTATAATCTGTCCTTCCCGGTGATAAAGGAGATATCCCACCTCATCACTTTTCCATTCATTTATCCTGCTTAACCTTGAATGTTGCTGGTTAATTTTTTTAAGCTGCTCAGGAAGACAATTCAGAGAATGCATTACTAACCGCGGGCGTAAAGCTCAGCCAAAACCCATCAAACTGAAATTTCCCCTCTCTCCTATTTTCCCAGCTTCTGGGTTTTGCACGCATGCACGTGCATTGAGGGTTAAAAAGGAAAACCTTATCACTGTTACAAGAGACTACACAGAGCTGATGCGAGACCCCAGACCACAGAGGAAGGTGGCTGCTCCCACCAGCACGCAGAGGGATTCCCTGACAGCCTGGCACTGCCATGCACAAAGCCAGCCCGGCAGAGGGAATCCCCTGGGCTGGGCTCTCCCTGGCACTGCCAGCTGGATCAAAGCGCCTTGAAGTCAACTCCTTGCCCCCCTTCCCAGCCTGGCTGGTGGCTGGTGTCCCCTCTGGCTGCTGGATGAGTCAATGTCTCAACTCAGCTCCGGAACTGCCATGATTTTATTCCTCTAAATACAGAAATCTTGCAGACTCCAGTCCTCGCCTCTCACTTTCAGGCTCAGATCTGCTTTGCTATTATTAGACTTTCATATACGGCAAGCACCATTAAACCAATTCCTGTCCACCCAACCCAGCCACCCCCACAGACACTGCAAGCCCCTCAGTCTTACTTGAAAGGGGAAAAGAAAGGGCCAGTGAGATGATCAGGGTGGGGGAAAGGGGGGGTAAGATTTACAAGTGAATGGAGGTAAGAATGGAGCAGTTTGTGGGATAAAGGGGCTGCAGAGGGAGCTTTACAGATGTGCAGAGGGACGGCGGTTCATTGTTTAATTAAGCAGAAAGTGGCTCTTTTGAAAAGCAATTTTGCACAGGAGCTCTGAGCTCAGCAAACAACTCCTGCGAGTGAGGGCAGGAGGAGAAAGGAACAGCTGGCCCGGAGCCGTGTGAACCGCATGCTAAGCGGTTTAAAGGGCCCGGATCCTCCTCCCCAGCCCTGCTCCGCTGCCACCCTCTGAACAGTGCTGTCAGCACAGCAAATCCCACCAAGAGAAAAGAGAGAGCAGAGAGGGGGGGCTGGCACAGAAAGGTTATCCTACTAGGTGTCCGCACTGCAATACAGCGGCTGGGAAGGAGGTTGGAACAGCCAGGCTTTGTTATCCCAGGGATTTGGTCACACACAAGAGCTGGTTTCTCAGTGTCTGGCAAGCTCCTTCCACAATGAGTTGGGATGAGCTGATCTGGTAACGTGGCTCCACGGCCTCCCGGGAGAGTGCTGGGACTGCTCCTGTGCACGCTTGTTTCCCCACTCCCTCCGAAGGACTTGTTCCTTGCGCAGAAGCGACGCGTGGCCTCGCTGGGACAGCGACCCAAAGCTCTGCACACAGCCGATGAGCCCTGCGCCAGGGCTGCAAACACGGCAGGGACCGCTTGATCGCGGCGGTGGCAGCCCTGCAGCATCACGCCGAGCTCCCAGTGCTGCAAACGCGGCTGCTCACGCTGATTGCTGGAAAAAGCAGCCGGGATCCAGGGCTGAGCTAGTCCAGCCTGACCTCCCACCCTCCGTAACCCACTGAGTCCTCTCTTCCTTGCCAGCCAATATACAATTACCTTCCTAAGAGAGATGCACAAGTAGGGGAATAACCCCAGAGTCATTTGAGACCTGCGAGTACCATACACTGTGGTGAAAAGGATTTCACTGCATGAAATTCCATAGAGCTACAGGTTTTTCTTATCATTCTTCTAGTAAGTGTCTACATTATCAAATATATTTTTATTCTTTCTTTGGAGCAAGTTTTAAAATGTTAAGACTAATAAACATGGCAATAAAAGCATTCCACAGTATTAATAACTTAACTATGACGTACTACCTAGCAATAGCACTGGGCATTCACAGACAGCTGATGCCAACTGCCACTCTTGATTTTACACGTTGTTTTGGCACAGCACCCCAGTCAACTCTGAACACATGCCATGCTGTATTTTTTAGCCACTCTGCCTGTAACACAGGTCTGATCTCTTGAGATTCCCCAGGCTCTTTTCCGAGAAGATGAATGCTCCCAAGTCCCCAGCAGTCCTCCATGCTGTGCGGAACAAGGCCCCTGGAAAGCAAAGCTCTTGAGGAGCAGACCATGCTCTTCTCTACAGGGATTTAACATAAGCAGCACTTGGCAGATTATTTTAATTTTCCCTCTAAAAAAAATTAAATCTGATTAGCAACTGCTTTTTTCCCTGGGGTTTTGGTAAAGGGAAACCACAAACAATTACCAAACACACTGATTAAAAATTTATCCTTTCAGACTTGTAAGTGCCAAAACACACAGTGAATTCTTGATTACCCCAGAAGGTCCAAGCAATCACTGCTGAAACTGGTCACTGTTGCTCCAAAAACACAAGTCCCATCACTGAAACCAGGGGAGAAGTTAGAATTCGAAGGCCTGCACCCACAGCTGAGCAGCCTGCAGCACAACTGCCAGAGACTTTACAAACAGTCCCAACCTCTGGATACAACATCCAGTAGAGAGCACAGCAGAGAGGTTCTGTAAACACTCTTCATCAGCACGATGCTGCTGAGCTAAACTCAAAATAACTACAAGGGTTAAACAATGCCAGTGACTTCCTACCCTTCCAACAGCGTCCATGCAACTCGCATGGCCGTAGACAAATCCACCACTGTGAGTCCCAGTGAGATGGAGGAAGAAGCTCCGGCATCACTTGCAGAGCAGTCATACAATGATCTATTTGATTACTGAAGCACTTGGTTAAATTACTGTGGCTTGTTTCAGGAGGAGGCTGCCAAATACATTTTCAGTTTTTAATTTAGGGTTTCTCTCTTTTATGCTCCATTGTCTCTAATAGCCTCTTAGATGCTTGAAAATAAAGTTGATTTCCCTGCCAATTTAATCCTCTCTCCATGTGACAAATATTGTTATTCCCCCAGCTGCTTTCTCCCACACACACTGTTTTTATGCAGAATAAGCCAACAGGGCATTAATGCCTTTAGATCCTCTAACAGCATTATCAATGGGATCATCAAAATAGCCAGTAATTTGGGACAAGATTCTTGTTTTACTTGAGGTCTTCCTTCCGCAACAGCTCTAAAAGGTTACACAGTCCTGCACTAAGTGTGGCTTATGTAAACCTGCCTGCACAGATGTATCACACCTTTTGAAGTCCCTACTTGGCAGCAACTTCAACATGCGGGCTAAGACAGCTCCACTTTGGAAATAACTGCTATTTTACTGATGTTAGGATACAAAAAGCCCCTTGGACAATAAAAATAGGTCCCACCACACAGCTGTACCCCTCGTGGCTTGCTCTTGGCCCATTTGCAGCTTGCTGCCTCTTGCCTTTCCTAATCCCTCCAGTAGTCCATCTCCAGGCATCAGAAAAGGACAGAGAATCAAATCTGTTTGAAAAAGTTAACTGGATCTGGAACCCACCTACTTTCCATCTAGTGCCTGTTACCAGGAAAAAGGAAATGACCACATAATAAGTTGTTCAGACGACATTATTATAATTCAGAGAACACTACCCTTGTCAACTATGGAGCATAGCTTGTTTTATTCACATAAATATTTGTAGGTATAATTTTCCACCTCCCCTCACCCTTAGGATATATATATAAATGCCTAAACAATTAAAATATAGCTGGACCCAATGTCCCAGAGAGAAGCAGCTGCTCTGTAAAAAGGAGGACAAAGACAAAAATAACATAGGAAGAAAGGAAGAGTGGGTAAGAGAGGCCAAAATGGCCAAAAATAATCTTGACAGCTAATGAAATCAGTTAAAATGGGGTTAGAAGTGTAGGTCTTCAAGTAGTGTTCATACTACAGATCTTTCCTCAGAGTATTAAATGATGGACATTCGGGGTAAGGTAAGCAACAGGATGCACCCAGTAGAACTGAACTGTTTTATTTCTATAATCATTGTCATTCTGGCTGCCTGAAGGCAGCAGGGAACATGCTACAAATATCTTTATTTACCCAGAGGTAGGTGAATTAAACTTTCTTAATGTGAATGAGGAAAAGGCATGGCATTAGGGACAATATGAAATTGCAAGAATTTATCAAATTTCTTATTCAAATGTTTCTGATACAATTTTACTGATTCCTCATCACTACAATACAAATCTAATCTGGAAATATGAGGTGTGTCCCCAGTGATCCCTTACTGTCAGACATTAACCCCACGTCCGCCTATCCCATCCCTGTGCTGGGTGGAAATGTCATTATAGCCGAAGCCTCACAATTCAGTGTCTGCTCCTCAGCTGCTGCAATCCACAACCAGCTCAAAAACTGAAACCTCCCTGTCACTCCATGCACATGAAAACAGCAGGCTGCAAACCAGAGGAGCTGGCAAGCGGGCACACTGTCCGTTCTGCCACTCTTGTTACGGGGATAGCAGCATCTAAAAAACAAGGCAGCGTGAAAAGCTGGGAGCAATCTGTTAGATGAATCTGGAATGAATCACTGGAGATCATGAGTTTGAACCCTGAGACGGAGCCAGATCTTTAGGAAAGATTTATCCTTTAGGATAAATCCAGCTCCTAGTGGAGTCTCTAGAAGTCTTCCCAGCAACTTCAAGTGGGGATAGATTAGGCCACATACAACTGCACCACTGACAACCATCAGGCTAGAAGAATCATTCTTTGATATTAATCCCTGCCCTTCCCCTGGCAGAAATAAACGTCTCATGTTTCTTCTTCTTCTTGAGCATCTGATCATGGTTTGAGCAGCACCAATGCGGTAGATATCAGTGGGTATTTTAAATTTACAGAACACTCAAGAAAATTATGTTCTAGCCCCCAAGTTTATAAACCAACTAAATGAGTGTTTTGGCATTTCTTTACTATCTTCCATTTAGGGATCTTAAGTGCTTTAACAGTGCTGGAATTTAATGCTGAACTCTCTTGTGATATATGAAAGTATCACTACTACTTCACTAGCAACAAGGGAAAGTTAAGCAACATGACTAAACTCACAAAGCAAATCAGTACCAGGTCATGTTTCTGGATCCCTAGTCCCTGTCCTTAACCACAAAATAACACACTATTCCAGTGCTCCTATTATATTTGAATTACACATACTTATGTCCAAGCATCAAAAGCACTTCTACCAATCTCTAATTACTTCCAGGCACGGCAAGAAGATTTCAGGCCTGAATGTTCACAGCATATAGATTATCGTATTAGCCATTCATGAGATATTAGTTGTTAACATTCCCTGATGCTTTGTATTATTTCGGTTTATAATCCCACTCTCAAATAGCATAAAGCTTTGCTATCTAGCTGGAAGAATTCAAAACATACCTGCGGCAAAATTACGTTGCAACTGAAGTATGCACACACATAAGGAGAAACAAGAGAGTTAGTACAGCACTTCTCAGTATTGATATTCCAAATCACAGATTAGAGATTATGACTGTTTATCTCTGGGACACTCAAGTCTTTAGCTTAACAGCATCCTGCTTTATTGTAAGGAAGGCTATAGGCAGGATGTCCAGCATCAGATTCGAGCATTAGCTTTGCCATTTTCAACTGCATAGTTAATTTAAAATTATTACATATACCTCAAAGTCAAATAATTAGATAAAAGACATTAATGTTACATTGCTATACACCCCCGCCCCCCATATCTATACACTACATACATACATACATGTATACATTCCTCTTGGAAACCTTACAACTGGCAAGGAAAAACAAGGGAGAGAGGAGGTTATTGGTGGTTTCAAGTATCAAGCAAGACAAACGTAGACTTGATGGAAACATTCAGAGGCTGTTGTCTGTCCAGGAGGAGGGAAGCAAAACACTTAAGGAAGGACTCTATTCACAAGTGCTTAGAGGAAAGCACAACGCTTAGAGCCCAGCTGCTTAAAATATTTTTGCTTGGTATTTACTCTGAGGACTAACCATCATCTGTCAAGTTATCTGATCCACAGCATGTCTGAAAGTGCTTTTAAAATACATTGATTCATGTTGCCAACTAATGAAACTGCCATACAAACCAGCTTCGTCTCATTTGCTGTCATTCTTTCAAGTTATCCAACAGGTTCTGATACTCACAAGGCTCTGGCTGACAGGGCAAAGTCACCTGATGCTTTTTGACACCATCGAACAAGAGTTCTGCACCACCTCTGCAATAAAAACAATGAACCACTGAGATTTTGCTTTGTTGTCAAAAGGAAGACAGTACAAAAGAGGCAATTTACATAGATGCCACATCAGAGAAAACAAATGACACAGACTATATTTAGCACAGGATTCTCTTTGTCTTTTTTTCCCTCTCACACACAAGTTCGTAGGGGAAGTTGCCATCTCCCATCGCCAACACATACAAGAGGCTCTGTCATGGGCCAGAACCCCATGGTGCCAGGCATCCTCCCAACAGAACAGGAAGATGGCTCCTGTCCCAAAGCGCTTACAAACCGTCGTGCAGCATCTAGCCTAACGCCTTTCCTCTCCCTTCAGCTATTGGCATTGTTTCAATTCAAACGATATACAGCCACCACGCTACATCCAACATCGCTCGTCCCTAACACCTTTCAGCCAGAAGTCTCAAGGCGTTTCACAAAACGTGAAAAATCATAGCATCCTTCTGGAATATATATTTCCCCCATTTCCACTTGTAAACAGAGAGAGGAAATGACTCGCACGAGGTTACACACCAAGTCAGCTGCAGAGCCACCAGTCCTTGAGTCCTGGCAACCCTTTCTCGATCTACTTTACTACAAAGCATTCCCTCTCCGGAGGGACTTGACTGGGAGAACCAAGCAGAACAAGTGACACTGATGACAAGTTAAACAAATACACACACAATGTTCCTCCACTGAACAACCCGATGAACATCCCTCTTCTGATATTCACAATGTACTGGGGAACTAGCCTCAGATAACTAAGTGATGGCTACTACAAGCACAAGAGATCAAATGCGAGCAAAATATGCAGAGGCATACCTGAAAAAAAATGGGATTAAAATTGGATCCAGGTACCTAATCTCCTTAGGCTCTTAAAAAAACCCATAAATTCCATTTTGTAACTGCAACTTACAAACCTCAGCAAGCTCCTACATCCCTTTTCTGGTGAAAGAACAATTGCAAAACCTTGAGCTTTACAAACATAAATCAGTTTTCCTGATGTTGGGAGGCCACAGGCCAAACTCAGTCTTAGAAGATTATAAAACTTTATCATGTGAGTAGGGACATGGATAATAAACACGGATGTGACTTCAAGATACAGGACACAGAAGCAGATAGTGTGAGCACTTGACTCTAGACTTAACAGGATGGCCAAAGTTTTAACAATTAGGAAACTCTTAGAAACTCAGCTCACTTGATACTCAACTGAGGTAGAAAAATGACCAACTTGTCATTTCAAACGGCATGTAATTGTGGCAAAATATTCTTCCAACATAAATGTAATTATTTTAGACAAATTTTCTTACAAAGTTAATTTCTGGAAACTTATTGGTGCCTCACATCCCTTGGAAACTAACACAATAAAGAGAAGGATTTAAAATAAATAATCCCCACCTAAATATCAACAAAGATACATCCAGACATTACTAAGTTCCTTTAAATTCAATATCTAAAAATGCCACACTAGGTTTTCTTGGCTCTGCAATGGAAGAGCACAACAGAACCCTTGTTATACCCTCGGCAGCAGTACTTATATGCAGCAACTCTCCTAAAGAGCACTCTGTTGGTGTTCTTCCACCAGCTCACAAAAAATAGTTATCTGAAAATTGAAGCAGCAATTATTAACATGAGCCGAGATTCACGCGAGGGAACAAGTCACAGCAATTATATGAAAAACATTTTTTTATGTAATGAAAACAAGGTCACGCTTTGTTACAGCGGGAAATGTAGATTGCAAGATAAGGTCCTTCTGTAATGTGCTAGCTGTGGGGAACTCAGCTGTGATTTGTACATAGAGAGCTCATTTATGCATTTCCAAGGGAAGCAAAAATGCATCTCACTCTTCTGGGAAAATTAGGAGAGTTACTGCAGCTGGAAGTGGGAAAGACTGAGGAAAGGATTCTTAAGGAGAAGGGCATTTAAAGGGTTATGACATTTCTGTGTTTGTGAAAGGGTGGGAAAAAGCACATAAATAGTAGCCTTTTAGATTTTGCTAAAAGGAGGCTTTAAGAAAATAACACAAGTATTTCCATAAATGTGCACAGACTTCCACTGCAAACACTTTTTAACTTCCCAGCGACAGAGCGTTAGCAATGCAGATACTAGAGCAATGAAGACCTGAAAGCTGAAACGCTACAGAGCGAGAACCCAGCTATTTTGCTCTGAACTAACTGAAACACAAAGCAAAGTGACTCTGTGTGTGTACACACACGTAAACACACACACATACACATATATATGTACAAAG
>VXBL01001728.1:48975-62493 GCA_013400195.1 Aramus guarauna
CCCCCCCCTCCTCCCGGGTCCCCGCCCCCCGCTGCGGCCCCCAGGCCCCGCCGCCGCCGCCGCCCGCGCTCACCCGAACTCCACTTGCAGCGACACGGGCGCCGCCATCTTGGCGGCGGCGGGCGGGAGGGGAAGGCGCGCACGGGCACGCCGGAAGTACTCTGCTGGCTTCCGGCAGCGCCGCGTTGCCTGGCAACAGCGGGCCGAGGGGGCGGGCCTGGGCGCCATAGCTGCGGCCTACGCAGGGCCCTGCTGCGCTCTCAGGGGTCCGGCCGCAGCCCGGGGCCGTGTCGGGGCCGTGTCGGGGCCGTGTCGGGGCGGCCAGGCTGCGGGTCACGGCCCCGAGCGCGGCCGAGTGGGTTGGCCCGGCCTAGGGAGAGCCCTTAGTGGATATTGCTCAGCCCCGAGGCCCAGCGGCCAGGTGCACGCTCAGGGCTGCTGGAGGGGAGGCCTGTTCCTCCAGAGGTGTGCGTTAGGCTCCTATGCCCGGCGCTGTTATTTTAAAATACCTATTTCTGCATTAAGTTCGCATCTTGCCATACACAGAGCCCTTTTTCACATGTTGAGAATGCTTCAGTTGCACAAAGGCAAGGAGCCACAGCAGACGTTTCCCAGCAGCAAAGCCAACCTGCTGCCTCGCATTTAATATGACTTTTTAGCGAGGAAGCAGAAATGGCTGGCCCAGGTGAGACTAACAGCTGCTTCTGTCACCAGCGTGGAAGATGTGCCTCTGTGTGTCAGAGAAGGCAGCAGTTCAGCATCTCCTGCTCGGGCAGCCTCTCCCAGCGAGCACATCCTTGCAGCACCGGGCACCTTCCAGCACCGCGTTAAACAACGCGGCTCACATCTGTCGCCTGTTTGTTTTCTCCCCCTGTCCCCAGAGGGAGAAGCGTGTACACGGGCGGGATGCAGCCATCGCGGCGACAGCTGGGCTGTGCAACGGCGCAGGCTCTTCTCCCCCGCAACATGGAGCTGCAGTGGGCAGCACTGGTGGAAAAAAATGCAGCTCCTTAACCCTCTCTCTGCTCGGTGGAGGGTTTGGATTTGAAAACAGACACGTATGCGTGCACACACGCACACAGAAATGTAAGATACACGCATATACATGGTGCATTATGTGTAAGGGGCATAAATTTACGCAGACAGATTGCTCTTCGTTTATGCTAACGGGGGTCAGGGTATGCCTAACCCCGAGAGCAGAAGGTGGTGGTGTTTGTAATGGCCTTTTGTTCTCAGAGGAGATCATTCTCCAGGCTGGGCCCCAGGAAAGGCCGGTCCCCAGCACAGATGAACGCTGCCGTTGCTGCCGGGGTTACGTGATGGCAGAGACATGAAGCTGTTGACCGTGGTCTTCATCCAAAAATTCCAGCTGGATTTTAAATATCTCTAAATCCCGTGGCTTTTGAGTATCTCAGAGATACAGCCCAGGATGTTGGACCGATTGTATGGGAAACTGGCTGAGGAAAGAAGCTTCTTCACACTTCATAAATGACTGAAGCACTCAGTATACAGAGGATCTGGTAATCTGGACTCCAGATCAGTGTTTGCAGTTACGGTTTTATGTGAGCTATTCTTCTTGCTTCCAGAAATCATTTATGAGGCCAAATAATAGGAGAACTGCCTCCTAAAAGAATCTCTATTCCTGAGTTACAGGAATATAACAAAATATTACAGATTTAGTGTTAGTGGTTCCCTGGGAAAGCAAAAAGAAATTAAAAAGAAAGAGAACTGTAATCATAAATACCAATTTGGCTCATTGAAGCATTCAAAGCTAGTTACTGTTAACAATTGCCTTGGAAATACAGTCAGCAAGCATGTGAGATATGCGAGACATTTTTATGGACGTGGTGTGCTTGGGAAGAGGAGCAAGTCGTGTCTCCATGCCGGGTGCTGAAATCAGAACATCACAAATTCTCAGGCACATGCTTGGGGATGGGGAAAGCAAGCACGTAATCTCCTCGAGAAAGTGTAATGCTGACATTGTTATTTCTAAAG
The DNA here is from genome assembly GCA_013400195.1 of Aramus guarauna. Classification (NCBI taxonomy): domain Eukaryota; kingdom Metazoa; phylum Chordata; class Aves; order Gruiformes; family Aramidae; genus Aramus; species Aramus guarauna. The sequence continues at coordinate 50,971 of VXBL01001728.1, forward strand.
CGCTGTAAACATAGGTTAGATGGTACTTTATCAATAAACGGGTACGTAAAGCAAAACTAGATAAAGACAAGGCTCCTGCCTTGAACGTGTACCCCATGTTCAGTTCACTGTAACATTGTTCTGTTGTTCAAACTCACGAATGTGTCACTGTGCTTTACTTAAGCAAAAACCTCTTTTTTTTATACCTGGTTTTCCATGCCAGATCCCTCACTTGGTCCCAGTCTTTGAGCAGCACTGGGCAGGAGCTGGCATCCCCAGGTAGCTGCACCGCTCACCCCAGTTACGCACGGCAATAGGCAGCCGACCGGGGCGCGCTGGCTGCACCCGCCTCTCCCCTCCCGCAAATTCAGCTGCGCCAGACAAAAGGACAGGTTGGAAATTGAGCCTGGCAATAAAGAGGGTTTAATTTCTTTTGTCTCAATCCTGGCTCCCCCCCCCAACTCGCCATTTGCATGCTTTTTCTCTCCCCTTAAGCTCAGAAGGGCCGTGCGTCTGTCCCTCCACCGAGGGTTTAGTCTGGAGGAAACAGTTTAGGTCGCCATCACATTTTACAGGGAAACATAGTTTATAAATACGACAGGGCCCGGTGCTACGAGGAAACATTTTATCAGAGAGCCCTGAACTGACGATTCAATTATTTTTCAATAAAACATCAGGGGAATGCGCAAACAGCTGCTCGCATCCTTCCACACAGCAAGTCAAACTTCAAGGGGAACAATAGCTGGCGAAAGGGGAGCCATCGCGGAGGCGGTGACAATGGGTTTCCTTACTCGGGGCTTTGTTTGATTTCCCCGTCTCAGTTTTGAACTCCCTCCGCCGGAGAAAGGCGAGGGGGTAGGACGGGGAGAGGGGGAAGCAGGCAGAGGGGAAGGAGGGTCAGTGGGAGTTAAAGCCTTTTGCAGCCTTTCTCTCCCATTCATGTGGTAATTGGGTGTCAAGCAGAGATCAGTAAGATGGAGCCCGGCCTCTGTGCCCGGGTTAAACTGCAGCAGAAAGAAAGCGGGAGCCGAACCGATGGAGGCCTGAATGTCATTAGGGCGGGAGGAAGCGCCTCTCCCCCAGGAGCCCTTCTGCCGGGGTGCTGGGCTGGGGGGGCCGCTTCCCATTCAGGGCATCCCTGAAAGCGGCCAGACAAAGCGAGAGGGCGTCGGAACAATGCCGCACCCCCGGCTCTACCTTCAATAGGGAGCTCTAAACAGGCGTTTAACCTTCAGAATAGCTGAAAGTGATACTCAAAGCTGAGGAGGTGGCCCGCCCGCCGCTGTTAGCCTCTTCCTGCGGCCCGAGCCGGAGGCCACTTGGATGGCCGGAGGCCAGGAGGGATGCTCTGGCCACCATTGCTCCCTTGGCCCAGCTGGCATGGCGCTGGGGGTGCGCAGGGCTCTGTGCAGGTCGTGGGAGGTGTCACCTCCAGGGCAAGACCAGCCCCCGAGTCCTGCTCAGGCTGGCGAGATGCTGGTGTCCCTGGGGAGGGCTGCTCAGCACCCTGGAGGACGGGGCTAGAGGAAGGCAGGGCCATACCGAGGAGGGGGATATGGCATAGCAGGGGTCGTATCCCACTTCACAAGCCTGAGATCATTTGGCCCAATGCTCTCCCAGAGCCTGGACTGGCATCATTTGTGTCTACAGGCAGGATTTTTAAAGAAAAGAGGGTCAAACCCTGCGTTATTTTGGAAGGTTGGATTTGCCACTGAAATGGGCCAGACTCAAAAAGAGCAGAGCAGGACCCATCCCCTGCTCCCCCAGCCTCCCAGCCCAGCCATCCCGTGCTGTTCAGCAAACAGCCCTGATGACATTTGCCTCCCTAGTGAGGCCTTTCTGCTTTAAGGAAAGAAAGCTGCCCTCCCTTCCCTCTGCACGCAGGATGACGAGACACGGGCGTTTTCCACAGACCATCATTTTAGTGGAATCTCCTGCAACTCAGCCCCTTCAAACTGGAGAGGGAGAAGCCATTCCTGGCCCTGCTCCTGGTTACACTGGAACTACTCAGGGGAATCGCGTATTTCCATTTCTAAAGAGTGTACCAAAGGATAGGCCCTTCTTTAGTGCAGAATATTTCCCTGTCGCTGTTTAAAGGCAAAGCTAGCTCGCCAGCGTGTGGAGGAGAGGGCAGCTGTCATTGTTTGGGAAGACTCCAGCACATCAAGAGTGGCAGGAGGAGGCTGGAGAGATGCAGCGTTAAAGATTATCACAGACTTTTCCAGCAGCAGAAATTAATTTCACCCAGAAAGGTCCTGAGCCGCTTGCAAAGCCCCTGCCTGCATTTAGGCAAAAAACACTCCAATTTTGCACAGCAAGCTTGACCTGGCTGAGTTGGACCTCGAGGTGGAAAGAGATGCTGATCAGAGAGAAAGTCGCAGCATTATTTTTCTTAGTATTATTGTCACTGTCCAGGATGCAGGGTCTGGGAGAAACAGCCATCTCCATGGTGAAAAGTACATTTAGTTTGTAAAGCTCTTTGGCTTTGCTTAAATTAATAGGCTAATAATAACCCAGGAAAGGATTTTAATGTTTTCTTAACCTCATGCAAACAGCTTTTTAAGTATTTTAATTAAAAAAGAGTAATACCTCATATGTTATATATGGTACTTTTATCTCTATGCAGCTGTTGAGCTAGACTTTAGCTTATTGATCGAAGGAGAGAGATAAGTCTCGCAAGGTGTCTCTAATCATAGAAAGAGGATTCAATTAGCTTTTTCCTTAAAATCACACAAATAAAAATAAAATAAAAAAAAAAATCAGACTATGAGTAAGCACTGGCTGCTTCTTTCCAAACACATCTCTGCTGGAAGTGTTTTCTCCCTGCATTGATCTGGGGCTCAGTACCACACTTGCACTTGTACTCCTGGGGGGAGAGCTTCAGGGATGCTTGCACCTAGGCTTCATTTTTCTGGAGGAGCTGGAACTTTAAAAAGGCCCCAGGATTTCAACCCAAAGCTGACAGCCAGCGGAAAAACTCTTAATTGGTGTAGCTGGGTTTTGCAGGGAGTCTCGAAGCATTGCCAAGTGCGACACAACCCTCCTCAGTAAGGACAAACACAGCCCAAATGGTGACTTGTCTCCAGCCACCAGATCTCCAGCGGGGACCAGAGATGCCACTTTTAACCCTCACAATGCCACAGCGCTGTCAGCATCACCAGGCAGGATGGCTCCTTACAGAGTAACTCACAGTTACACCTTCGCGGGGCTCCCTTCTCTCTGGGAAATCCCGGCACAGAGGCGTGTGTACGTGGTACACGTGTGCCCCAGCCCTTCGGCACAGCACCACGCTCCATCGGTACTGCTGAGCTCTGCAGGTGCCCTCTACCAAAGGCCTGTGTATTAGAGCCTCCCGTGTCGTTTGCCGAGCTGTTTCCCCGTCATTCAGCACCCCCAATCTCCCCAGAACAGGAGCTCTCATCTCAAGGGGGCCAAATCCTGCTCCTCTTGCCTGCACCCTGCAACTATGACCTTCCTCCCCCTTGCAGCCAGCTAGGAATGCAGGATGAGCTCCCTGCTGTGCTCCAGCCAGGTCCCAGCCCCTCAGTTGTGTTGGCACCAGCAAGGGCTAAATCCTGCTCCTTGCACAGGCCTCAGCTGTGCCTATAATCCCCATCCATCTCCAAAACTCAACAATACAAGCCAGTCTCCACTTGGAGGGGCTTACTTGCAAATAAATAACAGCCATACTTCCACAAGCTTCCAAAGCTATTTGCATCTGTGTTTAACAGACAGCGAGTGCCCTGAATGCAGAATTCACTTGGCTTTTTTAACCTAACCTGCTCTCAGACAGACAGAAACACAGCGCTGAGCCTTGCCCTTCAGCCCCTCTTCTTTCAGAGCAGCGCTGTGTGCAGGGCAGCACAGCCGTCTCTTCCAGGAAGGGAGAGCAGTGCTCTCGTATCCTTCAAGCCATCCATCTCCAGACAACCACCCCCGGGGCTGACTTTGGGGGGTCGAGCCTTCACCTGTGCCCTTTAGCAGAGGGCTGGGTGAGGCCGGGTGGTTCAGGTTGCTGCCCACCACCCGTCTGGCACAACGAGGTGACCTTGGTGCTGCCGAAGTCCCCGCCAGGCACCGGTCAGGAGCCTGCGTGGAGGGGAATGCCAGTGCCTGGGAATGCCGCTGGCCTCACACTGGTCTGTACCTGAAACTTCCTCTCTACCACGGGTCTGACCCGTCCCCTGCATGGGAACCCCTCCTGCTCCCAACGCCCTGTGCCCCTCGCTGCTTCCCAGGGCTCTGAGCTCCCCAGGGGGGCTGCAAGACCCCAGGGGAGCCCCTAAATAGGTCGTGTCCCCCCCGAGGTGAAACGTTTGCCAAGCCCAGCCCGCCCTCCACCGGTGGCTGTGAGAGGAACAGCGTCCAAAAGTGGGACCGGAGCATCTGCAGCGGCAGCAGCCATTGCTGCACACCCCGCACCAGCCCCCTGAGGCCAGGGGACATCCCCACAGCCCTAAATATGACCCCCGCAGGCAAAACCACCTCGTTTGAAGGCTGAGCCCCACGGGCACTGCAGGGCTACGGGGACAAGACCTGTTTTCCACTGAGCTGGGGGGGTGCTTTGGGACAGAGGCTGCCCCAGGAGCAGTGTCGGACCACGCTGCTCTGCCACCCCGTGCTCCCCCCATCCTCATGTGTCCCCACCAGGAGCTGGCTGCAGAGAGGGCCAGCTACAGCTCCGAGCTGAGCCTTGCCTAGAGTCACTGCGTCCAGGGGATTGAATAAGCTAAAAGCTTTAATTTTAGTTTGAGATGCTGGAGAAGCCATCAATTTGAGCATGCCTAAAGGTGTATCTGGTACATAATGGACGCAAATTTCCAGCACTTCTCCCGTGGTGCATCTTGCCAGGCAACACACTCCACCCAGGCTCATGCGAGACATTTGTCCCTGGTACCTGTGTACCAAGGAGGAGCTCGTTTCTCTTGTCCCCAAGGTAGGGTGCAGAGGGTCTAAAAGATGGTTCTGGCAATGAGGGAAGGGGAATGGGTACCAAAAACCAGGTCTGCAAGGGCAGAAATAAGCTGGGAGGTTAAGCATGGCCAAACATGGAGAGAGGAAGCAGCAGGAAGAGGAAAGAGGCAACAGGAGAGGGGCAGAGGAGCCAGACATGCCAGGGTAAACAGGGAGAACTGGGCCAGGACCAACTGGGATGGCAATGCTGAGAACAGGACCAGGAGAAAGGGGGAGTGGGGATTCGGTGGAGAGGCCTGGGGAGGGTCTCATCAAGAGGTTGTTTTCACAGTCATCAAACCCGTCAGCAAGGACCTTGCTTCCCCCTCCTCCAAGATGAGCTGAAGTCCGCATGGGGAGGTTGTGCTCTGGAGTGGCAGTTCGTAGTTCCCAAACTGGTAAATTCCCCCGCCTCCCCACACACAGCAGGACTGTGCAAGGAAGAGGTAGGAAACTCCAGCATAGCCCATACTCGCATTTAATTGTAAGGACAGGACAGACTGGGGCAGGCAGGTACGTTGGTGTGGAAGCACAGCTAGAAGAGCAGACACACCCTGCCCTCACAAAAGACAGACATCATTTTAAGGAGTAACCCTGCTAAAAGCTTAAAAACAAATGATAAAAAAAGAATAACCCCCAATCCAGAGTTTTCTCTGGAACAGACGTTTCTGCATGGTTTCTGAGGACTGGAATCAGACATCGCTGCTAAGGCTGTTTCACATCAGACACATCGTGGGGAATTCACGTAGCACAAGTCAGGTGTTTAACATGGACATTTCAGTTCAGGGTCTGTCTGCTGCAGTGGAGACAGGGAGCACTCTTGTGGGAAGAGATGCAGAGCACGTGAAGTTAGGCTCTCACAGAGACCACCCTCCTGAGGACTTTCTCTCCCCTAGGCAAGTTGCCTCCCATGTTCAGGGCACAGACATCGCAGCAGGAAAACCCCGAGAGCATCATTCCCACTCTACCACCTGCTTTCTGCAAGGAAGAAGGTGCATGAAACAAGGCTGCATCCACAAAAGGTAGAAGTAAGAGACCCAGAGAAGTGTCCACAAGATAGCGGGGTTCGCTCACGTCCTTCGTCATGGAGCAAGGCCACAAGGACATACATGGCTGCACCCGCGCTGGAAGAGGAGCATCAGTCCCAGGTGAGCGTCCCATCTCCCTGCGAGAGAAAAGGGCTCTCCGAGAGAAGGACAGGTCTGGGCTGCTCCTCCACCTACTGCACAAACCCAGGACACATTCAAAAGTACAGACAATAAATTAAGATTGAAAAAAAAAAAAGTCAGCGTGTATAATATATATATATAATATAATATAATGTGCGTGTGATTGTGAAAAATAGAAATGTCATCCCCAGGAGAGAGTAAGGCATGGCAGAAACACATCCCTGTCCCTCTCCCGAGCCCAGCACTACCCTGCTCCCCTGATTCACAGCAGAAACACACCACCAGCGGTCCAGGCAGGGGGCAGGGCTTGCGCCTGGCACCCAGCTTCCCTCTGCCAGCAGGGGCCCTGTGCCAAGGAGGAGCTGGCTTCTTGGTGGAGGAGTGGGGAAAGAGCCCAGCTCTGGTCCCTTCATGGCCTTCACAAGGAAGGGTTGCTGCAGGCAGGAAAAGGGAGGGAAAGACAGGAAAAGCAAAGTGGAATAGCAGGGGCACCCCACCCCTACTCAACTGGCCTGGGCCCTGCCCCTCCTGTGGCACAGGACCACCACCGCTGTACCAAGTAGAAAATAAAGCCATAATGAGTCTATGCTTTGGTATGTAACCATCTCCCTCCCCTCGGTCCCCTGTGTTCCCCCCAAACCACTATCTGTAAAACTCATCAAATAAAATCTCTAGTGTGCCTTTATATCACTCCTTGAACCTTTTCTTCCCCAGTGTCTGCCTTGCCCCTCTCTCCCCAGCAGGACTTGGGGAGGTGTCTTGCTGGAGCCCCACCAGTTACAGCTTCTGCTGTCCCGACTGGATCCTGCTGAACACTGCCTGGTCCAGCTGCAGGTAGCGGCCTTGCCTGGAGTCCAGGAAGTACAACCTGTCCTTCACCAGCGTGGGGTCAAAGCCCTGCTTCCGCAGCTCCATCTTCTGGAACTTGTAAGTGCCTGAAGCGGGAAGAGGAGGAATGAGGGGTCACCGGCTGCACATGCTCCCACTCCCACTGCATGTGTGCTGCCCCAGACCTAGCCTTGCACACCCCAAACCACCAGAGGAACTGGATAGGAGCTCCATGGGACAGAGATGCTGCATGGGACAGAGAGGCTCCATCCTGACCCAACTGCAGATTCGCCTCTGTTACCAGGCTTCTCCCCACCAGGCTCCTCCTCAGCTCCATGCCCAGTGCAAGTACACATGCAGCGGCTCACTTGTCTTGGAGACTTCATGCAGGAACCGCAGGAAGACAGGCCGTGCATACAGCGGAAGGGCCTTTTTCAGCTCACTGGCAAAGCCTTCCAGGTCACAGGAGTTCTCCGGGTCGGCAATGGCTGCCATTCCTGCCTTCCCTTCAATCCCTAAGAGGCAGGGAAGAAGGGAAAGCACTCAGACACACTGTCCGTGTAGCATCATCTCCCTCTGCCCTGCACCAGCAAGGCCTCTGGCACAGATCCCACTTTGTACTGAAGCACTGGTGCATCCAGCTGTGTCGCTGGCTGTGTCACCACCCTGCAGCTAAGGCTACCAGCGACACCCTGCGGTCACGGTCACCTCCTCTCAGAGGAGGCACTTGCAGTCTGTCCAGAAAGGACGCAGTGTCCTTCCAAACCAGACCAAAGCCTGAGAGAGGGAGGGAACCCTCTGGTTCCTGCTAGGCACATCTCCAGTGGCCTCTTCCCAGCAAGCCCATGGGGAGCCTTGTTCCAGCCTCTTGCAAAAGGACACCTCAATCTGGACATGCAGAACAGTCACATTCAAGTGCCAGAGGCCCGCCTGCCTCCCCTGATTGTCCTCTTCCCTCTCAGCTACCTGGGATCTCCACCCCATAAACCACCACGTCCGTTAGGTTGAGGATGCGGCTCAGCGTCCCCTCCACCTCTGTGGTGGAAACATTCTCCCCTTTCCAGCGGAATGTGTCCCCAGTGCGGTCCCGGAAGTACATGTAGCCATATTTGTCCATCACCAGGACATCCCCTACAGGAAAGTGAGGAATAGGCAAAAATTGAGGTGTCAGAGGGGTTAGAAGCAACCCTGGACCATCTCAGGGCAGTGCCATTAGCCTGGGACAGCCCCCATGCCCACCCAGGAACCCTTCTCCTCCACTCAGTGGACAGAAGGGCCCTGTCTGCCTCACCTGTGAGATAGGCAGCATCCCCTTTTGTAAACACATCCTTGGCAATTTTCTTGTTGGTGGCTGACTGATTCAGGTAGCCGTCAAAGTGCTGCAGGGGGTTGCTCTTGACAATGCGGCCCACCAGCTGCCCTGGCTCCCCTGCATGGAGAAAAGGGGGTGAAGAAGGGAAGCAACCACCCGCACCCAAGCAAAAATGGTGTCTAGTGAGGTTGGTGGGGTAATTGAGCAGACTCAAACCTAGGTAAATTATCTTCAAGTACATCAGTAAAGATTTGCACAGGGCTGAGGAGACTTATCCCTGCGGTTGCCCTCACCTGGTTTACAGCGGATACAGACACCATCCGGCCCCCGGATCAGCTCCATGGTGTCTTCATCCACCCGTACCAAGGCGATAGGGTACACACCTGGTAGAATCCTGCTGTTGAAGCCACATGACCCAACCTAGGACAGAAAGAGCTGAGAGGCACGGATAGCAGGGACATCTCTCCTACCCCGAGCCTGCTGCCCATGTACATTCAGGATACCAGAGAGCTGGCACGGCACAACAACAGCCAAAACCCCTCCAGGTGGATGGCAACCCATGCCAAGCCTTTTGGAGCAAGAAATCAGGAGCAAAACAGCCTGACTGGGTTTCCAACCCTGCCCAAGCCAGTACTCTGTCTGGGACATGGGGGGATTGTGGAGCCTTACATTGTTGTCGAAATTTCCCAGGCTGCAGTTGCACTCGGTGGCCCCATAGAACTCGGCCACCTGGGCGATGCCAAAGCGGGCCATGAACTCCCGCCAGATGGAGGCACGCAGCCCGTTGCCCAGTGCCATGCGCACCCGGTGTTGCCGCTCCACCTCCTGGTATGGCTGGTTCAGCAGGTAGCGGCAAATCTCCCCGATGTACTGCACAATCTGGGATGGATGGAGAGGAAAAATTCACTAGGACCCCTCCGCCAAGCCCTGGGGTGTTTGGGGTTTCTTCAGGGCAGGTAGGAATGGCACAACACGCCCAAAGTCCCCTAAAGAGGCCGCAGTAAAACCCAGGACCTAGTTTGTCAAGTGCCTGTCCCTCCCCAGTTAACCCACTCGTCCAGTTTGTGAAACCTATCTGAGACGTCCTGGCTAATGCTGGAGCATGGGAAGGGTTTGGACATGTGGAATTACGACCCCAGGTGGGAAGGACACAGCCCCGCCACCTTGGAAGGTGGTTTGGGATGGACAGGCAAAACCAGTCCAGGCCTCCTCCTCTTCCAGTGGCTGAGCTCTCCTCAGCACGGCACAGATCCCCAGGCTCCGCTCCCCAGTCCTGGCTGGCCCATTGCCTCATGGCCTCACCGTGCAGTTGTATTTCACGCAGTCCTCCCAAAAGTGTGAGGCTGAGAACTTCTTGCGGATGATAATCGTCATGCCCTGCAGCAGGCACTGCCCGACCCCCACGATGTTCCCTGCGGAGAGGTAGCCAGGGGAGCCCTCAATCCCCAGACACCTCCAACCTGGCCCGCTCAGGAAAGGCCTGGCAGGGCAAGGTGGAGGTCACACACTGGCTCACCACAGACAGGTGTTCACCTAGCCAAAGCCCCCAGGACCGCAGGCACTGGGGAGGAGACGCATGGCAGCGAGATGTGGGGCAGCACTTTGCACCTAGATGTCCCAGCATGTCTCAGCCAGCCAGGCGGGCACCGTTTCCCCTTCCCCCTGATTTTCCACATGGAGCACCAAAAAGGTGCAGCTATTCCAAAGCCAGGCTAGGAGCTGGGATAACCCACACACACACTCCCCACTCCAAAGGTCAGCCAGATCAATTCTTGGCTCCCAGAGAAAAAGTGGAAAATCTCGGTCAGATGCTGCTAGCAGCAGCCAGCTCCTCCTCAACATGGAGACTGCTGCTACACCAGCCTCCAGCCTGGGCTTGGCTGAGGGGAAGAGACAGTCCCGGCCCGCAGGGCCCCGTGTGGTACACCTTACCTGCAGCATGGTAGAGTGGGAGGCAGTCGTACATCACATCGTCGGGCCTCATGCGGAAACCATAAAAAACTAAGCTGGACATGCGGAAGTACCTGGAGTGAAAGGGTGAAGGGACATGTCAGCAGCAGGGCCAGAAGCACTGTGCTAGGACAGGGCAGAGCTCAGCCCTGTCCTCCCCTGAGCCCCTGCCCATGGCCTTACCGGCAGTTCACCACAATGGCAGCCTTGGGCAGCCCTGTTGTGCCAGAGGTGTAGATGTAGAAGAGTTTATCTGGAAAGCAATGAGGACACAAGGTCATATACCCAGTTTAGGAGCTGGCTGAACTAGGAGAGGGGGATAAGGCAAATTTATATACTCTGCTCATGCCAGTGGAGCCAAAACTTTATGTGACAGCACCAAGAATGTGCTGGGTTCATCCCTGGCAGATCAGGTCTGTTGGACACACGGAGGGCACCGCAAAACACTGCTCCACACAGTATTCACATAGCTTCAGACACCAGAGTAAGACCCATCCCAACCACCCCAGGCCTTGCTGCAGATGTTTGCCATTGGCACTCTGAGCAGATGTTCTTGCCAGTGTTGTAACCGGCTGATCCACAGAAACACCACCGTGAGTTTGGCTCCCAAGAGCTGATCACGTACCAAGAAAGCCTTTATCAGGGGGGGTTGGCTGGTGTCGCTGGGCTGTCTGCAGGAGCGGGTCCAGGTGTTTCGCACCAGGAAGCGCGGACTCGGGGCTTGCTTCCCCAGACCAGAACAGATGGATAGATTTCTCCAGGGAGGGCTGCACTTCCTGCATTGCTGAGAAAGTAAAGAGGGGAGATGGAGAAAGACTGCAGGGTCATTACAGCACAAAGACCCCCTGCCCTCCCAGACGCCCCTCAGGGTGACACTGCCCCAGGTAGCAGTACCCCCGCTATGCTCGGCAAAGTCCCTGAAGGGCTGACAACCATCCTAGGAGGATGTTGTTCCCATGATTAACAGTTGCTGGGGCCACAGCCCAGGCCTCTTCACGGACTAGAAGATCCTGTTCTCCACCTCTCCCCAGCCGAAACCTCTTTGGTGCCAAGAGGTCTGTTGACACTATCAACCTCAGAGGTGTGGGCTGAAACACACGAGGAGCTGGAGCCGAGGTGCTGCAGGGATGTGGCTAACAGCCATGGAGAGCAAGGGGAGGCTTGTCCCTTGCAGCAGGGCAGGCCTAGCCCAGCCCAGGACTCCATGCAGGGGGTGGACTCGAGAGGCATAAGGAAGGATCCTCACACCCAGACTGCTTGGGAGCCAGACAGCACTGAACTCCAGCTCCCGCCCAGTGTCCAAAGGCAGCAACAAGGGGGGGAAAAAAAAAA
>VXBL01001730.1:0-41605 GCA_013400195.1 Aramus guarauna
TGTTCATCATCTTTGTCAGAGACTTGGACAGAGAGATGGAGTGCACCCTCAGCAAGTGTGCTGACGTTACCAAGCTGTGTGGTGTGGTCAACACGCTGGAGGGAAGGGATGCCATCCAGAGGGACCTTGACAGGCTTGAGGTGGGCATGTGCAAGCCTCACGAGGTTCAACAAGGCTAGATTTAGGTTAGATGTTAGAAAGAAGTTCTTCATTGTTAGAGAGGTGAGGCACTGGAACAGGTTGCCCAGAGAGGTTGTGGAGGCTCCATCCCTGGAAGTGTTTAAGACTAGGTTGGATGGGGCTTTGACCAGCCTGGTCTAGTGGAGGGTGTCCCTGCCCATGGCAGGGGGGGGTGGAACTAGATGGGCTTTGAGGTCCTTTCCAACCCAAACCATTCTATGATTCTATGAAAATGACATTCATATAAGTAATAGGAAAATTATAAATAAAGCACCACACAAGCTGTTTGACAAACTGGAACCATCAATAATTTCAAAACCTATGCATTAAAACCATACTCATCCCTTAGTAAGCAAGCTGAGACACATTTTGCGGACTTACAGATATTTTAAAGTTGAGTCAACAATACATAGAAAACCTCACACAATCTTTTAATGAGTCCACTTGTTAGCCCTAAGAATTATCCTAGGTTTTGTTATTACAATTGCGATGTAGATGTTTTTATCTAATAGTACATGCTCTGTTCAAGGCAGTTAAAAGCATCTATCTTTAAAACTTGCCATTGTCTATTACAAGTGAATCAGAAAGATGAGCTGTAAGGCTTGCTATCTAAAATACCACTGAAAAACATCCTGCTTTCTTGACCAAGATGGAAAAATCTCCTGTGCTAAACCATGAACACATACGGTACTCTCACATATATCGGTTAAATATATTCAGAAATACTCAGCCATAAATACAGCAGCCTTAAAGTAATGTTAAAGCTTTTCTTACACAAGCTGATATTATGGAGAACGCTAACAAACTTTAGAGCTCCAAAATCCCTCTCTAGCCCTTCTTGGGTTCCTGCAGGCTGGCCTAATTCTTCAAATTTTGTATCAGAAACAGTATCAGAAGAGATAAAGCCTTTCCCTACAAACTTCTCTCCACATCCTTGGACCATCACTGCTACAACAACAATAATGCAATTACATGACAATCTTGAACTACTTCATGCCTTGACACAGCGATGAGAAAGGGAGAGCCATGATCTACCTAATGTAACTCACTCTGAAGCACATGGCTTGAAACCAGGTAACTCTCTACAGCTCTACAAACTGCGTATGCCATGCTCACAGTCAAAGAAATGAGGAAAACTAATTGCCTTCTTAATTAAACAGACATCTTATAGAACAATTGTCCTGTAGTCTTACAGAAGAAGAAAATGAGCATTCTTTGACTTACTTTTTGGATTGTCCCAGTTCACTTGTACAACTCAGTCATCATTTCTTCTTCTGAAATACAACAAAGAAAAGACAAATTCTGTTTAAAAAAAAAAAAAAAAGCATTTGCTTGAACTGAAGTTTCTCATTATACCGTTAATTAATGCTTGAAGCTTACTGTTTGCTTTTAGTCAGCACTGGAAAATATTTCTATCATTCATTTCTGTTTCTCTGATTTGACTGCCAGAGTTTTTCTGTTACATGCAACTGCTCTATCAAGATGAACTGTGGAGACTGCCTCGTGATGTGAACATTGAAGAATTAGAAATAAATCCCAAATCCTGTTGCAAAGTTTACCAAAGAAATTCCTCATAGCCATAGAGAAAGTGAAGAAATGTAAAGAAGAATTTAATTGCTCAAATATAGCTATGTAGTGCCTCATTAGGCTCTACGACTGTTCCTTGTTGGCCTCCACCACCTACTCCAGAACGGTGATGACCCTCCCTTGATCTTGGGTCACATCTATGTTTCAGACACCCTAAGACACTTCCATGGGTGTTGAATATGAACAAGTTGACCATTATGTCCTGTAAAAACTGAGAAAAGTATATCCATACCCTACTGGGAACTCATTAAATGTTTTTAAAGCATTTTTGAAGACTAAAACAAGAGAAGCAATCAACCAAGAAAAACCCAACCAAAAAGCAAAAACCAAACTACTGAGTAGAGTTATGAGAGTATTGTCCTTAAAAAGAATGCTCTAATGCTACATTCTATTTAGCCACATAATTTGTAAACCTTTAGCAGAAGCAGCAAAAAAATTCCTCATTTTCTTACTATGCCAAGTAGTGATCTGGAAGAACTACTCAAACCTCTGTAAAGAACTGGTACGCTCTAGATAATGGAATAACTAAGTAAGAGGGGATGTACTGGAAAACGAAGTACAGAGACATCTCATTACTCAAGTATAGCACTGTTCTTATTCTGCTGAAGATGGTAATTTGCAAAGAAAAAAAAAAAGAAAAAAGACACCAAAAAAAAAAGCCATGGAAACAGGAGGACACCAGTCAGAAAGAATCTTGACTCTGGCTACAGTTTGCAGCCAGGTCGGGGTAACAAAGCACCAAGTAAATGCCAACGTGGACTTCTCAACCTGCTTAACTTCCCTTTCCAACAAGTTGGAGAGTCATGGCATATGGAAAAGGTGCAGCCACCTGAGAATGTTAGTTTTCATACCATGTCATACTATTTTCTCCTAAATCAATAAAGGAAGTATGGTCTTCATACACATGCTGTAGAACTGAATGGAAAAACATATCCAAAGAATAAACGTAATAATTGTTCACAACAGTGACTACACATTGATCTTAACACGTGGCATCCAACCTTTAGCACCAGAAAAAAATCCCAATGTGTTCAGAAGGAAAGAGTATCTCATTAGCTCATCAGACAACTATGCAAGAGAAGAAATTTTTTCTGAATCTTCATCAACTTAAGTTCTAAAATCTCGGTATGAAATAAATACATATATCATTAGAGGGTATGAAATCATCAAACTCCTTTAAAAAGGACACCGATAAACTTCAAGCTATTTAATTTAGCAAAACAATAGAGCTTTATGAAAAGTGTTTTTCACTAATGACCTGGCCACTATTTTTGTTATGCTTGCCTCAAACGCACAGCCAATATTTGTGGTTTTTAAAAAATGACATTTCTTTTCTCAAAATGTTGCTGTGAAGGAAAAAGAACAATCCAGAAAAAAATTAAACTCAGGGTCCAATCAAATATACAAAGGAAAACCACACAAGTACATATTTCATCATACTCCTCCAGATTTTAAATAGATCAACATATTTTGGAGATGGGTGTGATTTTATGCTAGCTATGCCCCTTTAAAATTGGCAACTACATCTAATTCAGTGGCTTCTTATTCCAAATTCCAAACTCCAGTTGAAAATAGATCTCACAATGGAGTCCTACAGCTGAATATACTCTAGGGGAAAATTATTTCCTTTAATTTATTCCAAAGTCATTTGCATGACAGTGTATCATTAGTATATACAAAAAATATGTATTATACCAACAGAGGAAAAATTCTGTGCAAACAGTTAAAGAAACTCACATCCCACCAGTGAGATGAGCTTGAAATTTAAAGGGCAAACCTGTTCTGCTTCTTTAAAAAAAATAAAACAAACAAAAACCCCAGAGCTGTTAGCAGTCCAGAGATAGTAATTTGTTTAGATACCATGTGATCTCAACAAGAGCAACACCAATATGATTTCTTGCATACCAGTATCTCCGAAATAGCTAAAAAGAGCCACAGGGACAGTGTAGTGTATACTAAAAATAACTGATGTAACACACCTCTCTGAAAATGACTCATGTACAAAGAGAGGTCTTCCTACCTTAATGATTAATAACAAATAAAGGAAGAGGAAAGGAAATACATACTCACTCTGTAACTCCATCATCAACCTTGTTGTCCTGGAAACAATTTTTCTACAAGAGAAGTACTTAACTACTAAAACATCTTCTGCTACTACTTTTTTTTTTCTTTCCTCCTCTTCTATGCAGTGCTTTCACTGTTTGATAAACAGTCAGTAACAAATTTATCCCATAAAACAGCACAGAAATTGGATCTCTTGCTCTCAGAAGAAAATATATCATTCCATTTGAGTATGCAGCATTTACAGGAACATCAGGTTTACATGAGACCTTTGGAAAGGATTATAATTTTGTTATTGTTGTTGCTGTTAAAATGACCTACTAACTGAACCTTTCGTTTTAGGAATATATGGTGCTGGTAAAAGGTGACTGCCGATTTGAGAGCATCACATTTTTCCATGGGAGCAGAGCGAAAAATCTCAGACGACAGTTCACATCTGACAGAGCACGCTGTGCATCTCTGTGTAAGGGCTCAGCTCTCGGTTGTAGGTGGTGAACAGCCCTGAACACGTAGACTGGAGCCCTGTAGATTTGCTGTACGACTTCATCTCTTTACACATGGGCTATTCCCTGACCTACCACAAGCTTCTTCCTTCCATGCAACTCACCCAGAAAAACTGAGGACCCAGCTCTACTCTCAGTATCATTAATGTTCCCAAATACTCCATCAGTGAAATATTACTGCTTCCCCAAACACTGTTCAGCTCTCACAGAAGTCAGCTTGAGCGTCCCGCTCACCTCCTTTTACCAGAGGCTGAAAAGGTTAACGCCATCCCTGCCTGTGCCCACAGGAAAGCTCATCCACACATGCAGGACAGAAACATTGAGTGCGACGCCAATCAACATGCATGCCTCTTACTGCTGAGTATGACCAAATTCCTTTTCTCAACTCCAGGAAGGACTCCATACAGACTCCTAGGACAACAAACAGGATAAGTAACTTCTGCTGCTTCTGCTGAAGAATTAATAAAAGCCTGCAAACTTACGGGGTGAATTCAGCCTGCCTTATTCCAGTGCCTAAGTACTCAGGGTGAGAGTCCTTTTTTGCAGCTGAATATCTCTGGAATAGTGCAAAAAGGTCATAAGCCACAAAAAAATTTCCCTGTTTCTAGGTTTATGGTTAGTGTTTGGAAAGGAACAGAACTTTCAAACTCAGTGCTCAGCAATGCGTTACTGCATTGTTGGCCACAAACAAACAAATAATAATAAAAAAACCTAAACAGTGTTAAGAGCAGAACTTTGATTGTCTCTCACTCCCAACAGAAAGCCCTGTACACCGAGCTGGAGCAACCCATCCGGGATCAGAAATCTTAGCAACTCCTGACTTCAGAGCAACAGCTACCTAACGCACAAACCGGCTTAGGGACTGTTCTCCGGCCCCCAGATTAGCCACAGCAGCACGGCTCGCACCCATACCATTAGGGCAAGCTTTCCCAGCCCCAGAACAGGGCAGCTGCATCCCAGCAGTCAGTCAGAAACAATCCCTGCACCATGCTAATAATCTCTGGACCATGCCCAAGCACTGTCTGGAAGAGTGCTGGTCGGCACAGGCTAAAACCGTGCCAGGGACTGTGCTACCAGTTTAACAAGATGAATTACAGTGTTCCAGTACCTGGAGCCATCCCTGCCCTTCCCTTCTTAATTTAGAATCGTTCTTTTTGAAACAGTTCTCTCTGTGCTTCTACTAGAAAAGAAAACTTAATGTTAACTTTTGCATTAAATAAAAGCTGGCTTTAGAAATCAGATTTATCTATTTCACTCCACATTTGCCCGTACATTGATCTTTCTGCTACACAGCCCATTTGTATCAGATGCAGCAATCTGGTCTTACTTAATTGTTCAATCCACTGATATAAACATAAATATACTTATTTAAACACTTGTAAATTCTTAGCTTTTAAACTATCAATGTTTTGAGTAAATTTTCCCTCTGACCCTCTCAGTTAGCCTGTCCGTGCATACCGTTTTCAAGTAAAATGCCAGAGTCTGTACTGCTCTCAGATGGGAAAAATCACAATACACTCCATTTTCAAATGACAGCTGTTAATTACCAAAATTATTCCCCCAGAGAGTCCAAAGGGTTTTTGGTTCCTTCAAAAGACCCATGATTAAATACAATTATGCTCAGCGGTTCATTCAGTGTGGTATCTCGTATTTATCGCCACTCTTTGGTAAGGAGGCCTGCGTTTTCCCTTGACTTCCTCTAACTTCCAATGTATTTACAAGGTCTTTTCATGTTACCTATTAATGTTGTTACCCATCTTTTTGTACCTTAGATTTTACATAAGCTCTATCTGATATGCTTTTATATTAAATTTGAATTGTGTGTCCTTGTTTCTACTTTTCAAATGACTTATTTAACATATGAACATGACACACAGTGCTCTGCTTTCATTTTTTTCCCCTTTGCTTTTGTGCTTTTTATTCTAGATGCTTTGTTAGCTCTCAAGTCTCCAAGTATCCTCGTAGTTCTTTAACTATCTGCTCATGAGATCATATGCTTAGTGGGCAAAATTATCTGAAATCCAGATTAATTAGGATCTGGAGTTGGTACCAATAAACTACCACCACTAACAGATCTAAAATCTCAGCCTCACTGTCTTGAGCTGCCTCTGCAAAATGCCATGGGATGTTTACCAGTAGAACCTATTACACAATAAGGATTATCATTTCTCATCTCCTCCACTAAAAATCCAATTCCCTAGACAACACTCACTGCACAGGCTCAATAATCTTTACAAGTATGTGTCATCAAGTAGGCAGTCAACATCTACACATGTCTGTCTTAACGCATCAAAAACTGAGGGGTTTTGAGCATCCCATCCCTCATACCATGCACAATAAAATTCAATGGTGTAGACAAAGGAGGAAGATTATTTGGAAACTGGGTACAGGCACGTAAATTTAAGATTATTAGAAGTGTGGTGCCTTACAGTAGCAACAGTGTCGCATGTGTTACAAACACCAAATTCTGTCAAACTATTTCCAGTAAATGTACTTTTTTCCCCTTCTCAACACTACAAATTCCCTTTGTGTAATAGAAGTTATATTCTGCATTTTCTAGTTCAAATAGGACCAGGTTTACCAGCCATCTTTTAAGAGTGTTTAGACCCTCCCTCTGCTCTGGTGCAGAAGTACACTGTATCTCAGCCTGGAAAAACATTTGTTCTCCAGATTTTTTCTTCTTATTTCAGGCAAAAATTCCAAACCATAACAAAGGTTTTGCCTTCTGCTGCCACTGAATACCAGTTGCTGCACAAGTAAAACTTAAAATAATGACTTCAGGCTTTTTCTAACAGCTACTTTTTTTATCTATAATTTAGTTTTCAGCAGAGCCGAGTATGTAATGGGTGGGAAATGAAGGCACAGAGTGATGTACCACCGCCATGAAGTAGGGCAGTGGCAACAACAGAACAACAACAAAAGATCTCTAAAACTTGCAGGACAGTGTGAAAACATAATAATGCTCTTCTACCCTCCATACAAACTGAAAACAAACAACCAATCTACAACAGAACTCTGACAATTATTTTTCTTCTCAGTTGATAATGCCACAAAATATGTAATAAAGTTGACACAACTTCCAAAACATTTACTAATTACTTGAGGCTATTTTTCATTTTACTGATTTGCTGTAATGTCCATTACCACATGAAATTACACCAGTTTTTTCCAAAGAGATATTTCCAGTGAAGTCAGTGGGGATTCAACAAGGCCAGGACCATCATATAAATAGAAATCAGAAAAATAGTATTTCCATTAAGAAACCACTCAGGTTTATTGGATTAACAGGCACTTACAAGTGACTCACACTGACACAGCCTATAGTAATCCAATCTATTTGTGATAAATACAAATTCAAAGGAAATCTTAAATTCAGAAAATCACCTCTGGATTCTCACATGGTTGGTTTTATTATATGAAATCACATTAGCTGTTCTCTCCAAATGAGAGGACAAATACATTAAAAGCCGAATTTTAGTAGTTTTTTTTAATACCATGAGTGCAGTATGCTCTCAACAGTAGTAGCTTCCACACTGAGCACAATTAGAGCAGGATAAAAGAGCTCTGAGTGGAAGTGCTGTGCGGAACACAGCAGTTTTCCTGTCTCACGATCCTGCACGCACATGTTGCGCCAAAAGGAGTGGGAAGAAGAAAAGCCATTAAGCCACCTCACTACACTTTCCTTGGAAAAATTAAGGTACATTGTTAGATCTGTGATGGCAATCATGACGATTTCTTCTGCCTGTGCAGTGGTTTTGATTTCCAATTTGGCATTTCTTGGGGAAAATATGACTCTTCTCTAGGGGATGTTACTAAATCTTAAGATACACTGAGGTGTTCTGGCACAGACAACTGAAATATCAATGCTTTACTGAAATCCTGAAGGATGCATTCACAGCTCTCACACCTCCTTTAAAACAGGGCAGCAAGCAGGGAGGCTGCGACTGGTATGTAGCTTATTTCTATAAATACTCCTTTGCAGCAATTAAATAATTTGTTCTTTGATACGATGTCTTAATATTGCCATAAATAACAGCAATCTTTTTAAAAAATGTATTATTAAATATTCCATATGAAAAGAAAGTTGCAAATATAAGCAAAGGTGACACTGGCCAGAGCGTGGGGTCATGCACCAAGCATCTTGAATTGGACTGTTATCTTTATCACCAAGTATCACAAAACACATAATCAAATACTACCTGTCTGTAAGGGTATTTGAAAGGCACCTATTTTCTGCCATCCTTAAAGCAAAGACACTGATCCATATGCAGAATTGTAAATCACTGAGCGTACGGATGAGAACTCATTTGCAAGAACCAGCTGCCCACCACTGAGGCCAAAGCAGCTCACGAAATACAGGCTCCAAGGCTGAAGGGACTGTTGTTATTCAGGGAACTGCTGTGCAGCAATCACCTGTACCTCCCAGTTCAGTTAGATCAAGGACAACACTACATACGAAGTACATCATAAGACTCTTTTTTCTTTTTTTTTTTTTTACGCACACTTTCCTTCATGCATACACGCCCACTTCTAAAACATTTCCATTAATGGCTACTCTACAATCCTAAAAAGCAGTACATTACAGCCTTGAGGTAACTAAATTAGTGTTATCTACGTTGAAGCTAAAATCAGAGTGAAAACTAGGAATATTACTTTCACCACAATAAAGATATTACTTCAGAGAGCCTCTGCACAGCATGAGATTTAAAAAAGGTTACCACATTCTGCATCTCCTGTGAATTTGGTCATGACCATCTGGGGCCTTGCCCAAGGACATTCAGAATAAAGGTAAAAAAATTACCCAGTACTCAAAAATGTTGATTATATGGAACAGTTTTAATGTACTGCAACCTATGGAATATCAGGCGGAAAGGGATGCAGGTCTTATTGTGAAGAAGAGCATAACAGATGACAATCGAAATGGCAAAGTGCAAGGGGGCAATGCATGAGTCTGTTTGCTTGAAAGACAAGGTTAAGAAATCCCATTTTGTGTTGGATTTTGAAAGCGTGACTTCCCTGCCCTTGTGCATTTTTCAGATTTGTTTTTTTGAAAAATTCTAGCCTCTATATTACAGTAAAACGCTATAAAATTTTCAAATAGCTAGATTTTGTGCTAACCCTAATTCGTAATCATTCTGGCCTTGCAACCATGGTGTGAAATTTACTGAGATAGACAGCTGGGAAGGGGGGTGTGTGAAGAGTGGGGGTGGTGTTGGGTTTTTTTATTATTATTGCACTTCTGGTGTTCAACCCTTCTACTCTATGAAATCCATATTCGGAAGTCTGTAAGGATGAAGAAGATGCTTTTACTTACAAATATTCGGTCAGGTTCTAAAAGCATCTGCACCTTCATTTGCCATTAGTCTCCCTTTAAATTTACTTCGGTGACCAAAATATATGTATTTACAGCCTGTAGCCCCGAGTAAGATAAAAAGTTGCTCTGCTCAGAAAATTGTTTTGTCCATATATGGCTATTATAATTTTTATCTCTTCCAAACCCTTTAAGACAACTACTGAGAAATGCTTTATAATGAAACCTATAAAGAAAATTCCCTGAGCTCACAGTACTATTACAAAATTAAACCTTAACTGAAGTTCTAGGAAAGGATCACCAGTTTTTCCTGTAAACTTGTGGCGAGTTTTGACTGAAGCCCTCGACCTTACCCATACTTGCATACATTTAATCTTTCATTTCCTATCCCAAATCAGTCATAACAGCAAGATGGTTCTGCTCTGTGATTTTCAGATCTCAGTCAAACCCAACACTATGCAATTCTGGATGGTGGAACTTGGCTGTGAATGGAAAAAAGAAAAAAAAAAAACAACAAAACTTTGAGACAATCTGTGAAATTTAGTCTGCTTTTACTACCTGAATGGGCATCAGGCAAAGCCCTGCATCGGCCAAAAGACAAATGCATGCAGTTATGTTTAATCGGTTCATGTGCTCGATACACATCGGATTGTCATCAGGTGGTGGGCAAATTTATATAACCTACATACAATTGTTCTATAACACGAGAACACAAGGTCGAACTCATGCTCAATCACTTATGCAACTATTGGTCAATTTTTTTATATTTTTTTCCCAAATTGTCTAAACAATGCTTTAAAGGTCACTATCCCCCACACATACCAAGAACTATGAAAAGCAACACTGGGCTGTTTTATGGATCATCTCCCAAGGTAACGCATTCAAAGGCACACGACGTCACTGTATTTCAGCCTCCGTAATATTTTCTTTAGACAGGTACAAGTTGTCTCAGTGAGAAAACATTATCTTGTGCGTGTCCCATTGAAAAGATTAATCTGTTCAACACCTGATGATTCACTCACCCACATGTTAGAAGTCCACATGAAAATGACTCATTCCATCCGTAAGAATAAACACCTGGGATACCAAAGTCCCCTCATCTTTTCCAGAGCTGGTAACTGCTTTCTTACGCAAAGCAAATGGATGGCAGGCTTTCCTATTACAGCATGGGTGACATGAAGGAATAACAGATACGGGATGGGGCCCTGGTAATTTTACAAACCATCTAGATAACAAAAATACTTGGGAGTAGATTTGTAGATAACCGAAGTACTAGCACAGGAAATTATACTCCATAGTGATCTGGTTGTTGAAGACAACAACTGATTTTAATCCTAACAAATCAAAGTCGCCCATGTTTGAAGGAACACAGACTACTCCTCCATGACTCGGACACTTTTTACCCAGAAAAGGGCTCTGAAGCAATTGTACCGGATCACTCCAGCATGGACTGCCAGTGCAGGGCAAAGCTGTATTGAGAGCTGATTACATCATGTTTTACTGTTTATGAAACAAATACAAATCTGAAAATTTATTAAAAGCTAGCTATGAAATCCTAAAACTAGTAATGAAGCTAATTTTAATGTTTAATTTTATTGTTACTGCTATGTAATGCTTACTGCTGTATGCTGCCTTAAGATGAACTGTGCTTGTTTGACTTGAAAGAAGCATTTTAAAGATGGTTTTCCCCTCAGTAAACTTACCTGCAAAGATACAAGCATGGAAAATACCTGATCTACTATTTTTCTTTCACCTCATTACTTCAAAAAAGTAACTTGGAAGCTAAAGTTAAGACAGCAAAGAAAGAAAATAAAAGATCGTAATTTAGGTGAAGAAATAAACAGCAACTTAAACTGTGTATTACTAGAATGTGATGAGAATTTATGTAAAAAGAGGACATTAGTTTAGCCAAAAAAGCAATTACCAGAAGTGAATAAAGACACACTTGCTGCTTTCATGACGCTGCTTCCTCTCTCCAGCCCTCCTATCATCCAAACATTTTTTATTGCCATTCTTTCTGGCACTCCAGAACCTGAATTTTTGACTAAAGTTGAGATGGTACTTGGAGGAATGAAAGTGGACAGTAATTCAGTAAAAGATAAGGCTTTTAGAAGCACATACTCTACCTACATGGCTGGTTGTGCCAGTGTGCACAGAGCCCATCAGTAACACCTTGCATGGAGCACACGGAGAGGAAAGGGGAACAAAAGAACAACCTGATCAACATCACAAATGTGTCCTGATAAATTAATAACACCAGAAGAAATACTGTAGGAAAGGAAGATTGTTTCTTGATGCAAAAAAGAAAAAAAGGATATAGATTCTGAACTCTAAAGCTCAGAAACAAGAAAATCAAAATGAAAAGCAAGCATTGATTTATATTCAACCCTTGGTCTATACTGAAAAATACTATTCTAGAAGCTGCACTGTAGACAGGACATCTAATAGTATTTACTGAAAACTCCCAAGTTGTTCTTCAGGAACTAAACAGAAAGTCATGTCCTGTAGGTATTCAATCTTAAATATCTTTTTATTTCATGCTAGGTCCTAAATCTTCAAAATCTCTTCTACAAAAGGAGATTCTGCCTTCTGTGATACTCATACTCAGGAGCTCAGATCATTCCTGTTTTACTCACTCTGTCACTCTACTGCCCTGGCTACAGGGCTATTAAATCATGTCCCTCTGGAACCGTCACTCTTCCCTACTGCCTACAGTAAGGGAATTTACACAGGACTGGACAAGGCACCCTAAGCTACCCATTTTACTTGCTTCTAATTCCGTATTTCAAAAAATAAAACTAAATTAAACAGAATAAGGCATAACTGACTCATTTTTAATTCTGAGTCATCCAGAATCTGCGGATTCCTGTGTCAGATTATCTGCATTCTGAAGAAAGTATCAGAATACGGCCATTTCTAACTAACTTAAGAAACACAACATTCACAAAGCAGGCAATACTAACTGGTCACCACTTTCATTTTATACTGAAAAACATTAATAAAGCCCTCTCTGCTGAATATAATAAGAGTTTTGAACAGACAGAGCGGGTAAGATAAGCCACGCTGTGTTTCACATGAGATAAAAGCAGGGAAAGTCCCTTCTTGGCTTGTCCCATTAGAAGTACAGACCTTGAACTTGGAGAAAACAAAAATCCTCTTGACAGCAGTATGAGATTAGGGGAAGCTCCTTCACACAGGCCCATGCTGGGGGCTGCACATACAACATACAAACCTACATATGCACCAGTTCTGCTCCTGATGCCGGGATTTAAACTCTTCACCTTCTCTTTACACTTCCATTTTATTCAGTTTTAATATTCTGCAAAACCAAATACATTGGTTTTATGCAGTAATTCCCAGTATGACATTTACTCCATGGATGGGAGTTTGTCTCCTTAAGGATGCAATTCTGACTCCTAGCAAAATAAATGCATTCCAGAAGCCTGGAATACTAGTATTTCTGGGGAAATCACCACAGAATGATTTAGCACGGTGTTTCTGAATCTTGTAATTTTCACCAGAATAGAACTGCTCAGCATTTTTCTTAAAATTCTTGTTCCCAGAATTACCAGGTTACGTAAGAATCTCAGATGCCAATAATGAAACATTTTCTGGTCTCCAAGGTAGCACAGAAATGCTGAAATTTGTCTTGACATTCCTCCTCCCTCCAAAAAAAAACCCCAGAAGGCACATAAAGAGAAGTCAAAATGTTATTTATAAAGTCTCATTAATTATCAATTATTATTGAAATACTAGTAACCTAATTGTGCCTGAATACTTGGTCAGGAATGTTGTTGACAGTTTCCATGCATTCCTGTCAGGTCATCTTTACCAAGGGAAAGGGGGGGGGGGGGGGAGGAAAAAAAAAAAAAAAAAAAGAAAAAAAAAGAATGTTTTGGATTACAAGTTTTNAAAGTAGAAAAAGAAGTACTGTTTTGCATCACAGTTTTTCAACCTTTTCAAGATTACAAGTACTGATGTTGTTACTGAAGTAAGTATCTATGGCTTTAATGAAACATATGAATTAAACTAAGGCGTTTCCTTCTGAGATCACTGCATCAACCACTATCAGATCAGCACACAAAATAAAATCAGCAGGAGCGCTTCCCCACAAACGACAGCAATACACAGCTCTGTCAATTTATTGCTTCAAGTTCATTATGACTCTAGCCCAAAATGACTTGCAGGAGAGAAGTAGGTGGGAGATGTAACACTTTTCCTTAGCAAATGTCTATGTGAAACATAAAAAAGAGGCATCTTAACTATCTGCTTACAGCTAAAGAACATGCTTTTATGGTGCACAAATTTTGTTCAAATACACAAATAGATTTTAAAAAATTAGCACACACATTAAAAAGTCCAAATCCTACGTAACACTTAAGTATTTGTGTCTTTAAGTTATTGTAAGTCAACAACAGAAATAAGGACAGCTATATGGTTGCAGTTCTGAAAGCTACCAGATAAGCTGCGGGTCCAATCCAGCATACAAACTTCTTAAGCTGCTTACAAAAGCTCACCTTACGTCTCTGCTATAGGTGAAACACTGGGCACCAAGTCACGTGTGCCTACCCCTGTATTAGGACAAAAAAATTGGAGAAGGCCCCATTTCTGGCACACAGCAGCCTTTAAACCTCACGCATTTTCTGCAATAGCAGTTTCATTGTCCACTCACCAAATACTTTTTGCCAGGCACTGGAATTGCAGAGATTTCTCTTTCTCAGCCTCTTCATCCTGATTTCTGACCCAAAGCCTCCAAAAATGGTTTGCATAGTCATGGGCTACAACTAAACTTAGGTCTTTCGCAGAGTTAAAAAGGGTTCCTAAATGGATCCCTCTGAAGAATTAAAACCTCAAATTGCAATTTTGTTCATTTGTATTTTAATACAGTTCATGTGCTGGTATTACAATAGCATATGGCAGCATGTATTTTTTTAAGTTGGAAGAATTTCAGCGGAGAGAAGCAGTGTCATTCTAAAAAACTGCTTACGTATCAAAATAAGCTTTTTTCCAAGTGAGTTACACCTAAGTCTTTAGGATGCTAATCCTCTTCTACCAACAAATACCCCTCCGCATCAAGCACAAAGTTCCCTTTGCACAATTATCTTTAGACTGCTTATGGCAGAATACCAAGAAATAACAACTATGAAGGAAGCCTAAGTTTTCTGTTTAGAACAATGATATTAAAAAGAAGAGTAAATCCTACTTCTTGCTGTTTGAAATTATTCCAGCAATTAAGAGACTCTGGCTAAATCTTATCTCACTCTGAAAATCAGATATCTAGATGAGATAATATTAACCCAGTTGGCTTTGATGGATACCACCTTTCACGACACAAGTTAGGCAAGATGAAACACTCAATTCCAAAATAACCAGAGCTCTGAAGATCTGCAGAGATGGTATCTGCGTTACAAATCTGAGAAGAAATTACTGTAAACAAGCCATATATTGTATCACTGTCAACACCTCCATAGAATTTGAAATCCTGCGTCAAGTGTCTAAAATAGAAAATACTAGAAACATCATTCCTGAAAAATCTTAGGACCCTACAGAAGGTGAAAATAGAGAATCTGAAGGAAACAAACTCTCTGAATAAACACAAACTTGATTGCTGAGTAGTCCTGCCTCATACTTAAGACAGTGCAGAGTAAACTTTTTTTTTTTAGGCCTCAGTAACAACAACGAATCCTTACCATTGCTTTCAGTGAGATTTCTGCCTGAGCAAGGACTATGGGGTCATTTCCTTGAGAATCATGAGAAGTGCTCAACAAGTGAACTACAAGTTACTATATCCCAAAAAAGTTGAAGCATCCTCCCGCAAACTGTAGGTGAACCCTCGTTTCAAAACAGTTAAGTACTCTGTACAGCCCTCATCAGAGGAGCAGACAACTCCTCAAGTGAATATTCTCCCAAACCACAAAAATTTTATGTTAATTTTTCTTAATTCTTGGCAGGCATTAACTGAAAACACCCCTCATCTCTGTCCTGACACCATTCCTGAGCATTTGTATTCAATCTTTGCTTATTTGATGGGAACAAATTAACAACGTGCTCTCAGCATTCTTCATTCCTCCAGAAAATATTCTTTCCCCAAATTAACATAATAACGAGATCAGGGAACATAACTGCTGAAGCAAATAGCTGCTTTCAGCCCTAGCCTGGGCATCATTTGGTGGGCAAAAGAGCATTTCAAACCTGCTAGAAACTGCGATAAGCTACCGTTCAGCTGAATTAAAACCCAGCACTACATTATGTAATCTACATAGTTTTTAGACCAGTCTGCATTCTCACAGAGCCTAAAACTGAGGAAGCTACAGACAGAACAAAAGGGAACAGAAAACGTTCATTAACCTCAGCCCAAAGACCGCTTACGAGTCTGTATTTGCACACTTACACAGTGTTGTCCATTCACCCACACAAACCTGAGCATGCATTCTCATAATGTTGAGGGTAAAGCACCACAAAATTTCCAGCAAGTCAGATCAGTCATTTGGATGAACAATCACTAGCAACTAATATGCCAAAAGATACACTCAAACGGGTTTGTTTGGGTTTTTTTGGTAGTGTATGAATAACTCCAGACTCACACAAACTCATCTTAAAAACTCAAAAACAGCTCAACTGATATATTGCCACTGACCATATGGAACGATCAGAAAGCGGTTACACAAAAATTAAATCTAACCTTTAAGGATAGATTCATCTCACCCTATTTCTTCTGTTGAAAATGTCAGGGTTTTCCTCATTTAAGGTCTTTCTACAACCACTGTGGAGATGGGCACTTCCAAAGAACAACTGAACCTGTTGATCCCATCCTGTCATGGCTACCTTTCACCAGTGGAAGAACTGCTCTTCAAAGAAAATGTCTGGTTTGTAGAGGGCTATGGTTAAGCATGGGGCTGTGTGTGTGTGTGTGTGTGTGTGTAAAAATAAAAAAAAATAATAAAAAAGCACAGTTTACACAGGACACTGGCTGGTCATCAGTGGATCTGGCAGCTGCAGGCAATACTGCCATCTCACACATCAGCCACACAATTCAAACTAAGAAAAAGTATCATTATTACTACTTTCTCCAGAGTTCCCAGAGACCTTGCAGTGTCAGCACTGAAACGGAATACACATTGCTATAAATGCAAACCATATCTGATTACGTCTCTGTGTTGCAAACTTTTAATAGTGAGGAAAAATAGGCAAAAACTAGCAACCACTGAAGTCACACCAAGCTCTTCTTTACAATCAATGTCACCTTTACATTATCTTTACATTCAATTTTAAATTCCACTCTCATTTTACCCTTTTAGGTCACCCACAAAACCACACCTTCATTTCGCCCATACAGACACTGCCAGCTTTCTCCTTGCCTTTCACCACACCACAGTCATCCAGATTGCTTTTTTTGAAGCACCATAAGGGACTGACAACTCTCTGCAAGTGAACACTCACCACGCTTCAGAAGACTGAAATTCCAGGGTGGGATTCAATTCAATGTCTACAATGGGTCTATAAGCATTTTGGGTGTCTAACCCCACACCCCAGTCCAGCCACTGGAGAGCTCTCAACCCAGAGGAACATAGACAGCAACTCATCTGACCCCATGAAGATGTTTACAGTAGGGTGAACCAAACTGCTCTTTCAGCTTCACTGGCTAGGGGAGCATCCACCGTTAAACTAGTCTGGTGCTAGTTTGGATAGCACGGAATATTCCAGCAGGATGAGACACACAATGCCATACTGAAAAATTATCCACTAGGAACTAGGTCGCATCATCTGACTGACTCGAGTGTCTCTAAGTGCATCAAAGTTCATGAAGCTCAAACCCTCTTCCTCCCAAAAGCACAGTAAGAAAGAAAAGACACAAAAACAAGTTCAGCAGGACAGAGAGGCTTCTGAGCTCCAGGGGAAGATGACATAATCATGGCCCCATGAAAGGAGCTGACAGTTATCAGTGACAAACATCACCTCTTGAGATAGAGGTGGCCAAACTTTAGGATTTCAGAGACAGATAAATTCTCAGTATTGTCAATGTGATAAAAATGCTCCATTTTTAAGACACCATTAATTACCACTTTTTCAACAACCTTGAAAACCCACAACAGGAGCAAGACTTGACCCAGTCCCAAACTAAGTACAGGATCTTCACTGCTGAAGAGTGATTGCATTACTCATTAAAATGCACTTAAGTTCAGTATTTGAAACATTAGTTTTAATTACGAAACTAAAACACCCCTGCCTAAGCAGGAGAATTAGACCAGATGACCCTTTGTTAGGTCCCTTCTAACCTCAAGTATTCTGCAAATAAGAAAAAAGAAGCTTCTTTAAAGAAAACTAAAAAGAATAGGCAAAACTATTAACGTTTAGGGGCTGACAGATTGCTAAAACCCCACAACGCATACAGAAGAACAGAGTAAGTGTAACTTAAGAAAAAATTAAGAAAGCATGCCCTTCAGAATGTGAAGTCATACTAGGATGTCAAGAAAAATACAAACTTCAGCAAACTAAATACAAATTTGTTGTATTTCAAGCTAAAAAAAATAATATTTAGAACTGATGTGCTAGGAGAAAATTTATCCAATACAGCAAAAGGATGAAGCTTATCAGAAGGTCTGCTGGGCCAATAGATGATAAAAAGGTAAAAGGCACACTCAACAAGACAAAGCCATGGGGAGGGGGGAAAAAAAAACCCAACAACAAAACCCTCAGAATTACTTCTTTGCCACAAAAAACCCAAATGAATTCACCGATCAGTACGTAACATTTTAGGGAACTTACAGCACTGAGTCTGCCTGCAGAGCAGACAAAGGAGGAGGATCCTCTCCGGTCAGTTGGGAACCGTGAACTAACAAAGTAATAAAATAGCCGGGAGCACGTGTACTCAGCCAGAGTGCTAAGGAAACCAAAATAGTGAAAATGCCAACTGATGGACTGTAACATGCAGGTCATACACAGGAGGGATGTGAAGACCCTCTGATTAATTGGATATTGGCAGACACCAAAAATTACCAACTTCTCTAAAAGCTCTTCTTTAAGAGTTAGATGTAGTGCAGTAAGGAGGAAGGTCTTAATCAACAGTTAATTAACATGCTAAGAACTTATCTGTTTACATAGACACACAAAAATGTAGACTCCTATACAGATCTGCAGTTAGACCTCTCTCATTTAACTTAACCATAAATTATGCTGAAAAGGATAAATTGTGAGATCACAGGTCTATTAAAGCATTAAATGAACCAAAGCAGTTATCCTCAGACCTTTTTTCCAACTAGTTATTATACAGTGTGACTGGGAGAGAAAACAGAAGATGAAATTCAAGTAGATAAATGCAGGGCCTTGCGTTTGGGAAAAAAATAACTAACTACACATAGCAAATGATGGGTTCTAAATTAGTTTTTCCCGATTAGGAAAGACCTTGAAGTCACTGCAGATAGCTTTATGAAAATACAGTTTTCAGAGGGGTTGATAACAAGAGCAGCAAAAAAGCAAACAGAATTTCAGGAGCAATTAGGAAGGGAAGAGAGACTGTAACAGGGAGCAGCAGTGTGACACTACGTTCATCTGCAGCATGCTCGTATCCTGAACTCTGCACGCTGTTTTGGTCCCCCCATCTTAGAAAAGAGGTAGCACAGCAGTGTACAGAACAGCGAAGACGAGACTTAGGGAGCAGCTTGCACACAAGAAGAGATGAAATCGAGCAAGATTCCTCAGCCCACAAAAGAAAGGACTGAAGAGAGATCAGATAGGGGTGTACAGAAGCAGAACGCGAGCAAGAGACAGAGGTATCGCACAAATACTTTGAAACAAAAGCCTTCTTCACAAGGTGAATGCATAACCTATGTAATTCACAGCTCTAGGACATCAAGGACAACAAAACTGGTTCACATTAAACAAATTCACGGAAGCAAACGTGGAACTGTGATACAGCCTATGGCTCAGGACTCCCTAACTGCAGGTCGCTGGAAGGATGCGTGACTGCTGTGGGAAGCAGCAGTACATTTCCTGCTCTTGCACGCTTCCCTAAGCTGCAGCTATAGGCTACCATCATAAAAACAATTTTATGCTACAGGTCCTTTTGATCTGACCCAGTTTTCGTAACACTTCATTAGATGTTTTCTAATGTTAACACTGGAAAATAAGAATAAGTACCAGTTCTATTGCTAAGGTAATCTCCTATACTTAATCACCTAAAACCAGTGTATATTTATGACTATGGAGATTTATTTGATTGCTTAGTTTCCCTTATTCAACATTATTTTCTATATACTGGTAATGCAGAGTGTGATAAACCGGTAAGTTCCAACCAGGTTGCTGTTGAGAACAGAAACTCAGAAAACGAAAAGTGCTGTGGTGTGACAAAGTAGGTCTGGCCCTTCTACGCATGGAGGCAATCATCCTCAATCATCCAAAAAGGTGAATCCTTTCCCTGCTGTATCGTTTTCAAAGGTGAAATTACAAATATGCAGCTGATTAAGAATGACACTGTACCTTACATATGAAACTATCCATTCCTACAAAAATTTTTTACAATCGCTCAACATTTACAAGTGTACCAAAACAACACAGTGAAATTACTACAAATTCAACTGTGCCACATGCAGAAGCGGGCATACCCACTTCTGCTTTTGGCAGGACTTAGTACAATTTCAGCTCTTCCTTCCGTGGGGATCTGTGCTGGGATCTGTTCCCAGCACTGTTCAATGAATTCACAAGTGACATGAAAAGGGCTCAACAGTGAGATGACAACTAAGTTATCCACAGCAGCAAAGACAGTAATTGAGTAGGGAAAAACTCAAAAAAAGACTGCATGCAGATTACTGACTGGACAATAAAATACATCAATGAAATTCAATAGTGAAATTCATGAAGTACCTCAATGAAATTAAGCACAAAGAGGGATAACTGGGGGTGGGGAAAGCGGTTCTAACTTCGTGTATAGGTCAACAGGCTCTGAACTGACTCTTAACACTTGGAGCAGGCTGAGGTCTAGAAAATTATGACTGTCATGGAGATAGTAGATAGGGATGAATTATTCACATCTCTTCCAGTACAAGAAGTGGATTTTAAAGGGAGTTCAGGTTCAAAACTTAACAAAAGAATATGGTTCCTCGCTCAACAGGTTTCTGTGTTAGTTAAGCTATGGAACGGCCTCGTATTACACTTCCTAATACTTAGCTTGAAAGCCAGATTTCATGGCTTGAAAGGGAGATTTAGCAAGTTCCGAAGACAAGTCCAGAAAACATAGTGAAAGAGACATCCAGCTCAGTAAAACCCTGTACTACAGATGTCCAGAGAGCATGCAGGAAGATCCGATATTCTTGTTCTGTTCCTGTGGTCCTCAGTTACCCACCTTCGGCCATTGCTGGAGAGAAACTACTGCTCTAGACAGGTGTATGAGAACAGCTGCTCTTCTAATCTTACATTCATTACCTCTCTGTAAGTCATTATTAAAAAATAAAATATATACAACCCAACACGAGAAATTCAAATCACAAAGGGTGAGTTGTAAATAGATTAATAAAAAACAACTCTACTACTAAAAAAAAATAAAAAATTTCTTAGTTATTTCATTGATCCCAAAGAGGACCAAACTGGTCCTAGAATGACAATGAAATGGACTGACCTTTATTCTGTTCTGGACTTTTCGCATAATTTGTCAGGGAAAGTTCTCTGAACTACACTGAAAAAGCATATCCGAAACACAGAGCAGTAATAGCTGGCAAAGAGAGAGGATCTTGTGACTAAGCATAAGGTCTACCATCTCATAGAGAATTCTATTTGCAAAACCATTAAAATTGCAATGCTGATTTGATCCCTATAAACAACTCATCCACCTAAGTACAGCAAAATAGTTCTCTCATTCTGAAAGGGTGGTGTGATTGCTGTCACTGTAAGTGCTCTTAGAGCAGTGGCTGGTCACTCAGAGGCCTATGCACAATACAGTGGAGTACAGCACATTTTATTGGAGTTTCACGTTTTTATAGTGGTACTGATAGGCAAAAATAGCATCCTGTAGCACCCTGGAAAATGTTCATTGTCGCTTTTGGAAAGGTGATTTTTGCTCTCTGGCTCCTTGGAAATCTGAAGAGAGTTAAGAGACAGTTCTAAAAACTTTTAAGATACACAACTTCACACAATGTCCCAGTGACTGGTATTTCCAGAGATTCTTCTTCTTCTCTGGGAAGGTGAAAATCTTTCCTATGACATCTTAATGACATGCTGTGGCAGTGTGTTTCCCTCACACAGAGGGACCTTAAGCCATAACCACCAGTGGGGGTCGTGATCCAGCTTAGGCTAGACTTTGGGGGATGGATGGCATCACAGTAGCCAAGGGCTGTCTGGAACAGTGGACCCAGACGTCACGCTGCTATGTAAATCTGACTAAGTCAATCATCTTACATTATAAATAGTGGACAGACCAGAGCCCATTGAGGTCTCCTGCACGGCAGGGGCTGCATCCCAGGATCTCCTCTTGAGTGGGGACACCTCTCAAGGTTACTCTTGGAGGTTGAGAGACCCCTTGCTGCAACAGATCCTCAGCAAGTGACTAACAGCATGTTAAACTTTCAAATCTTATGTGATATAAAGGATTGATTATGCATATAGAATGCTTTAGATATAAACTGCTAACCAAGTCTGGGACTAGGACTGGATCCAGCCACAACTACATTCTTCTCTGAGGAGGAGTTTAGAAAGCAAGAAGATCCCTTCTGAAGCTCATGACTCAACAGGAGGGTCTCCCTGACAGTTTTGTCTGACCCTGTCCTCTATGTAGTAAATAATCAAGTGTACTTTGGCATCAAATCTTGTTAAACCACTGTGGCATTTACTGTTGAACTTTGTTAATTCACTGTTTTATATGAATAAAGTATATCGTGCTTCTCTTTTTGAATGAAGTGCATGACTCCATCTGCAAAGGATGCTTGATGCATCTGCCCAGCCTAATATACCCTAAAACCCCCAGAGATGTAGGGCTCCGGTCTCCAAAATAAAGCCTAGGCAAAAGGCATTTGTTATTTGAATTCCTCCTTCCACTAACTGCTGCTTATCACTCTTTCCCTGTATTTCCTCTACATTTTTATTCTAGCTTCTCTTGCTAAGGAAAAATTCCCTATGAAAAATCCCAGCCTGAAAAATTACCGGAATTTCCAAGCAACAAGAGGAAAGAGTTATCTATTCCAGGAAACAGTCCTATTTACTTAACAAAACTAATGTATATTTTAATGACTCTTAGATCACCGCTGCATCTTTTGATACAGTTGTTCTCATGGTATAGAAATAGGGGGGAAAAAGGAATCACCGTATCAAAATAGTCTTAAGAGAATTATCGTATCACTATTTCCCATTTTTACCTTCCAAAAGCACATCAAATTACTCCAACGTGGAGCATAACATAAATCTTCTGTTACAGAAAAAGGAGTACAAAGAAAATTTTACTTCTTATGGGTGCATATAGCACTAATTCTTAATATCCAAGGCTGCAAAAACAAGTTCTATGTTGCAATGTACTGAATCACTTTAAAAAATTAAAATTACTGAACAAATCACTGCTCCTGACATTCTACTCCCCTTCAGCCCTGTAAAACATCTCAGGGATAAAGATTATTAAAACATAAGCTATATTCAGAACATTAGAAATCAATTCTGCCTAGCCACTGTATTTTCTTTCACACAGTCCAGCTGCCTAAATTTAGCATGCATGTTTTTATTTCTATTAGAAACTATGTTAACAAACTATGTGGCTCTCCAGTATCCTGATACTTATCCACAGGCTTGTATATGAAGTCTGGAAAGAATGCCAGGGTCAAATGTCTGAGTTGGGAAAAGGAGGATGAGTAAGTGGGTTGTACCAGTAATCAAGTGCAACTCCACTTAGCATGGGAAGCTCTGCATAGGGAATTAAATACATAAGAAAAAGCATACATGAGTTTCACATATAAATACATCAATTACACACTTAAAAGTTTCTGCAAAGTTAGACAGCTAGGCTGAACTAGTGGTCCAGGCTAAACCATCAATAGAAAGAGAGAGGTTCCTTTCTAGAGGCACCTTTTTTGAGGCAAATCATCCCCTGCAAGGGGGTCTGGAATAGGTACCTTCAGGGAGCTGTTCATCCTACCTGCTTTTCACCAGCTGCTTCAGCAGGACCTCGAAATCTAAGTTTCACGAGAAGAATCTCATCCATTGCATTTGAGGTAAAACAGAAAATCTGAGGTACTTGCACGTATTTAGTATGTTTTTTAGGGGTGTCCGAGATGAAACTTCTCTGTGTACACGCTTGGGAATACTGTACTACTTCACGTGATTGCTACCTAGCTATTACATTAGTCTTGCACAAATACACACACATGCTCTTTCACAACTATCCACTTCCATCTCGAGTTACTTCTGCTTCTTGGAAAGCAAAACATTTGGATCCACAGACGCTGACTACCCTTACTCAACCTGCACTGTGTCTCAATTTTGTATCATCTTCACTGTGCTTTATGTAGATATTTGCCAGCGTACTCCTTTCACATGTGAAAACAGTGTTTGTCTCTAAAAACATTTTCCTCAGCTCTACACTGAAAGGAACTGAACAGCCTGAGGAATTACTTCAAAAAGAAAATCAATCTAGCAGTTAAGCCATGGTAACAACGAACCAGTGAACTGGAAATCAAGAATTAGGGTTGAAAAATGCAGTTGAACTCAGTTAGTATCTACAACTTCAGCTTCTGAAATTCTGTAACTGCTGTAAAGGGTAACTGGTTACTGGATGGGTTCTACTTGTACTTCCTCAAATCACAAAGCTGCCATCACACAATTCTTATTTCTTCTTGGACCCACTATATCTAAAAAACAATGATCCTCTTGTGCTGTGGAAGGGATGGAATGCAAAATCCCATCCACATCCCAACAGAATCCCACAAACATTTTGGCAGTAAAAATTTATTATGTAAAGCCCAGATGGCATTCCAAGTATTTCTACTTCAAAATTTAGGAATCAATTTTTTGCTTAAAATAAACTACACAAAAGCATCACACCCAAAATTAACTATACAAAAGCATCAAGCTAGGTAACCAGACTTAACTGAACACTTATTTGGACTATGGGAAGAACGTGAATGTGGCTTCCTTCATTTAAGTTCATTGTCAGAAATGAATAGTATTTTTCTATTCAAATATATTTGAATGACTGGCAGAGAAGGAAGATACAAATAAGCAGATACATCCAGTAACATATTATACTTCAAGAAGAACTTTTCCAGTTATCCAAAGCCTAACAGCTTTACCATAAACTTTTGTAGCAATGTTTCAAACTTCCAGAACCAAATTTGCTTATTTTGTTATTCTTTGTTATTCTAACAGAGTTCTTTTGCTTACCTTTTGGTTGCTCCACTATTTCAGCTCTGAATCTGGGAATGTGGTCTTCAAAATGCTTTTAGCTGGTGCTTCACCGAAGAAGCTAAACCCGATTACCAGCTCAGTTTCAACATCAACCTAATCACTGCATACCCTTTAAGCTCTGGGATAAAGATCGATCCTTGATTCTGTCATTTTGCAGTGAGCCCACTCCTACATTCCTTTTATATCTATCACTTCACTGAATGCCAAAGAAATCTCAGTGTACTTGGCATGAAGGCAGCACTTCCTATATTTATGCTCCCACTAATGTATGCTCCATTTTAGTCCTTACCAACTTAAAATCATCTGTGAGGAAAGACGGCATAAAGCGCAAAACAGTTCATGCAACTGTTTTACTGATACAAAATACTGTTCACCCACATTGCCTCTCCATCATCATCTTTCTCCTGGATTTTCTGTCAAATATACCCAAAAAAATTAACATAGAAAGATCCATGGTAGTTTTCTTAAGTGAATAGTATACAGTCATATAAAGATTGTTGCTCCTACTCCAACTTTCAATACCTCCAGAAAATAAATCCATACTTTTTAATTGTACTACCTTAACTTTGCTGGCAGAAACACATTTGATTCTTCAAGACATGTGAAATGAAGTGCTCTCTCCAGGCAAGAATTCCTTATATCAGGCACACTAACACTTCATCCTTTTTAATTATTCCACAGGTGGTTGCCTTGGAAACTGCCAAGTAGCTCTTGGATTTGAGGGATCCAGCATGAGAAAGTAACAAGCCTTTGTAGCCAGGGCATTCGGATCCGCATTGGCTGCAGCAGAGTAGCAGAACGGGCGTGAAAACCTGAAAGAGATAGTTAAAATTAACAGAAATTAACTATATTGCTCAATTCTTCAAAAATAAAATACAGCGTGTGTTGATAGCTCCTGAACAGTGGATACAAACTAGGCTTCAGGGAAACACTGGTTATGTAGCTTTCCAGCACAGCACCGAGTTTCACCTTCAGGAGGACAGCACTTAAATGTTGATGCTAGAGGAGCTCACCAGTTCAGCTTCCAAGATCAAGCAATATGAGATTTTCCTCTGCTTCAATAGAGACCTTCCTAAGTGTCTAGACAAATTGCCTGAAATTCCGTGCTATTGTTTTTCTTTGAATAAAAATAGAGTAACTATAAATAGCTCTCATCAAGAATGCTGAATCACTGTATTTTGTGTCATACAGCAAATTGCTTCAAACTTCATTTAGCCTTTAAAACTAGGAAAGTTTTGTTTGCTTAAAACACAATTAAAAGCCTAGCAAAGCATCTCATTCTGCATTCATATAGCTTGTCTAAAAGTACAGAAGATTTTCCCTTCCCTGATTTCTCATTATTTCAAAAGATGACCATTTGCACTTAAAAAAACCCCACCAAACACACAAACAAAAACAAAACACCAAACCAAAGCAAAACCTAATTACATTTTCTGTCACTGATCAAAGTTATGAACCTCAATTTTTCAAAAATCTTTTTCGTTTTCTCATGTTCACTTTGTTAACAGGTCAACGGTAAGCCTTAAAAAAATAATTTGCACTGAAACTATCAATCATGCAAACAGTGACACCGGCACCCAGCATCTGTTTCATGAAAGATAGCTTACAATGATTTCTCAAGACCTCACTCAAATACATACGTGTTTTGCTTTGCAGTATTAACAAATTGCATGGCAGGACCTCAAATATGACAGCACCGTGGAGGTGAATTTGTCTGCACCTTTCCATAATGAGACACCTAAAGGCTACAAGAATGTTTGTTAATTCTAGAAATAAGTTTTACCAGAAGTAGAGTAAATTGTGCGTTTATTTCACCGAAGGGGAAAAAAAAAAAAAATAAAGCAAGGTAACAGAAATGAGTGGGTTTATAAACAATTTCCCCAGTGCCCACTTTTTCCTTCCAGGTCCTCTCCTTCAGACTTACTCTCAGCCTGGCAACTCAGTACAT
Source organism: Aramus guarauna (assembly GCA_013400195.1). Classification (NCBI taxonomy): domain Eukaryota; kingdom Metazoa; phylum Chordata; class Aves; order Gruiformes; family Aramidae; genus Aramus; species Aramus guarauna. The sequence continues at coordinate 26,966 of VXBL01001730.1, forward strand.
TTCTGACTTGTACAAAACACCACGTAGCCTGCTTTGGTCCCAAGGGAAAAAAACTGCTTATGTGTCTACCCCTACCCATTTCACAGTCCTCCCCGCTTCTAGCGCTCTGCTCCTGGTAGGCACTTCCAAAGTCACAGCAAACCTCAGAACCACTTAAAACTCATCTTTGAACTTCCTGAATAATCACCAAATGGTACTTGCTGCCTTCCCTTCTTCTTGCCTTCTTGAACCACTTGCTTGATTGAAAATTAAGAGTAGGAAACAATTTTCCTTCTCTCCTTTCTTCCCTCCCTCATCAAATCCCACCAAGGGCAAAGCACACTTAAGACCTACACAGGTTGCCTCCTTTCTGGTGGGTTTTGTAATTTCTCCTCGCTTCCTCCTGCGCATCCTTTTCAGTCACTTAACTTCCCCATTTACGAGCAAGGTTTCTGAAAGATGAGCTGACAAGAACAGGCGTTTTTCTTTCCCTCGTTCCCCAGCAGTGCCAGAAGTAAGACCTGTTTAATCATTTCTGGATGCAACTTAGGATGAGCATGAGTTTTCTCAACTCCCCACTAGTCCTACCAGCCCCAGGCATGCTTGCCATCAAACCTCCATCCTCTGGAAGAGGCAACCTGTCTCCCTGCATTGGCTCTGGCTGAGATGGAGTTAGTTTTCCCCGTAGTGCTAGTGCTTTGTATTGGTGTATTATCAACACCGGGTTTTGGCTACTGCAGAGCAGTGCTCATAGAGCATCAAGTTTATCCCTCCAACATTTCACCCCCCTCACCAGTAGGCTGGGGGTGGGCAAGATCCTGGGAGGGGACACAGCCAGGACAGTTGACCCAAACTGACCAAAGGGATATTCCACACCATATGACATTATGCTCAGCAGATAAAGGTGAGGGAGGGGAGGGATTTCTTATTTATGACGTTTCTCTTCTGGAGCAACCACCACACCTACTGAAGCCTTATTTCCCAGGAAGTGGTTGGACATCACCAGCTGATGGGAAGGAGAGAATAAATCTTTTGTTTTCCTTGGTGTGCAGAACCTTTGCTTTTGCTTTATCAAATTGCCTTTATCTTGACCCACATGTTCCCCCCTCCCCCATCTTGTCTTCTCCCTCCCATCCTGCTGAGGAGGGGATTGACAGAGCAACTTGGTGGGCACCTGGTGTCCTGCCAAGGTCAACTCATCACACTCCCTTTCAGTCCATCAGGTTTGTTTTGCATCTTGTAGGGGTTCTCCCTGCAGAAGTGGCATGCCAAAATACTGTGGAATATTGAGAGCTTTCGCTCTGTTCCTCCTCCTCACAGTTACAGATAAAATTTCCTGCATGTCCTGTTAATGCAGAAGAAGCCTTTCTCCTTCCCAGTTCTCTCAAGTGTCTCTGACAGACTGAGTCCCCAAAGCCTCAAGATGACCCTTTTATCAAAACTACAGGGTTTTTTTTGAGGAAAGGTAGATTTCTTTTTTTCCTTCCCCGCCTCAGGTATCTTGACACTACTCTTAAGCACGTATCACTCTAATCACGATCTTATTTTGTTGCTTCTCATAGGGCAGACAGAAGAACTTTATCTACAATGTCAACTCAGAGTGTTAATCTGTCATTGTTCCAGATGAAATGTGGTACACAACCAATTCCCCAGTGTTAGTCCTTTTAACCCATTGAGAGGTTTCCATAAACTGGGCATCCAGTTCAACAGGCACCAGTGCCTCTCATTTTCATTTACCTTAGTCTCAGAGCAGTATCATCCTGATATTATTTTAAACTTGTATTGCAAGGCTTCTTCTACCTTGGTTTAAATCCTACACCCTTCTAAAGACATCTCTCAATAAGCTGACTTCTAGAGTCTTTGCCTGCAGTAGGTGATGGAGCTACTGCATCTTTTCCCTATCCTCATCATCCCATAGCAAGTAAATAATTTCAAGGGCTGCAAAAGAGGTCTTGCCAGCTTCTTTTTCATACATTTTAGAAACCTTGTAAGATGCATTTATGTTAAACGTATTCATTTTAACACATACCCTTCAGATATTCTGTTCCTGTGAGCAACCCTACCCATTGAGAAGCTTATCTTTGCCATGTTCCTCCTGCTCAAGCTTCACGGTCCCAGTTCAATCCCTGCTTACCTAGTGATCTGACTTGGTTCTTGGGCTCCCAGACTGTCCTGCTGCTCCCCACAAAGGTCACGCATTGGAGCCACATAATTAATCCAATGCCCAACTTTGATTTCTTTTAGGTTCTGTAACATTTATCCCTCTCAGGTCCTACAAAAACACCTGGATCAACAAGGAGCTCCACTAGCTGACTTTTTGGCCAATCCTTTGAAGAAAGGGATGTCACACTCTCCACAGCTCTTTTCTACACTTGAGGGAATGTTTCTGTGCCACTCTCTTCAAAATATAAACAAAATCAAATCTTCTGTCTCAGTCTTCAGAGGACATATGTCTTTGCTCACTTCCAGCTTCAGCCCCCAAGCCTAGGGCTGCCTTCAGATTCACATCTTGTCTCTAACACCACCGTTACGAGACGTTGAGTCGCCAAGTGCTTGGAGGAGCTGCCTGTGCCGCCCTTCAGAGTGAGCGTCATCAGAACACTAAAAGCACTGTAAACTCCAGAGCTGGGTGTTATTAGAAAAATACATAAAACATGGAACTCTTGAACAGTAAAACTAAAAGCGAGATGAATAAAAGATTTTTAAGCAACTCTCCTAGTCCACTGTGGTTTCAGCTTTTTTTCAGGCTTGTTCTCAATCCATTAACAACCTAATTTTGCATAATCCCTATGCATCCCTGAAGGAAAGTCTTTGTTTCATGTTTGAGCATTTACTGAGACTGTTCCTTTCCTCCTCAGTCTCCACTCCTGATGCAGGCTCCTTTCTGACCAGTCTCTACCACCTCCCCTGAAAAGCTGCTGCCCCCAGAAACATGCCCGGATGCTCTCAGGGAACGCAGAATCTCCCTCCTACCAGAGACCTGCACCTGATGGAGAAGACAGCAACCAGGACAGCTCAACAGGGAACCTTCCTCCCATTGTAGTCAGCAAAGATACAAGTAATTCCAACGCCATTCATGATCCATCCCACACTGAAGTTTTCAATAGGGACCACGGAAGGTCAGATTGCCAGAGCCTTAATTAACAAGATCCGACAACTTAATTTCCTTCTTCCTCTCTGGAAATTCCTGATTATTTTATGTCAGTAAGGTACATTCAAGCTACAACCATGCCTCTTAGTGCAAAGTTCTTTGTTCTGTTCTTTGTTTCATCCACAGCTAAATTAACAGGTTTGGAAAACTTCATAATCATTAGTTTCAAAATTGTGGTTTCTCTAGTTACAATTTCCTTTCTCTTACAAAAATGTCTTCAAAATTTGCTATGCACAAAACTGATACACAGCTACAACCACATTCCTTAGTGAGCTAGAAAGCTGATGTTCTCTTGATAATTGTACTTTTAGCATCTGAAGGAGGCACATAGACAGCTTTTACCAAGTACAATACTTCCTCTTAATTTTATGTTTGGAATGTTTTTAAGACACCTATGTTGTAGATCATATATACAATAGCAGAGAGGCACTGTAGTGAGAGCAAGTCCCATTGCCCTCTTGGGAAAATAAAGTTAAAGCCTCCCACTGACTCCAAATGCAGTTGAGTAAGGTTCCAGAAACAATTCACCATTTGAGATGCTTTCTTAAAAAAAAAGTTTATTTCAGCACTGTTTACTGATCCTCCCTTCTTACCTTCTTTATTTTCTACCTGAAAACAAGTTAAATGTTATTTTAGCAAGATGTGTCAAACCTGGATAGCTTTTTTGAGAAAGCTTGTCAATAATTTTGTATGGTTTACTAGTTGAAATACAATGAGGGGGAAAAAGCAGCAATCTTCTGACTACTTTTATGGCTGGCAAGAATCCCATCTTTTCACAGAGATTTCTGAAGAAAGAAAAGACCCTATGTTGTGAAGAAAATTATCTACTCTTTACTGTAGTAGGTTTTTTAAGGTTTAATTGCAAGTGTTTGGTAAATAAAAACACACCTTTCTCTTAAATTATTTTGAAGTATAAACATTTGAATCAGACTGCAAAGCCTTCTTTAAGCTATTCCAGCTTCAATGAAGATCATCACAACTTTACTATTTTACAGCTTTACCAGGTTAATACATATCTGCACAATGCATACTGAAGCAAAGACAAAAAAGAACAGTAAAGATACCCTTTTCTGTCTTCAATAAAAACCTAAAAGTGAGAGTTTTAAATTAGAAATATGGGAACTTCCCCTATAAAATCACAGGTGGCCAGAAAATTTTCACCCAAGAACGTTTTTCCCAGATTCAACAAAAAAAATTATACAAAATAGATGTAAAAAGTACCATCAGGACATAAGACACTTTGCCTGGGACACGACTGCTCAAGAACACATGCCAAACAGCAACTGTATGAAGGGAAATGAGAAGATGGGTAACAAAGCTGGGAGGTTCAGTCAGGTATAAACAAAAGACAACCAAAGAAGAGGTGCAGCAGTAGAACATCCTAAGGACAACTGGGGCTGGGAAGCTTCAAGGAGCTTCCTTTAAAAGAACCCAAAATCAGATGGTCACTTTAAAATAGTTTCCGAGTTGAATGTACGCTGGCAATCAGTCAGATCTTAAGTGATTTGTTTGCTGTCCACTTAAGTGGTGGCAACAGCCCTGATGTATGGGGCTGTTAGGAGCTCCTAAGCAAAAATGTGAGGATGAAGAACAGATTCCTCTTGCAAAACAGGCCTCTCCAAGTGTGTTTATCAGTGCCCATGTGTAAAATGAGAGATCTGTACCAGCTAGAACACATGAAGATGAAATCTTGATGAAGTAACACACAATCAGATTATCCAAAACCAAATTAATCTCTCAAAAGAAGAGGGAATACATTTTAGTCTCAAGTAAGTGTAGGTTTTGCACTGCGCTGCCAGAAGAGACATGGAATCAGCATACTAAATAGTAAGAAATAGTGACTATATGCTTCATCCGTTCCGCACTGTTGCCTAAACAGTACTGGAATCTTTTGGGAAGAAAATGTAACACTATTTTATATAACAACTTTCACTACAGTAGAAGTCACTGGTAAACTTAAATGTAAACCAAAAAAAGTAGTATTTTGACAGCACTTTAAAAAAAAAAAAAAAATCAGTCTACACTTTCAGCAGTATCTGGAAGAGATTTTTTTCCTTATATAGAGAACAACATCAGTATGTGATGCCACAGAAGACTAGTACATATTCTGATTTTCTAGCTCATAGCTACGCATGCACGCACAGGGACAAACTTCACCCTGTTTTGTGGTGATAGCATAGGTTTGAAGCCACTCCCTTGCCCAGACTGGATAATCTTGTATTGCTGGGTTTGACTTGTCCCTGGGACCTCTTCGGAGCTCCATCTCTTTCCTTCTCTCTCTCAGAAAACTGCACCCTTCCTCAGACTACAGGGGAAGCACAGACAACTGGCATAATGTACATCTCTCAGATTTGTAAAGGTTGCTGATGCTCTCCTGTTACCAAAAAGTATAATAGAGTATTCCAGACACGAGAGCTGGCATAGAGATTTCCTAACAAATGCTCTCATAAGAGAAACAAACATTCAGTACAGAGGAAAAAAAACAAACAAAAAAAACATTTACTGCGAAGTTTACGTGGTTTAGTATTAGATATTGTTCAAAAGCTAGGTCTTAAGGTGTCCCATTACCTAATAAATATCAATTTGTATCTTTAAGACTGAGTTTATTTTTTGAAAAAATGTTTACTAAACACAGTCCTGACATACTGGGAATTTCCACTTTCAACCTGATAACGCTAATTTTCTTCATATAAACCCTGTAGTAAAACAGTTAGCACTATAGTGAGACAGTCCAAAGCCTTTTTTCCCTGAGTATCAGTTGCCAATTTCTACAACACAGATACTAAAAATTTATCAACAAAGCAAATGTTAGTACCTTGACAATACTTGCTTCTGAACAGCTTCTGCTACATCAAGTAACTGTATTTTTTATTCCACTGTTCTGATGTACACCTGCTTGTGAAGTCATGGTGTTAGCACCATGAAGACCAACCCACGGACACAGAGACACGCTGCTGGCTGCAGAACAACACGAGTCACCATTAGAACATTATCATTTCTAGCTGAAAATGGCCGAGAACCAACAGCTGCAAGTGACTCCGCGGTTTCACCATCTGCTGTTGGGACAGCCACCAAAACAGGCAGCTTCACCCACTTCTCATCCCTGACTGTTCATTCTCATCTCTGTTCCACCTCCTCGCTTGTAACAGCACCCTTCACGCAGCTGTGCTATGAACTAGATCTTGGTCCCGACCCTGGACAAATCTGATTTTCCTTTTGTTGTTGCTGGTTCTGCAGTGGGTTCACTGTCCAGCTGCAGAAGGACCAGGCCAGAACCAGGGGCCAGCACTCTGGCCACGCCAGCTGGAAGCAAAGCAACAACAGGCGACTGGGGGAAGCTGACTGCTTTTTTCTGCAGCTCTGCCAGTTTATGCCAGCTTAAAATTCCCATGAAACTACAGAAAACTAGGAACTAGACATATTCAGGTTAGAAATGCAGTAAAAGGTAACAAAAAAAGAAAAAGAAAGCACAGAGTGTTTAACCAATAGAACAAATTACTACGAGAGATGTTGAAATCTTCATTTCTAAGTAACTTCAAAACAAGACAGCATGCTTTTCTGAAAAAGATTTTCAATAAATGTCTGTTAATTTTTCAGTCAAACATGAGCTGCTGAGCTCAAAGCAGGGAGTAACAGTTACATATAATGACCTGCAATACCCTAAACGTCAGACTAAATTATTTAACAGTTCCTTCTGCCTTGTATCTTTGAAACATATATATATTTTAGTTCTCTCCCTGGTTGTGTCAGATCAGCATGCTTTAACAGTTGGAAGCAGAGTCAAATTTAATGATATCTCTGCTTGGAACACATCCAGGGGTTGAATCCGATTTCTTCATGTAGAAACAAGAAGCTCTAACATTTGATCTGGAATTCATACCTCGTTAGAAAGGAAGCAGCAGAAGTCTCACTTGTTCTTGCCACCAAGCTGGCGGTGAGGGAGAAGGAGCCGTGCTGTGCTAGAACTGGTTACCGACCTCGTCAAAACTCTCAGCTGCGAACGCGGTGAATGGTAATTTTGCCTGCCACAAGCAGACAGTCTCAGTGAGTAGGAATCTTCACGTTCGGAAGCACTAAGTGGGAGGGTCAAATTAGAAATCTTGGCTTTCAGCATCTTTCTTCATGCTTCAGTATGTTATGGGTGAAGGAAGATGCTTTCTCTCTGCCTCAGTAAGTATATAGTATTTCATCCTTTGCGCAAAAAAAAAAAAAATCTAAAAATTTACAAGACGTGTAGCACTTGGCAGCATTTCATAACTGCTGAGTGACTAAGATGAGCTCATTTAACACAATATAGAAATAAATGCATTATTTTATATATCTAAGGCTATGCATTTTTCAAGGCAATGAAAGAAGGAAGAGGAAGAGATGATACAGTGCATGGTCTGAAGAGTGTGGCCTACTGCCAGTGCCCACACATAATTATTCTCTCTTTTTCAGCCTCTGTCATATACACACACCCCCTGGAAAAAAAAAAAAACAATCCACTCGGGGCAAGTAGGAGCATTTTTCTAGTACTGCCAACGTCTGCCAAAATTCTACTTTTATTTTAAAATAAAGATTACACTCATTTCACCACAAGATAGTTAACTTACACAGCAATATCAGTCAGAAAAGTAGAAATGGAGCAAGCAGGTACAGGGCAGGGAATCACGGTTCTTTTAAATTCTCTCATGCTTTCTGTGTGATCAGTGCCTTCTGGCAAAGTGGAATTAAACACCACCACTGGCAAACTGCACTTTTAAATCCAACGTGCAGAGACAGAATATGGATTGGAGAAGTGTGGTCAGGTAGTGGGGAGAACAGTCATCAATACACAGGATGTGAAACAAGTGCTGGGAGATACAAGCTCAGCACTCATCACACCTAACTGCCGTTCGGCATTATATACCTTGAAAACCAACTGTAAGCACGCACTGTAAACGGAGACACTGCACAGAAACATCTTAACCATTAGGAGTCTTTAAAGTCCTATTACACTTTCTACAAATTCACATCCTCTGTTGTAGGTTTGCTCTTTTAAGTGGCTCAGCTGCGGCACTTCAGACACAAGCTCCTCAGCAAAAAGAATTGCATGTTGCTTACACTGGAGGTAAACCAGTACGGCACCAAAATCCAATGCTGCACAAGACTCCTGATCCTATTGCTTGTATTGTTCAGTAATATTAACTAGGTTTCACAAAGATTTGTTCAGCGTTGTTTCTAACAACAAAAACCAAGAAAAGCTATTTCACTCTTCAAAAATGGATACCTGAAATTACCAACCTCCAGTAAACGTGTAGAAAATACTAAGAGACACCAGCAAGCAAAGGACAACAGAAAAATATTCTTTCTACTGTTTAGACCCAACACTGATTGTCCAACAGTTTAAGAACAAACTTGAGCTAGCCAGGGGACAAGTGGCAGTCTACTCATGTAACAGACAGTTCAGCAAGGGCTAGTTTGTTAGGCTGAAACAAGACAAATTAAGCCATTTTCACCTTGGGCTGATTTGGCTGTGTCTTCAACACAAGCTAAAACTAGCTTGGGAATCAAAGCAGAGTGTTGCAGACATTGCTGGTACTGCCAAATAAGCATATGAGAGGCCAGAAGCATAAACTAAAATCCAGTAGGGAACTATGTAGGTACTAATCACCTGGTTTATCCCTAAACTGATATATTTAAGTAAGAAAAAATTCTATTTTTTAAAAGATGTCCATTTACAAAAATTCTGTTTTACAAGCCGGAGCTGAGCTGCTCCCTGTAAAAGGATTCCTCTTTGATCAATGCTGACATCGTACTGATGGTACAGAAATTCTGAACTGCATCCGTCCCTGCACTACTGTGTTATGGTCCAAGTAATGCAAAGGTCAAGAACAAATGTACCCAGAAGACAAAAAGACACCCACTCTTATGCATTAGAGTAATATGTTTACTTGATTAGTCATAAAGTTAATTTGCCCCCTTGAATGACTGAAAATACCTTAAATTACTTCAATCTTCTCTTTGCTACACAGTAATTACAGGCCTGAATCAGTTCCACAACAGAAATTCATTTCTAACCACAACTAAGGCATGAGTATTACAATATCTACTCATGGAAAAATAAGGAATTACATTGATTTAAAAAAAAAAACAATGAATTTATTGTTATTAGTAGTAGCTGCAAGCTCACAGAAATTCACTAATTAAAGCAAAAAATACCAGCATTTTAAAATTTCTTTAGAAAAATTCTATGCAAAACGACCTGATTTGAAACAAATCATGCCCTTGTGTAAACACCAAAATAAGATGTACACAACTACTGTATGACTATTTAACCCAATTTTCCTTTATATAAGTTGCCAAGAGAATGTTCTTTTGTTTAACCCTTTTTGATTTCTGGAACAAATGCCTTCAAAAACTGTATCTGCTAGAATCGGGAGTCTGAAGTATGACTGGTAATTTACAATCAGTAAAGCCCATTTTTAAGCCTAAAATTTTAGCGATAAAAATATTTTTAAATGGAAGTACAAAAATTTAAAAAAAAGTATCACAGTAGTCATGACAACCCCATCCCGTTTCCTTCTGCTCACCCATGTCATCAATATGATATCTAAAATAATCCATGGTAATTAAACTATCAGCAAGAGACATCTACTTGTGCAGAAAATAATTTTAGAAGAACCAACAGCAATAGCCAAGGAGAAATACCAGCATGTGTCAGAGATGCACCAGCCAGTGAAGAGGCACTCACTTCTTGTGAAGAACTAAAGCAGACCCTTGCACAAGTCCCACCATCAAACCAGCAGAACCGTACTGATTCGGCTGTGAAAAGAGACGAGGAATCGCACCAGGCACCATATAGGTGCATAAACCCCTCCCGATCATCTACCAAAGATCTTGGGAGTCTGGGGCAGTCCCTGCTGGCTGGAAGTTAGCCCATGTTATTCCAATTTACAAGAGCATGAGGGAAGACCCAGGGAACTACAGACCTGTTAGTCTAACCTTAGTTCCTGGAAAAATTATGAGTAAGATCGTGCTGGGTACCATTGGAAGGTATTTAAGAACAATGCAATCATCAGGCACAGACAACACAGATTCAGCAAAGGAAATTCCTGTTTAACAAATGCGATACCCCTCTATGATAAGGTCACTCACCCAGTGGATGAAAAGGAGGCAGTGGATGTATTTTTTCCAGATTTCAGATACTGTCCCTGACAGCATTCTTCTGGACAAGCTGTTCAGCTATGGGATGAGTGGGTTGACAGTGCACTGGGTGAAGAACTGGCTGAACGGCAGAGCTCAAAGTGTTGCAGTGAATGGGGCTACATCTGGCTGGCCACTGGTCACCAGCAGTGCTCCTCAGGGCTTCATCCTAGGGCCAGGTATTTATCAACAATCTGGATGCAGGAGTCGAATGCACCATTAGCAAGTTTGCTGACAATACCAAACTGCAAGGTGCTGTTGACTCAAAGGACAAGAGCCCTTGTAGAGGGATCTAGGTAGACTGGAGAACTGAGCTACGACTGATAGGATGAAATTTAACAAGACCAAGCGCTAGATTCTGTACCTGGGATGGAGTAACACCAGGCACAAGTATAAATTGGGAGAGGAGTGGCTGGAGAGCAGCCCTGCAGCAAGGGATCTGGGGATGCTGGTTGACAGCAGGCTCAGAAGTCAGTAGTGAGGGCAAATCACATCCTGGGGTGCACCAAACACAGTAGGACGAGCCGGTCAAAAAGAGGGGATGATCCCACTGCTTTCAGCGTTGGTACAGCCTCACCTGGAGTACTGCATGCAGTTCTGGGCCCCACCATTGAACAAGGATGTGAAGGCCCTTGAACGCATCCAAAGGAGGGCAACAAAGCTGGTGAAATGGTTGGAAACAATGATCCTTACAGGTCCCTTCTAACTGAAGGAGTCTTTTCTATTCTAACATTTACATCTAGGTGCAAGCACTAAATGGGAAAGATCCTACCTAATCATTGCAGCAGGGCACCTACAGATTTTATAGGAAGGTTTTGATGTGCACTAATTTCACCAATATGACTCAATAGTAACTTTTTTCCCCCCTTATTGTTTCAACAGCAGGCAGCATTTTCAGAGATGGCAAAGTCATTTGGGAACATCAGAACACAGTCCTGTAATTCACCATCTCTTTAATCAATCCATACAACTATTTTAAGACTAGCAGTCAACTGCATTGCAGAGTTTGATTACAAGAACAGAATAAAACTCAAGATTATCTTTGGGATTTTAATGGGAGAATGACCAAGGTAGCACTCCACTCTGCTATTACATATTTAGAGTGTAATAGTACAGACTCATTTTATTCCAGCCCATTACATTCCCTTGTAACTGCTCAGTTCATATGAAACAAGAAAGATTCTAGGTCAGCACCTATATAAAAAAAGGAAAATTGCTATATTAATAATTCTCCATTCTGCCCACAAAAGCCTATTTTGGCATATATGGATTTCATTTTGGAAGACAAAAGATCCTGGATTCTACAGATTTATGCAGAAAAACACCATAGCACACCTGTATAAATTCAGTTTTCTTACAAAGCACAGTAATCAAACCACACGATATTGTGATTGGGATTTACCTTGCTTGACTTCTACAACACAGATGTCTGCATCTAAACAAGGTGTCTAGGTACCCACTGTAGGTAAAGGAGAGCTTGCTAAAATGTGGAGCCTTTATTATTGTTTATTTCATTAAATCCACTCTCTCCACGAGAAAATGAGGAATCACATCCTAAACTTCTTAAGGTAGCCCTCCACTGACAGTAAAGAATCCAGAGTGACCTGCTCAGATACGTTCACCTACACCGTTGTTCCTGGATCAAACTCGTTGGCAACTGTAGGCTTCTCCTAAACAAGTTCAAGGCATGCTCTCATCCAAAACAAAAGCCTTGGCAAAAGAAAATTTGATTTGTAATGCTGATATCAAAAAAGATATACACCAAGTCCAGAATATTAAAGACATGCTGACCCCATGGTCTTCAGCCAAGGAAATGACGCCAAGGACAAAGATATTCTGCCCTCCTTGTCTGACCACAACCTCTCTCTGTTGAAAAGATGGTATTTCATCATGCCATGAGACAAATGAACCATCACATCTTATTTTATTTCCTGAAACTGCCAAGTCTTTTATACCTAACCAGGAAACAATGGATAGGCAAGAACCTTAGCCAAAAGAAAGTAGTAATGAAATGCAGGTAAAAAAATTATATATATATATATATAATCACAATTTATCTTATGCACAATATATAGTAGTTTGCCTCAGTCTTTACATCCATGACAATGCAGTGACCTATGACCAACAAAACAGACAGGGTAATGGTATGTCAGGGGTTCAAAACCAAGCTATCTGTGACCTCTCGATCACTCTACAGTATAGGCTGGGGGGAGGTCAGCCTAAAGCATTCTGAAATTGTAAGGTCTGTCTTTACAAATAGGGAATTATATTCTAGATCAATCTATTAAAAAAAAATTGCCTCCAATCATTTTTTGACTTTTTTGTTTTCTTCCTATTTTTAGACTATATTGTTATCCACGTAACAGAATGTGGAGGATTAAAACACCTAATACTACTCTTGCAAATACTGTACTACTCATGATCAGTTTCTGAAGATTTTATTTGACATTTGGTTTAAAAAAAGGCCAAAAAAACCCCAACCAACCAGTCAAAGCAGTGCTTTCTACTCAAAAACATCCAAATGCAAATCAACTCCGAAGTTTTCTTAACCAAACAAATATGAAAATTATGTATAACTGAATATTTGAAACATGAAGATACAGAAAAGAACCTGTGCTGTTTTAACATGCACTTCACTGACTTTGATCTGGTGTCAGCAAGGGGTTTGACTTCTTAAGTATGCTCTATCAAGTCTGATCACTGTACTCCCTTCAAAACTCCCTTCAAAACTTCCTAGCTTGTCATTCCTGTTAGTGATTCAACTGCTTCTCAAGTATTCCGCAGAAAAGAAAAAAAAGCTCAACTATACCAGGAATAACATCCTTCTTTTCCTGTTCGGGTACATTTATGTCAGTCACCTTCCTCTTCCAAGAAATCTTTTGAAATACAGGGACATAATTCCATTAAAGCTCATCAGTACTGTGGTTAGAAGCAAGCTGTGCAAACTTCACCCTTAGTGGTCAACAGCTCTGAGATAACTGATAATGAATCAAGTTTGAAAACTCTTTCTGTATGTCAATTTAGACTGTTTCACTTGGAAAAAAAAAACTTGACTGACCTTCATGCATTGAACAGACTCCAGCTCCTGTTTCTACACATGCATTTATTCTGTTTAGTTATACTCAAGCATTCTATTCTATTTACAATATACAGCGATAAATACTCTGGTCTTTCCCTTGTTCTCCCTCTCTTTTCTGCCCACTCTGTTTCAATTTAAAATTGAGGAATTGAGTCAAGACTGTTATCAAATTCAAGGCATTGCTACCAGCTAATGCAAATGAACAGAAACAAATGAAGGCCCTAGAAATGGCTTCTGGAGATACTGACTGCCAAATGCCTACAGATATACTCGTGCACTGTTTGGTTAAAACCTATTAAGATGGGTCACATGAATAGATGGGAAAACCTTCTTTAATCCCCTGTTGGTTCAATTACCTTCCATCTTCAATAAACCAACTACACTGGACTACAGCATTGAACATTTTCCGTAAGACTTTTAAAAACTAAGTATAAAAACACTCTTCTGAAACTTCTTGCTCTATACAACTCCTCTACCCTGGATCTCTATCAAAACTGAACATCAGATCAATTCAAGTAAAGCTTGCATCCTAGAGCAGAACATTGATTTCTTTGCTCCAGCTCTCAGAGCTATTTACATGACTATGTAGACATGATGGACACTGGTGTTGAAATTGCTTTCCTAACAGATCTCTTTGGTCAAAAGAAAAGACTATGTTCTAACATTGACAACATACAGTTCATTGTCATTCCCAAATCCATCCATCATCCCAATACTGCTACCACTTGTGACACTTAAGATCAGAAAATCCAGGGGGGAGACAAAGGTTTTAATGTAAACTATAGTGAAAAAAATATCAACTACTGAGTATAGCAAAATGAACACAGATTTACTTCTGGAAAAAAGCTGAAACAACCCTTTGATTAAGGTTTATTATGACTGTAAAGTAAGTTGTAGAATTTCTGCTTTATCCTTAGAACCTTTCGAAAAGATAAATGGAGACAAAAATTTTGTTAGAATTATGCAGAACTGGTTTCTTACTTTTAGGGTTATACTAGCAGAAATTGGCAATAAGAGAAAAGCTGTATCAAATCCTACACCACTCTACAATACCATGATCTGATTCTGTTTGCCTTTACCACATAAATGATGCTAACATCAGCAATACGCTGCTGCAAAGACAGTGTTTTCCATCAGTGCTGACATAGTTCCTGTAGTTCTACATCAAAGCAAACGAGTACCAGATCTAACCGATTGCTCACTGAAATGATAGCATAAAAATCCTTGTATCTGTGGAGACAAAGAAAGCCTGCCACTCCCCCCC